>JAQJVL010000162.1:27050-456661 GCA_035578905.1 Stictocephala bisonia | reverse complement strand
ACAGTGTAACCAAACTACTTAGGGACACAGCATAGTGGAGATTATAGGCAACTGGTTGGTCCTTTCAATATGGTGTCCGCTCATTGGTTGATATCTGCGTGGACACTACTAGTGAGGTCTGGGGTGTCCGTGTTGGGTGGTAGTCAGAGTCGTGTAGGAAAGAGAACTGAGTTTTGTGGCTTGTCAGTTAGCTGATAGTCATACCAATACTAAGTGGTTCTTTCACGTAAAGAATTTATTGAGGATATTCCCCACCAAGAAACAATCGATTTCTGAAAATATACTTCCCTATTACTTATAGTATTAAGTTAAGAACAATGTTCACGACAGTAATTGACAATGTAAACGGTTCTTGTGATATATTCAGTACGTATTTACTCAAAAAATTGTTGTTAAACTGATACAACCATGTACTAACAAACCATTGTCACATCCTATATATATATTTCAATCTATTTCAATCTATATTAATTATATCTATATTATTAATCTATTTAAATCTATATATTAAATTTCAATCTATGTATCTGCTGGGTGGGTGGGTGGGTAAATGTCAATCTATGTGTCTGCTGGGAGGGTGGGTGGGTAAATTTTAATCTATGTGTCTGCTGGGAGGGTGGGTGGGTAAACTTCAATCTATGTGTCTGCTGGGAGGGTGGGTGGGTACATTTCAATCTATGTGTCTGCTGGGAGGGTGGGTGGGTAAATTTCAATATATGTATCTGCTGGGTGGGTGGGTGGGTAAATGTCAATCTATGTGTCTGCTGGGAGGGTGGGTGGGTAAATTTCAATCTATGTGTCTGCTGGGTGGGTGGGTGAACTGTGAGAACTTTTACAATTACAAAATAACCAAATCTTACTATTGAACAAAGTCTTGTATTAAAGATTCAATTCTCGAAACAAGAAAATTAGAAGATAATTTTCTATTTTCAGTGGAATACGTGCATTAGTATTAACCCACCTGCCTACCCATACACGTACATTAGTATTAACCCACCTGCCTACCCATACACGTACATTAGTATTAACCCACCTGCCCATCCATACACGTACATTAGTATTGGCCCACCTGCCCACCCATACACGTACAGTAGTATTAACCCACCCGCCCTCTATACACGTACATTAGTATTGACCCACCCACCCACCCATACACGTACAGTAGTATTATATATATACAGGGGTGTAAAAAATCTGGAATATAATTATTAATGTCAAAATTATTGAAAAAAATTTAATGAAACGTTGCAGTTATGAACATGTCCATATACCAAACATTTAGACATATTTTATTTCTTTTTTTGCATAGTCAGGTGATGGCTCATAAAGGAAGTCTTAGAAATTTTAAATGTAAGCCTACTTCCAGTTATACCTCATTTTAAAGGTATTTGTTTGCAAAACACAAGAGTCCAAACCTGAGGTCAAAAGGATAAACCAGTCAGAAAATATAGCCTCTCAAACAATTTGATGTTATATAACTAACACTGCTTAAGAGAAAGGTATGATAGTTATTATCTATTGTTGCGTAGATATTAGATCTATTAGATCTATCTAACTGAATATTAGTAATTAAATTTCATAGAAAATAAGTAATAAAATATTATAATAATATTCGTAATCAATTTTTGGTAAATCTACTGTCAAAACTGTTTTAATGCATTTTTCTTATTTTTATCTTAGTTAAATAGCATAAATATTTTTGTAACTCAGTCATTTGTTACAATTGTTAACAATCAACAACATACTCAGCAACAGGGACCTGAAAATGTTAAATAAATAGTTGTATAACTGAAAATAATTATTTATATGACATTACATTTTTTAAATCACTTTATTTTGTGATTGGATCATCCTTTTAACCTCAGGTTTGCACTTTTGTATTGTACAAACAAAGATCTTTAAAATGAGGTATAACTCGAGGTAGGCTTTTATTTAAAATTTGTAAGACTCTTTCATGAGTCATCCCCTAAATATTAAAAAAACAAGTAAAATATGTCTAAGTGTTTAGTATATTGACATGTACATAACTACATAGTTTCATTACTTTTATTTTAATAGTTTCAAATTTAATAAATATATTCCAGACTGTTGCCCAATCCTGACCTTAAATTCTTTGAGTGGCTGTATTCTCTGACCCATCCTTTTAACCTCAAGTTTGCACTCTTGAGTTAAAAAAAAAAAAGCTTTAAAATGAGATATAACTCGAGGTAGGCCTACATTTAAAATTGTTAAGACTTCCTTCATGGGTCATCACCTTGCTATGCGTGTTATTGTGTGAACCTTGCTATGCGAAAAACAAGTAAAATATGTCTAAATATTTGGTACATGGACATGTATTTAACTTCAAAGTTTCATTACATTTCTTTCAATGGTTTTTAAATTAATAAATGTATTCCAGACTTTTGCCCAACCCTGTATAATGTATGTACACGGGTAATATAAGCATTTATGCCTCACAACACAAAACCAACTCTATTTTATTTGACGCAAAGTTCAAACAATAACACCGTTTTGTGAAAATATCGGACCATTCAATCGTTGTATACCACATATTGTTGCTGTGCATCATGTAACTAGTTATATAATCTTTAACGTCAAAACTACAATTTTTTTTCTTTTTTATATTATGTTTATTTTTGTAAAGGTGGTAAAACTCTTATTGCATTTAAACATTCAACGTACATTTTATGCCAGTGTGATAAAAATAGAACACATATCTTCCTCTGGTTTTAATATAATACCATGGTTAAGAGTTATTTGGCGTTATTTTCCTGCATAAAATAATTACAATGGTATACTACGAGATTAAATCAGACATGTATATATGAATTTGTTAAGTGCTTTAATAAAATTATATTTAAATTGCATAGTAATCTTATACACTATCGTATATTTTATAAGTAAGTTATAACACAATTTCAATAATGTTAAAGTGTTACTACATTAATATAAAGGGAACAGAAAATATATTAATTAATAACGATGAATTCATAACATGTTACGTCAAAAATGTCCAATAAAATGTTATAATAAGCTATAATATTTGGAGAGAGATTTGGTTTTTTTTTATGATGTGCCAATTTTTTAAACCTTACTCTACCCACTCTCCATAAACCATTTGTCTGTAAGTGGATCTTATCAGATAGAGAAAGATAAGAGCCTTTACAGTAAAAGTTGAATTTTACTGATAAATCAAGGCCAGGATTCGAACCTGCGCTATCGCTAACTCAGGTACAAAGTTGCAACTCCTCAGACAACTCGGCCACTGGCTCTCCTACTCTATTCAAGTAATGTAAGTTATAGATTTTAATACAATGAATTCATTGTAAAACAAATGCTTATAGTGTAAATATGTTAAAATTAAAAATAGAAGCTAAAATGTGCTATCATTAACATTTTGAATAGTCAGTATTTAATATTGAACGCTTACCGGAAACGGAAATATAAAAGTATATAGCATTTATATAACAGCATCATTATCGTAATTTGGCGGGAGATGTATCATTACCGGACAGCACTGCTTACTATTTACATACATCAAATTGCATTAAATATCTACCATGTTCTAATTGTTTTAACAAAAGTATAAAATGATAAAAGTATAAAATGGTGGTGCAGTGTTGTAACCCAGCTACCTAGAGACAAAGTGTTCGGGAGATTGTAGCCGATAGGTTCCATAATCGGTCCTCTTAATACCGACATGACGTCCACTCAATGGTTGCCATCGGACTCTACTAAAGAAGTCTTGGATGTCCATGTTTATTGGTAATCAAGGTTCGGATGTTGCGATCTTGTCAGTTAGCTGAAAACAGACCAACACTACGTGGTTCAGATTCCATGTAAAGCTGTAGGTCTCTTAGTTACCCTGCCTATTGGGTTATTAATAGTCCTTTCTGAACTAAGTTGAACTCAGATAGTAACAGTGACTTCACGCATTCATTTACACTCATTCACCCCTGAAATTCACCTATATCTCTATGATTGGCGTCTTATAAATGAATAATGAATAACACATATTTGGAATTGTGGAGAGATCGTACCCATAACAAGAACCAATATTATATTTTTCAAAAATGTGGGTGGGTATTTTTTTTCTTAACGCGTTCTAGTAAGCTGTTCCACATGGTTGATTTACATTGTTGTCAGAATGGTGCTAGAAATATATTAAAATCAGTGTTTTTTATGTTTTTTTTATAGTATGATAATGCTACTACCTAGGAAATAAATGTATTAAAAAAGTATGTGTATGGTTGGGCGATGTAGGGAGGGGGGACATTACCACTATAAGTATAAGGATGGGCAGATGGGTCGTCCACTTTTATAGTTGAAACAAAGGGACCCACGAAAAGGACACGGAGAATATTTTGAAATAATCGTATACGAAGATTTTACGAAGACTATATGGAATAAAATAATCCAGAAAGGAACAACAATATATAAAATGACCTTCTTAAAGATACATTATTGTCAAAAATTGTGCCAAAACGTATCTTCGCGGTGTTTTAGAAAATTGATAATTATTAAATATAATCCATTTTATGAAATAAACAAATAACCAGTGATCTATTGTGGTTGAGGAGTGGATGAAGTCAACAGAAGACGTATATGTTAATTATAAATATGTTATTATTTTAAACATGAGAACTATGCACCTCTATAGTTTAATAGGATATGCATATCAGACGTTTAGGAAATAATGTTTTAATAAAAGACAATAAGAACTGGTATGTCAACATTAATTTAACGTGTTGTTATATAGCTAAAAATATTCATGAAACTGAGTACATTGTAAGGTTGAATCCTGAATTGGTCATTCCAATTTTTAGAGGAGGATTAAATGGAGTTGTATTCAAACTTAACATACAATCCCGTCTCCAATTCCAAACCCGCACAAAGACCTTCACATTTCCTTAGGGAAATGAGAGAAAATGTGCTGAATAAACATAAAAACTTGTTCTGGCCTTTTACTTTTTTTATTAAAATTAAATTAAAAAAATAAAGTTAATTATAAAAATGTTTACCGCTAAGATTTAATAATGAAATAATTCGAATAAAAAATCGAATAGAAAAATAAATTTTAGCTCTTTTTTACTAACACTGGTTACATAAAGCAAATGAGACCATGAAATGACTTTATCCGTAGAGCGAACCTGTATCTTTACGTACAGACAGCGATTTCTCTCAGCAACATAACAAGTACTTATAGCCTCATTTCGTGGATAGTTTCGGCACGAAACTGGAGACTGTGCATAAATATATTCGCTAAAATACCACGACAACCTACAAATTTATGTATAATATGAGCAAATATACAGTTTGTTTTTTTTCAATCAAACTTGTCTCTTTTACATTTAAATGCTTATTATATTGTAGAATTGCTGGAAAAATTAGGTTTCTCAACCAAAATTAATTTAGATATTTAAATCCATTTCTTGGATTTTTTTACTTTTTTGTTTGTTTGATTAATGTATTCAAAAAAGCATTGTTTGGAAGGGTAAAGAGTTTCTAATCCTTTAATATTAAAAGGAAGTATTGTTATTGTTGTACAGGCGTGGAGGTCTTAATCATTAATATTTGTTTTCATGCGGCCCCCATAATTGGTCTGTTGGGGTCGCAGTTGTTTTTCGCAGGTTTCAGTATGTATTTTTTCTTTTGTTTGTTTTGGTTTTTGAATATATCTGTTTGAATACAAATTAATCTTATGTTTAATAATTTAGCCTATATCTGGTTGTATTTAAACTGTATTATACATTATTGTATTATAACTAAGGATGTATTATATAATTTGGAGTACTTTATTTAGGCGCTTAAGTTATAATTGTGTTTATTTAAGTAAAACTAAAGTACTAAACTAAACTAAAGTATTTATTTCAGTTTTTTTTTTTATTTGTCATAAAATGTGGCTTTTTATTGTCATTCATAATTTTGCCTGTGAAACTAAACTGTACCTGTGAAAACAATAAATACATTAATTATTATTATTAAATACATTTATTAAGATTTTAAATATCTACAACTTAGACAATCAATTATTCGTGTTATTTATTAATATGTTAATCATTGTACAGAGTCTTACAAGGGATTGACTTAAATTAGTCATTAAATTACTCGAAAATGTGATATTTCATTTCGACTACATATATAACCAGATTGATGGTAATGAGCTCGATTATTGCCAGTGTGTTGGCTCATTGGCCAAGGCTTTGGACTGCAAAGGGCAAGTCCAAGGTTCAAATCCCCACTGAGGCAACAGTCGGTATTTCACCTGTTCAATAAAGTTTACGCACATGCCTGCAAGCTCATGTGAACTGGTGAGTGAAGTTAAAAAAGAACTAATTTATTCCATTAAAACTATTGGACGCTCAATGAAGTGACATTAGGTTTACTAGTAATGTATTACAGAATTTATTCATATAAAACAAACCAATGTAAGGCTATGAAAGCCAATACTTGCACAATGAATAGGAAAATATAAATTTATATTCCATTGCTTAGCGAATAGACGAATATCCATATATTTCCTACAGTATAATTTTTCAAGTAACTATGCTTAAAAAGGGTATTTATGAAATATTTCTTCACAAACAAGTAATTTTAAGTATGTAGTAATTATTGTCACAAGTATTTCTACTACTGTACGAACACCCCTTTGTTATTAAGCTGTTCAAATATGTGTCAATACAGCCTGAAGTAGCAATTTGCCACGGTATTTGTTTAGTTGATTGCAAAATTGTTATTGGTATTTTGTCACAATACGGTACTGGTTATCGGCAACAATATTATCTTTCACGGTTTTGTGATTGTGATTATAACAATAAAAAACACACAAAAATTGTTGTTGTTCGTAAAATTTCTTGAAATTCAAAATGTTCTTAAAACCTTAAAAACTCTGTTAAACGTACACATTGATAACATTAAAATAGGAGAGAATGGAGTTATTTAACATATACAATAATCTATGTGATTTAAATTGATAGCATTTTATGGTAATCCATATTGATTTGATTGAGTTATAGCACTTTCACAACTAAACAAATTGAAGATTGAAATAGATGGTTGCACCATCAACAAAAACCATACTTAAACAGATAATGTGTAATGTAAATCCCATCTAAAACGTGTTACTTTTGTAAATTATAATATATTTTAAGTACTAAATACACTTAACAAAACAATAAAAGTTTCTTAATATAAATTTATTTTAAAAATATATTTTTATAATAAAACAAATATTTAATGTGAAAAATTCAGACGCCAAAGATAAAATTTAATTATTAAAGCCCGTTTTATTTACCTCGATCTTTAAAACACCCTGGTAAATGGAATTGGAAGAAAAATACGTCTGCGATTGACAGCCTAATTCCCTTACACCCACTTTTGGAAAACTATTACGGAACCCTTAAACGAGAAATAATTTTAATTAAATATTCATTGGGCCTTCATATATGATATGTAAGTAGCTGTAAGTACCAAAAAAAGGTGGAATAAATTAAAAATAAGTGTTCTCCTTTTGTAAGATATCTAAAACAAATTTTATAAATAGATAGCTTATCGTTTTTTTTTTTTTTTTTTTTTTTACTGTGCTACTTATTACAAAATTATATTGATGAAGTTGTGCAAACATGTTTGTTTTAAAATCTTTTACAAAATTAGTTTCATACTGTACATTTTTAAAAACAACAACTTTTCGTGAAAGCAACTTTAAATGAGTACAACTATTGACAATAAATAAATTGGTAAACGACAAAGTTTTAAAACTTACTGCACAGCCAAGACATGGAAATGAGTGTTGATGTGTACAGATTGAAGAAAAGATATCGTTAAATAGATTTGGAGAGACAAAGAAGATTGGGGATGGTTAGTGGAGACCCGACTGTAGAAACGAGGCAAAGACAGTGCATTTAATTATGTAAAATATATTAATTACAAAAGGAAAATCGAAATGTTTTTACTGACTATAGTATATTTGATAAAAAACTTTATTTTATAAACCAATAATGTATTTTTCATCAAAAAATTAAAGATGTAGATTATGAAAGTAATGACCTATTTATAAATCTATTACAATTATAAAAATCATGTTAAACTTTGGCAAATTATTTTAAAAAATAGTGTGAAAAATGTTTCATCGTAATAGATTATAACGTCAATAATTCGATATGGCAAGATATTTTTCAATGACATAAATTAACATGATATTTAGTTATGATTTTATAATAACATACTTACAATTGTTATTCTTCAAAGATAATTATAAGGCGTAAGTAAATTTTAATTATTTATTGAGCTAGCCATAAACTAATATAGAAAGGAGAGCTGTTAAAGGTAATAAATGTGTCCTTAGAATTGCTTGTAACCCAAGATCCTCTAAGGGTAAACAACGTAACGATCCGTCTTGGCCCTCGGCCAGGACCCATGGAGGAGAATGTTTAGGAGTTCCCAGGATACGTACGATCTCTTTGTAAATAACTCCTTCAGCAAGAATATTTATTAAATTTACATATTTTATGATTCCTTTTCACTTTCTTCCATATGCATTAGCATAGAGAAAGTATTAGGATCGTCCAAAAATATTTGTTTACAAGTTCGTCTAAAAATCCATTTTAGGGTCCCCTGAACACAAAAAAGTGTTTTTTTCGAAAAAAAAATTGTTGATGTCTGTCCGTATCTGTGTCAGTCTCTGTGTATGTGCACTTTACTGGAGAACAAACGGATTGATAAATCTTTATGAAATTTGGTATGTAGAAATATTAAGCAAGTATCTCCAGACCATTTTTCGTTTTTTTTTAATTTCATTTTATTTTTTTATTTTTATGTGCAAAACCATACAAAAGTACAATATTCTCAAACACGGTTATAACGATTTTGATAAAATTTTCAGTAACGATGTGAAATACAATTTAAATATTGTTAGTAAAACCCGCATATATCTAACTTTACTAGTTTTTTAGATATAACAAAAATTATATTTAGGAATCAAACTATAATTTTCAAAGTTATGATATTTAGTGTTTAATATGGGGGAAAGTTTGTGGAAATTCTTTGGAACCATTTAATAATTCATTAACCACAATGACAACGTAAATGAACGCTTGTCCATCTTGTTAGAAGATTTACGGATAATAAATACATAAGAAATTATTACTAAGAAATTTCTATCGACCATTAAGTAAATTATTCTGACTATTTACTACTAAAATCAATATTTTAAAAGAAGAATGGTAAAAACATGACTACAATTTCCCTTTACAACTTGTATTTTATTTTAATGTTTTATCTTTCGAAATAGAATATCATTTAAATTATTATAAATGAGAATCCAAAAGTTATTAAAAGTGACGGTTAAGATATTTAATGAGATAAAAAGTGAAGGGAGGTCTGCGATATGAATAACAAGCAGTCGTAAAGTTGGTGTTTATGGCTCTTGAGGATTTTCCCTCCCTCAAACTGAATATTCACGCGCATTTTGTAACCATTATTTCCAAACTATCACTAATGATCAATGTGAAGGTAAATATAAGTTGTTTGTAATTTTCATTATTGTTTACTCATCTTGTAATAATTTTACTAATGTACAAATAACAATTATAATTATTCGGAGATAAAATAAAACAAACGCATAAATATTAAGATCACTACTTACTCCCAAGTTAAGAAGGAAAGAGAAAAATTGAGTTGAAATATGTTGAGCATATTGGTACTAGTGGCGCTGTGCTGTAATCCAGCTACTTGGCAACCAAATGTTGTGGAGATTGTAGGCAATATGTCTATACTCGGTCCTTTTCAATACAGACGTAGCGTACACTGACACCGACACTACTAGAGAAGTCTAGGGTGTCTGTGTTGGCTGGTAGTCAGCGTATGATTATGTGTAGGGAATATAAGTTAGTATCAGGCTTGTCAGCTGAAAGCCTCCATTAGACCAATACTACGTTGTTCTGATTCCTCGTAGGTCCCTTATTTGCCTTGGCTGGAGACGAATCTGGTGCCGGCAGTGAAGTACCTGGGTGTAATGCTCGACTGTAATCTCCATTTCTGGTTCAACACATCGAAACAGTGAGTGGAAAGGCAGCAAATGTCGTACGGGGGTGATTACCCACCCACCCATACACGTACTGGGGTAATGACCTACCTACCCACCCATACACGTACAGTGGTATTGCCCCACATACCCACCCATACAAGTACAGTGGTATTTGACCCACCTACCCATACACGTACAGTGGTATTGCCCCACCTACCTATCCATACAAGTACAGTGGTATTGACCCACCTACCCATACACGTACAGTGGTATTGACCCACCCACCCACCTATACACGTACAATGGTATTGATCCACCCACCCACCCATACACGTACAGTGGTATTGACCCATCATACACGTACAGTGGTATTGATATATACACAGATATATATACAGTGGTATTTTATTTTGGACATTTTAATCTTGACAAAACTTGGAGAAAAAAGTGTTTAAATATTTACATGAATTTAAAAATAGTTTGAATGGTTAATTTTAGAATTCCCCCTCCCAATTATTTTATATTGACTGAATATTAGTGAATTTAGTTATAAGGTTTTTAAAAGGCGCAATTAATAAATATTTCTTTCTAAGGATCAGTGAACCATGGTGACTATGACTACACTCGTAATTTTCACTCATTTACCTTTCGCCTGTATAACTAGAATCGTTTTCTTACTAAAGTATAGAAGCACAAACATAATATTCATGATATTAAATATTAAAATTTTATCACATCTTACTTTTTAGTATTTGTTTTAAGAACCTTCTACAAATCAAATCAAATCATTTTATTTGTTGTTGACAATTAGTAACTTGTATAACAAACGTCAAATTAGCATATTTTACATTAATATATTTAATTACATTAGTTGTTCAGTATTAACATAAAATAGCATATTCAATCAAATAAAAACACTTGCTTAACTAAATAATAAAGATAAAATATATAACCAAGTATAAATCCATTCTTAAACTAATTAAGTATTTAAAAATTCAGTAATAGAGTAACAAGCTCTTTCCAATAAAAATTGATGTAGTAGAGTTTTGAATTTTGTCTGTGTGCCTTCTTGTTTAATTACATCGGGCAATTTATTAAACAATTTTGGACCTATGTTTTGTGGAAGCCAGGTAGTAATTTATAATCTGTGCGTGGTCTGTCTATGTTGCTTCTTTTGCCTGGTGTCATAATTATGTATATCTGAGCCCATTACAATGTTTGAAAATTTAAATTTATAATAAGTAAGAGTTTCATAAATATAGATTGATGGCAAGGTTAAAATGTTCAAAGATTTAAAATAATATCTGCATGACGTTCTTTTATTTATTTCGGCCATAATTCGGATAGCCCTTTTTTGTATGTGGAAGGTTCTTAAAAAGTTTGAACGAGAAATAGAGCCCCACAAAACAATTCCATATCTTAGCCGTGATTCTATTAGAGATGTATATATTAATCTGGTAATAAATACGTTTTTGTAATTTGCGGATTTTCTGAGGAGAAACAACTGTGATGACAGTTTGGAACATAGGCTATCGATATGTGATTTCCATGAGATATTATCGTCAAAAATTAATCCAAGGTATTTAACCTCCTTGTTAAAGGGAAGTTCAAAGTTATTCATAAATATCGTCGGGTCTGATTCGGTTTTAATTTGTTTGGAAAAATTTACACAGCTTGTTTTTGTGGGATTTACGTGAAGATTATTACTGTTAAGATATTGGTAAAGATTTGTTAGTTGGATAAAGCTATCGATTTCGAGATTATTCCAGGATTTATTTTTAAAAACTAGAGACACGTCGTCTGCATATAATGTGATTCTTAAGTTATTTACTATTTCCGAAATATTGTTAATGTAAATGATAAAAAGGATTGGCCCTAAGACAGAGCCTTGAGGGATTCCAAATTTTAGTATTAAATTTCCGGACTGAACATTATTGTTAACTACTCGTTGGATTCTACTACGTAAATATGATTTAACCCATTCCAAAGGCACCCCCCTCACTCCTAACAAGTAAAGACGTTCAAAAAGTATATCGTGATCTACGCAATCAAACGCCTTTTGTAAATCTAAAAATAGTCCCATTGTCTTGTATTTTTCATCTAGTGCAGTGATTACACAGTTAACGAAGTCAATCATAGCATCAGTCGTATTCCTTCCTCTCACAAACCCGTATTGCTCTTTACACAAAATATTATGTTGAAATAAATAATTTAATAATCTATTTGCAAAGACTCGCTCATATACTTTTGAAATTGTTGAAATAATTGCTACTGGACGCCAGTTACATGGAAGATTAGTATCTCCATCTTTAAAAATGGGACGGATAATAGTTTGTTTGAGTTGAGTTGGAAATAGTCCCTGAGCCAAAGATGCATTTATAATGTCAGCTAAGGGTTCACAAATATAACTGGCACAGTGTCGAATAGTTTTGTTACTTAAGCCATCATATCCAGCTGAATTTGAGTTTTTGAAATTCTTGATAATTTTATATACTTCACGGGAGTCAGTTGGGTACAAAGCAAGACTATCAGGACATAATCTGTTAGAGTAAGACTGTTGTCGGGGCTCCATTATCAATTGTTGTTTACTATGACCAATGTTTGAGAAATAATGATTAAAACATTCAGGACTTGGCATAGTAACTGGTTGCGGAACTTGTTTTCTTTTCCGGTCCGAGTCGATTATTCTCCATGCATCCCTCGCTAAGTTATTACTGCTTGTAAGTTGCTTACTCACATGGAGAGCTTTTGCAGTTTTTATCACCTTGCGGTAGATCTTTTTATATTTATTATAAAAGTCTAAAAATTCTCGTGATGGATTATTTTTTCTTTTAAAATCAAGTTCTTTTAGATTTTTTTAAGAGATAACAATACCTTTAGTTAACCAAGGGTTTTTACTATTATTATTTTTATTATTCCTTTTCTTTTTTAAGGGACAAGCAATTGAGAAATGGTACTGTAAAATATTGAAAAATATATTCAGTTTCTGGTCAGCATCAGAGATTTCTTTTAGAGGGTTCCAGTCTTCTTTTGTTAATAGAAAATTAAGAATGTTCAAATTTTCCAAACAAGTGTCATAATAGAACCTGGCTGATTGTTTCTGAGAGTTGTTGTCTGTGCGGGATTTTTTAAAAAGGAGGGTGATTTTTTGTGCATAATGGTCCGACAGACCTGTTCCTAACACTTGTACCTGTATTATCTCACGGCCCACATTGGATAGCACATGATCTATTAGAGTGGATGAAGAGCCCGTTACTCTAGTTGGGGAGTCAACATACTGCATTAAATTAAATTCATTCATCAGGTCTCTAAGTCTACTTATTTCATTATTTTCTTTAAGCCAGTTAAAGTTTAAATCCCCAACGACCAGACATTTCTTATCTTTGGATAAATACTTAGATATTAGTTTGTAAAAAATATTAAAAAACGAATCTACGTTATAGTGGTGTGGTGGGCGATATATACCAAATATTATTAACTTTGCATTTTTATTTAAGACTAGTTCAATTCCTGCTGCTTCAAAAATCATTTCTTTGGTAAATTTATTCATATTTATTATATTTACTTTTATGTCACGTTTTGTTAATATTACCAAACCACCACTACCTTTATGCTCACATCTTGAAAAATCACACATTACCTCATATCTTGAAAGTTAATACAATACAACTCTTCTTTTTTCAAGCCATGTTCACTCAATAGAACTACATCAGGCTGTTCTAGTTGAAGAAAAACATTTAAAATGTCAATCTTATCTCTAAGGAATTGAATATTTATATGTAATATTTTTAGTGTGTTAAGATCACTATTTTCTATTATTTTACTGTCTGAAATAAAGCTAGTTTTGTTCCTAACTGTAGCAGAATGTTTTTCACTGTCGTAACTTTTCAGTTTAACTTGGGTCTACACAAGTTTACTAACACAAATTTACTATAGTTAAAATAGTATATAATTTGTTTTATAACAACTAATAACTAATAATTAAAATAATTAGTGGGAATAGAAGTGAAATCTAGGTACGGACTGAAGTTTTGTTTTATCAAAGTAAATATAAACATATATATATATATAAACGGTCAATTGTTGTAAAATAACTAATTTATAGAAATTTTATTAATGTATCTATTATCAAAATGACATGCAATTTAATAGTTACAAAAACCAATTTAAAACTATCGAATGGACGAGGATGAAGCGAGTCTCTATGTATGTATACGTAAAAGTTGGTTTAAGGAAAAATAGAAAATAAATTTATTTGGGATTTTATACAGCTAACACTATAATCTTTTTTAATTTAAGCAAGGATATATCTATTGACCGATCCTACAAATTATAAATGTAGGGGTCACTCTAACTTATTGACTATACAAATTTTACACCCCTGTAAAAATGACCGGTGGAATATGAGGAGGTCTAAAATTAAGTTGGTATTTCCAAATAATGATAATAATAATATTATATTTATTTTCCCAAAAGCACACAATATTTTTACATACATTAATTAGGAATAATAGCCACCTTATAATCCAGTAATTGGTGGTTATATTGATAAAAAATATTATAAATAACTATAAATTAAAGATAATACATTGTCCAGTCTTCTAGAGTATAATGTCTATTGAAAAAGTTGGCTGCTGTGGTGTGAAGCAAAAATAAAAGAAAGTCTAAACTATACATAAAATTAACTTAACGTGGAAAATAAAAATTCAACATTATTTACATTAGTCAACCATTTTTTAAGCTGTTTGGAAAATGAAAAAATACTATTAGCTCTTTTAATGTCAACAGGCGAAAGGTTAAAAATTTTCGGGCCTAAATAGAGAAATGTTTTTGAAAAAAATGATTTATTTATTTTTGGCTTTATGAAGAAGTGATTTACTGTATTTCTTGTTTGATAGAATAAATGTTCTGTTCCCTGGTTGCCACTCCTCTTGTAAAAGGCCCTAAGTATCTTAAAGATAAAAAGAGTTTTCACCGTTAAGATGTTTAATTGTTTGAATAACTGTTCTGTATGATCTCTCTGATTTTTAAAGGAAATAATACGTACGAAATATTTTTGGGTTATAATCAACTTATTTAACAAGTTATTGTATGCCGCACCCCAAAATTCAATCCCATATTCAAGTCGCGAATGTACCAAAGCAAAATATAAAGTTCTTAGTAAGTTAGAATCACAAGAATTTCTTAAAAAATAAAATGATCTGATTGACCTTCGTAAGTCCATATGTAAAGCATTTATTTGGGCTTTCCAAAATCCGTTTATCTTAACTTAAGGATTTTTTTACAATTAGTTGTTTTTTTTTTGTTTTTTTTATTGCTCCTAATACGTATGAAGAAAAGTAGTTATCTAGAATAGTTTAGATATATAAATATTATAAAGGTTAATTTTATACTCATTCAAACTACGAATTGATAAGTTTTTAAAAAGGATTTCTTATTTATCTTTCCAGATAAATTGGCATTGTGTATCATTGCTACACTTTTGTGTAGATTATTTATAACTATTTATTTCATTACATTTTTTATAAATTATTTTTTGTACGTATGCTATTAAAAATATATATTTGTATTGAACCAATATATTATTAGATGAACTATTTATTAAATTGTTAGAATAAACACACTTTTGTTAATTTAAAAAGTCAAGATGATGCAGTTTATCATGTTATCTATTGGAGTAAAAATAGTTTTAAATATTTACGTGAATTTAAAAATAGATTGAATTGTTATTTTTATAAAATTGCTCCCCTCCCACCTCAATAAATTATATTGAGTGAATATTAGTGAAATTCTGTGGTTATTTGACAAATGATGGTAAATCAGTTTGCTACATCATTAATAACCAGTTGCTGGAAAGTAATCTATCATTATTCTGAGTGCCCTAAACAATAACCTGTTTAATATCCTGTTCGATCGAAAGTTTCATGACCAATTTATAATAAATAACTTTTAACAGTGAGTATGAAACTACATTTATTATTAAAAAAAATTGTTTATTTATAGTAAGTAAACATTAAATATTTCTTTAAAAACTTCTGGGTATATTAAATTAATTATTACGGCGACTGTGTGGTTTTTGGATAGTATAACCTCTCTAAACCGAACTTCTGTAATCCGAACGTCCACTAATCCGAATTCCACTTTTGAATGACAGAAAAATGTCTGACTTTTTTCAATAATTTATGTAATAACTGTAGTATGCTTTTATTATTTTCCAGCTACTATATTAATATTTACTAGGTTATGTTTTTCATTTTTATTATAAAAGTAACATCATCACAAATATATATAATAAGCAGTATAGTGTTTATATTTTGTAGTTAATGTTTATATTGTATGTGCGTTATTGAATAAACAATACAATATTTTAGACTGTAAATAATTTCTATATTTTCTTTAAACATTAAGTATTTAGCCATATTTTAACTTCTTATGTGAAAATAACAATATTTTCTGTAATCCGAACGATTTGATAAACCGAACTCTCCCCGGTTTTAATTACTTCAGATTAAAGAGGTTCATTAATGACCTACTAGTATCATAGAGTGAGCAATAAATAAAAATATGAAGTGTTTATTCTAAAATAATTTTATTTTATTTACCTCAATTTTGGCATTGTTTCCGGTCTTATAATTAAATGGCTTCCATTCACAAAACAAATGACTGAATTGGCTTAAGATTAAAAGGTTAAAACGAGAATATTATATATTCACGACGGACGACTGATTGTTTAAATTTCAATATTCTCATAGTACTAAATCCAATAATAAGTATAACTGCAAACTTCCTCTCAAGTTTTATGAGGATCTGTTAAACCTCTGACATAGCGCAATGTGTGTGATTATGTTTTTCGGAGGATACTTTACACTATCGACAGAAATATTTCATTTCGGACATATTCGTTATTCGCGTTTAAGGCAAAGTAGGGGCTGGGTATATATCCATTTGCCACGTGTGAAGAGTTAAACCCCTGATGTAACGTGTGTAATTGATATTTATGTGCCTGATAATTTTTAGAATAACAATTACTTACACATTCGAAAGCTGCAGCTATGAAAAAATGAATTGACGTAGAACATTTCCTGTAAATAAAACTTGTTCTACCTTTGTCAGTCTTCAAGTATAATGTGAAAATTTGTAATAAATGACACTGAAAAGATATCTGTTTATTTTTGGAGTAGCTGGAACTTAGTAGATCCTTTTTCAGATGGGTATGAGAACTTCGAATAATTAAAGCTAACTAAGCCATATTTCATCTAATTAATTTAAGATGTGTGGAGTTTTGACAGTATTACAAACAATATCATTTATACATTTAAAGGCTTCAATTGTTACACTATACTAAAATCTTACTTTTATACCTTTTTTTAGATTTCAAACCTATAGCATAACGTTGTTCAACCACATCTAATCTAACCTAATAAACCTAAACTCAACTAACCCAACCGAAACCAACATAATCTAAACCAAACCAACGGAATCACAACTACCATAGCCCAATCCAACCCAACCCAAACTAACATGACTTACTGTACTTAACTTGACCCAACCTAGCTTAACCTAACCCAACTTATCGTGATCTTACCCAGCCTAACCCAATTTCACATTACTTAACCCAACTTAACCTAACCTAACTTAACACAACGTCTCCTAACTAAACCTAAACCTACCGAACCCAACTTAAACTCACCTAAAATAACCTTATCCAATCCAGCCTAACCTAACTAAACCCAACTTATCGTAACCTTACCCAGCCTAACCCAATTTCACATCACTTAACCCAATTTAACCTAACCTAACACAACGTCTCCTAATTAAACCTAAACCTACCGAACCCAACTTAATCTCACCTAAAATAACCTTACCCAATCCAGCCTAACCTAAACAAATCCAACTTATCCAAACATAACCTAATTTAATATTAAATATGAGTCCTTTTTTTGTTTCTCTGTACCATTCTAATTAGGTTATTTTTAAATATTTATCTTGTCAGTACAGTAATCCACTATTAGAAAATTAGTATACAGTTTCAGAAATCATACCAGACTAGGTTCAGATTTAATTTACGTAGACAAAGATAACAATGGAAGTGGTTTGACGTGTGTGAAATAAGCAGCAAGGTTAATGAGAAAAGTTCCACAATAAACGTGGATGTAACGTTATAAACTCATCTGATACACTTTGTAAATTAAAGTCACACTGTATCCTCTAAGGTAAGCCTGTTGGATAGTAAATACAAATACTTTTTTCTACCTTATTTTCATAATATTGTGCCTAATATATTAAAATATTATATAAATGTATTATTATTAATTACAAACACGCCAATCGTAGATTTATGGGTGAATATGAGGAGTAATGAGTGTGATGAGTGAAGATGACCGAGTTTAGTAATTGTTACTAACTAAGGTTGACTGTTCCTAAAAAATAACAATTTACTAACAGACTTACAGCCAGGGCCACTAAGGGTCCCACAGCTTTACGTGGAATCCGAACCAATTAGTATTGGCCTAATTTTAAGCTAAATTAAGTCTCATACTCAGTTCTCTGCCCACAAGATTATCCTAACTACCATCAAACATGGACATTACAGACTTCTATTGAAGGGTGCACATCGATGTCAACTATTAAATAGAAGCTAAATATTATGTACTATCTATGATAAAAAATAATTTAATTATTAGTGTATATTATAGTATTATTACTATGACAAATGTCTCCCAAGTCATTCTTCACACTACGATATGTTCGATTTTATTCATACATAATAGTATATAAAATACATAATAATATTACTAAAAATATTTTCCTCTCTAGCCCCTAGCCTAATAAACGAAAACCAAATAAATGTTTCAACTTATTTTTTCATCTTAAGAGCATCATAGAAGTCCAATTTTAATTGATCTAAACAATGAATAATGACATGTATTAATAGTCCTAGTAACGGACATAAAATTAATTCTATGAACTACTTAATAATATAAAAACTTTAAAAGAAATGTAAAATAGCAAAAATAATATTAAAAATAATATAAAATAAGTAAAAAAATAAAAAACACAGCATTTAAAAAATACCAACAATAGGTAAAACAGTTAATTTTATAAATTGTGTACTGTAATTAAAAAAGTGTAAAGAAACTGTTTATAAAATCTTATGGTATTACAAATTAACTCGTTAAAACCTAAATTGCAGCGTCATTGATAGGGTTTATGGATAGTTCTCACATTTATAGTAACAATTAATTAATAACAAATTGCAGTGGTCAAATAGTATTTTTTTCTGTTATCTGATTGTATTTATAAATCGTCAATTTTATCATAAATACGCAAAACCGTAACTGCTGCAGAAAAATGTGCAATTGACATTAGCACCTATAAATATACTCATACTGTTAAATGTATCATGTTTGTAATAAATTTGTGGATTATGCAAATCAGTAGAGTTATTTGTCTTTCGTCTACAAGTTACTTAGGTCATTTTACAAATGAAAATGTTACGCTTTGGAAGCGATTAACATTAAAATCTTTTAAGAATTCCATACTTCCTAGAAATATTTAAAGATATATTTACATAGGAGGATCTAGTATATATATTCTTAGTATGATTCGAAAATAAATATACTTTAGTACATACAATTACCTCAATGTTAAAGTTTTTCCTCCGGTTAAGTTTATTACAATTACTCGTAATAAAAATAGGCACTCTGCCGATTTGATTTTTTCTCTGATTTTCAGTCCATAGGACAACATAAGTATAGATGTTAAGTATTAAGTGTGGGTAGAACAGTTAGTTGACAAAGTGTTGTATGAACTATTAAATGGCAGGGAGAAAAAAATAACAAACCTAACCTATGATATCTTATGGTATTTTAGATTAGTAAATATGGTATATAACACGGATATACACAAGAAAGGTCGGCTGTTTGTTCCTAGAATTCGGCTGAAAATTTATTGTTGTCCTTTTGTCTTTTTTTATAAATAGTAGTACAGCCCTGGGTAGATATTTTATAAATTGTATGGATCCAGCAAATTTTCAAAAAATAGTAGCTTAAAAAAATTGGCATTATCGTTTTTACCAAATCACCAATTTGAATTTTATCACAGAAAACAAATTGATTTATGTTATATTAAAGCTATATAATAGCTTTTAACTTCTACCCTTTCATCATTGGTTAGAAAAATATTAAAATATAGAAAACGCATGGACAGACGAGCAAAGATGCATTTTAGACCATACGTTTTTTAGCATTTTTTTCTTTAGACCCCATGAACAAACTCCTAAAATAATTTGGAGTTTTTCCGTTACACCCCATATAAAAACAATAAAATGAGTTTGGATTAGTACACAAAATATACATACTATAAGGCATTAATTTAAAAGTATTTAATAGAATAAATTTTAATTTGTTAATTATATACATTGTAAACATTAATATAGTGTCTATTTATACAGAAAATTAATTGGTAACATTATGAATTCAGTTCAAGTAAACGTTACACAACACAAATTAATTACAATATAAGTACAAAATGCATAAATATTATGGTGATCGATTTCGGTGAACTACGCTCACCTTCCTCAGACCAGAGGGATTCACAAAAAATACCGATTCTTTTGTGAATCCCTTTGGTCTGAGGAAGGTGAGAATGGTTTACCGAAATCGATCACCATAATATTTGTGCATTTTGTACTTGTATTATAATATTTTTGTGCATTTTGTGCTTATATTGTAATAAATTTGTGTTGTGTGACTTTTACTTGTAATGTATATTTACCAGAACGTATTATGCAAATTAAAAAAGCTATTTGATTATGAATTCGAATACTAAATTAGTTTTTTAAATAATTATAAAATACTCCTTTCATTTGTATTGTATAGTTTATTAAGATCATTAATATCACTATCCTTAAAATAATAAACCTAAATATTAGTTTATCATTGTTAAAATGCGAATAAATAGATTCCAAATAGTTTAGTGGTTCAGTGCTATTTCCATGTAACTGTTTGTTTGTGTGAGTACATCCTTTTAACATATTGATAGTATTGTTAAAAATTTTTAATATTTTATTGTTTATTGGTTTCCAAAAGCCAGTTTACTGAGTCGAACGGTTGTTTTTAGAAGTTTTGGCACAGACGATGTTAGACAAATCCACAACAAGCTACGTCATAATGCCACTGATAATCTTATTGTAGGCTGTTATTGTTCAATAAAAATTCGGGCTCAGTACAATATTTGACGATTATGTATGATACTTTTTTGGTTTATGACTCACTTGACAGGTTGTATATTTGTTCCATATACATCTTTAATATACTCTGAATAAATCATTAAAATATAATATAATTAGAAATGAAAATTCAATACGTTTTCATCAATACCTTATCTGTCAGTATTACGTTAGGGATTTCAAATAAAAAATTCCTGTTTTTTAGAGCAGCTCAAACTACGTCAATATTAATTCTCAACAACAACTCCTCATCCATATCGTGTATTCCATGAAATTTTTTTAGTAGAAACTTCTTTCAACATATTATACCCTAACATCAATGTAGTATTATTTTCATGTCCAAATTTTTAGAATATTTAACGCCATTCAATTAAAAAAATGTTGCTTTTACATGACGGATTCTCCACTAAAGCCTAGTGTAGAACAACAGCGTATAGGACGATTCGTCCATGTTGAAGGGGAGACACAATGTCATATACATAAATTACAAAAAGCACTGGACTGAGAATTGATTCCTGGGGAGTGCTGTTCTGACATAGATCAGTTAGAGTAGAAAATCCATTTTATATTTATACTCTCACTATCCGATTTAGATATGATCTGAGCAATGATAAAAGCATGAAATAGATGCAATTAGATTAACATTTTCCATCAGTAGACTACAGTCGAATGCTTTTGATAAGTTGAGGTACACTTAAATACTTTTAGACGCTTTTAGACATATTTTCACATATGTTAGAAAGAAAACGTAATATGGAAATACTGAAAAAACTAAATATAAATCAGTAATATAATAATACAGTTATATTAAAGGGATAATACTGCGCAAGGAAACGATCCGGATATGTACTGCAATTTACCAAGTTCCATTGCAAAGTATTACAGTCGCTCAGAGTTTACATGTGTTCCCTGATTAAATAAGACAGGAAACCTAAGGTTTGTTTCACTCTGCGAATGGGGTTGATTTTGTTGACCGAGATTCCATTGACTATGTCAAGATAAGCAATTTATATAAAAAAACAACAGTGTATATTTTAATTAGGTAACGTGTACAATTTAGTGATCAGAGTGAGTGAAAATCTACATTTTAAGTTTATGTATATGAGCAACATAATGCAATTTTAGGCTAACTTAACTAACGAAAATTGTGGTAGCACATTCTTAAATACAGAAATGTTTTTAAAATATAACTATCTCTACTACTTTACATAATATATTAATTGTTCTTTGTTACTATATTTGTTACATGGAAATATACGTATGTATATTTAAGTTTTACGTATTTGTTGGTTTGACTCGATAAAATTTTTTATTATTTTGGACTTAATTGTTTCTATTAATAACATTTTGCACTGAACAATATAATTATATATAACTGGAATTGGTTATTAAGTATAAATTAATTGTCTTAAAAATATCATCTCAGTAATAAAAGAAAAACTTTTAGGGAAAATAAACAACGTACTAAGTATCTAAGAACAGAATAATTATAAGGATAATTTAGAAAGTCTAACAGTAATATGGCCGATCATAAACCTGTGTTATTGTCCTATTTTTAGTTTTTATCTTGCACAAACTGTTTTATGTTAGAACACAGAAGCAAATACCGTGTCGTTCTTCCAACTATGAGTACGCAGTGTCATAAAACAGATTATTTCACCCTCCCAAGGGAAGGATTACCATCTGGAGGGCAGAGGAGACGATAAAGTAGGTTTGAAGAAGGTTTAAAAATCTATGGATAAAAAGAATATTAAAAGGATTATAACTTTTTTGAAGGAATGGTATATGAAAGTAAATAAATAAATTTTACGTTTAGTTACGTGCAGAAGGTTTCTAGTTTTTATCTAATAAAATACAATTTAATTGAGAATAAAGGATACTTATTTCATAATATTTATATCAAATAATGTATGATTTTTTTAATCATTGTAAAATCTACTCATTCAGATCAGTGCTGTGACCCAGCTGCTTTGGGACAAAGTGTAGATTGAATAGGTTCTCTTACTGAAAAGTGGCCCGCTGAACGGTCACCATTGACGTGGAAACATCTAGAGAAGTATCCAATGTATGATGGGGCGCGGATCCTGTGTAGCAAAGAGGTCACAGTATGAGGCTTATCAGTTACCTTATTTCAGACCAATACTATATGGTTCGAATTCCACGTAAAGCTGTATTTTTCTTAGATTATCTGTATATTGGCTGTTGATAAATGGTTATTCCTAATAAAAATGTTAACCATACTTAGTAACAACATCTACACTCATTCAAACCTAACCTAACCTAACCTAACCTATTCCTCCATTCCTCCATATGTTTACGATCAGCGTCTTAATTATGGATAATGAGCAATAATTATTATAATATGCTATTTTCGATTATAATTCACAGTAATATAACAAACTCTTCATTTTATAAAACTTTTAGAATTGCTATAAAGTTTGGGTAAAAATTATTATTAAATCTGCATTACAATGTTAATGAAATGTTTTAAAAGTAAAACATCTTATTAATTACCTTTAAATATTACGTCTATTTTGTCAAAATATCAATATTAGTTTTTAAACTAACCTGCTTAAATACCTTATATGTATATTATAAGCAGGTATATATAAGGTATTTAACCTGCTTAAATACCTTATATGTGTAATTTATCCCTCCCTGGGAGAACGCCAAAAACCTTTCTAAATCTAGACATTCTCAAATGAAATGTTTGTTTGTTTTTCTTGTCGATGCTAAATTAAATCTTTAATTATTTTTTACCTTTTTTAATCAAAAGAAGAGTACGATGGAGGATGATTACGTAACGTTCTTTTCATAAGAAATATATTTGTATAGTTAACAATTTAAATACTCATTACGTATTTCCAATTGTTATGATATTGTCGAGATAATTTTGTATCGGTAAACTCATCAGATGTCATAGTGAGTGTAAGTTATAAATATAGGTTATAAAAATATATTGTCATGAATATAGATTCTAAATTATCATATTATTACTTATTTGTTCGATTAAAAATTAATGAGATTTTTATTACTAAACTTATTTTATTATTTGTATATGAATATACAACAAAAATGTCTATGCTTTGTTTAAATGGTAGCTTTTTTAAACAGCAATAATAATTTACTCTTAAACTTCATAATATTATTTTAAAGGTCGATTTGAAAAGACATCTGCCAAGTTTCATAAATATATCTTGAGTGGTTTTTCTTTTAATATCATTGTTGTTGTAAAAATACAAAATCGTGGATTGCAAAATAATTTGAAATAAAAAAGGCACTGAATAGTTATTGCCATATGTAGAATTACGTCTTAAGAATGACGATACACTTTTTTTGTGACATACGTAGTTACGTATAGTAATTTCTATAAGCTTGTAACATATTAAATATTTATCTTATTACGCTTAAAATATGCAATAAAGTCACATAAATAAATTAGTTAATAAATCTAATTTAAAATTTGTTATGCTTATGAATGTAATTGTTTGTCTGTTGTTTACTTTTGTTAATAATCTTCTTAATTTCTATCAGTTACATCGATGTAGAATAATAATTGTGATAAATAATAAATACTTTTCTAATAATTATAGATACCATAGTTTCAAAAATAATTATTAAATCTCATAAGGCTGAAAATTATACATTCATAAAATAGTCGTAAAAACACATCAATGAGAATTGCTGATATAATGATTTATAATAATTGTTTTTATTTAAAAAGAAAAATGTATACTCTTTTAAAAGTCATATACAATAGATTATTGGAACTATAAGATGCTTAGTTTAGATATAAAGGCCTCCAATTACTATTATTTATTTAGAGGTCTTTATAAAATTGTTGTTTAATATATGATTTTAAAAATATTGATATGATATGAAGTATGTACAATTTATTTAAGTAATTAACATAAATATATTTAAGTATATAAAATATATATAAAACATAATATATTAAAGTAAAATTGTATTTTAAAATTGAAAGCTAAGCTTTTCTGTATGCTTTCGTTACTTTATCTATAAAACTTAAGAAAATCTTTTTTATTTTTATAAGTCCATAAAATCCTTCTTATTTTCTACGTACCATAAGATAACATGCACAATCTCATAATATTTATATAAGTGGTAAAATAATTAATTTAAACAAGACAGGTAAAAAGAATGTTAATAACAAATGAGCTCGCCATTTATTGTAGTTTTCATTGTGATTCAATTGGGACAAAATACGTGTTTTAATCAGTTTTAAGACACACAAATAAAAATTACCCATTTTATGACAATTATTGTCTATTCTTCTACAAAACCTAGGATTGAAGACCAATACTTTGTTATACATGGCTAAATATTATCTAACCCTTGGTGTAGAGTTAGCAAAATATTTAAACTCCTTTTCACGGTGTGTCTTATTTGACCCAATTGGAACCAGGCCAAACTATTCTGCAGGATGGCTTTATTAGAAATCAGAGCTGGGTTCTATATTATGTAAGGGATGTTTCGAGAAAAATATTGGGTCACTCCACATTCCAGAATACAATAAATTTTATGTGTAATATTGTGTAGTAAAAATAACTTGTAATTCAAGTTAATCTGCACGTATACTATATCATGCAAACAAAAAGACACTTAAATTGTAACGACGGGAGTTTAAACATTTTTTTTCTTTTTTTCTGTTGGTTTTTCTACCTACCAGTCCCATCGCCTATGTTAAGTCATGAATTGTGTGCGTTAAACTTAACATCCCATTTTCTATGTACCATAGGATGAACATGCATAACTCATAATATTGCAAAGTAGGAATATAAATACTCTGAACTTCGGAAAGGTAAACGGAATTCGGAATAATAAATGAACTCACCATATATTGTAGTTTTTATTGCAATTCAATTGGGACAAAAGCCGTTACTGTCAGTCTCCTTACATAATATCATTATAACTATTATGTCTAACGTTATATTTATACATTGCTAGGTTAGTGTCCGTACAGGTTATATGTTACTTTACAGCTGGCTTGTATATTACATATGTAACATTAGAATTGGACAGTCACACTGTATTTGTATCCTTCAATATTTACAAAATTAACAATTATGTTAGTCACTCTCGAGTCAGCAACATATTGCCATAATATAAACGAATAATAATTTACCTTTAAACATATTTACAGGATATATTCAGGATTTTCCGTACATTTATTCCTTACATTGAAATAACAGCTGTATAGCTACAACAAAATAATCATAAAAAATCTGTTCATATTTATCTACAGTAATTACATCAAACTATTTAACATATGCTTTAATAATAGATAAAATTTTTCTAAAAATAATTCGATTTCGTTCGCCTTCAAATTTCCCAATTTAAAGATCAACTCTCAGGGTTAAGGGAGCCTTCAGGCAGGCGTGATACAAAAAAGTCTTCTCCAACATATCCTTTCAAATTCTTACACGATGATTGATTCCATTTTCCAAAATAAATAATAATTTATTCAAAGGCTCCTCGATGCGTTTTATATTTCTATCTAGTATTACGACAGAAATAAGGTTATTTTGCACCCAATAATCTCTTTTGAATTTATATAATTTATAGTCTAATTGTATTTTTATTTTAATACTATAATATTTTTATATCCAATGGAAAAAAATTGTAAATGAACAGTTTCCACTCAACTAACAAAAATTGTCTAAAATAATAAGAATCGGCCATGGTGTCAGGAGGGATACTTTTTATATTATGAAAATTACGTTTTCCATCATCGGAGAAACCAATTTTTTCGTACTTTCAAATCATTTTCAATGATAATATATAGTTTGACTTTTTCAAGCTGAAATTTAACATTATTTAACCAAGAAAATATTAATATTAATTTGGTTTATGACAGTTGTTTCTCGAGACATAACGGAAAACTAATCTCAATGGGAATCTCGATTAGCGGTCAAAATACAATTATTATGAACACCAACTACTGATAAACACCAATCTAAAAAAAAGAATTGCGTATATTTGATTCAAAAGGCCATTCCGGGGTTTCAGGCACTGGAATTCAACTGAAATCTTGAACTTATTGTAGGATGTGATAAGTTTAAGTGATGAAAAGTATTTGTACGGGTAAATTATCATGTTTGGAACAATTTTTCGTTAGAAAATTGGAATATTATCAATTATCTTTCATCCAATTAGTTTAATTTGTGTGTTTAGCGAAAAAATACATAAAACAAAAAAAGATATTCATAAATAACGATATGAAAAGCAATCGCTATTTTTATTGTCTTGTAAATAAAGAGTTTTCCAATTTTAAAGCAACCCAACTTCTCTGTGAAACAAAATGACTACCTCTAAATATCTAACTTAACTGAAGCCACTGAACGTTTTTTGAAATGGTCGAAACTGCACCGTCAAAAAAATAACAATAATAAACACATATTATCCCTATTACACGTAATTGTGACATCATACATTTTAACTTAAAGTGGCGATATTTTATGTTCATTTTCACAAACTGCAAACTTGTGTAATGCACTTAAGAGGAACTCATTAAAACTGTATGAATACATGACAAATCCTTCTTAATATATAGGCAAACTATTCGAAAGGTTAAATATATTCTACACCAGATTAATAATATTAAAATAAATGTTTATTTAAAGTTTTTTTTTTAATAGTAAGTTTAGCATAAGCATATATTTATAATATATTTAATATTCTAACTAAAAAATTGTTTGCTAAGAAACTTTAAATCATTTTGTGCATTCTAACATGAAACATTAAAAAAAACTCGCATGTAATTTTGTATTAAAAAAAGTAATAATACGAAATGACATATTTGTATCTTAATCAAAAATATTAAAAGAATTTCTTTAATAGTATTTTTTCAGATGGTTAAATTTTAGCACCATTTATTTTATGCTAACAAAAAAATAATATTGAATACAGGACATATCGTTATTTGTATTTTATTTCATCTATGAACTTTAATAATTTACAATGGGCTTAAAAATATCTATAACCATTAGTTATTTATATACATTAGCTACATGCAACACTTGAACAGATATCAAATACAAATGTAAGGTATAAAGCAGATAACCTAGCTTATTTATAATGTCTTTTACAACCTCAAATCACCCACCTTTTAACCATTAACAAATTGAATATAAAAATATTAGCGAAATACCACGAAGGACGCCACGAAGCTGTCGGGTGTTGTAGGTTGGGCGCCTAAGGCCTGCACCATCATCTGAAGAGCAGGATGCAGGCACCGAGAGTGAGAGTAACCGCTAGGGGGTGGTTCCCGGGAGAGCCCGCTCTTCTCATGGTGGTTCCACTGTCCAACCCCACGGGAGGACTCTTGGACGACAGACCATCCGGGTAATCTAGACAAGTCCATGTAGATTTTGAGAGATGGTCAAATAGATTTCAATGTACTACGTAAAATAGGAATAATGTGTTTTAAACAGTTATGGATTGTGTTTTTTCTTTCTTTTTTTCATAAAAACTACTACTTTTTTAGAATATTCTTGTACTGTAGCTTTTATTATTATTATTATTATTATTCATTTTCAGTAAGACGCCGAACCTCAAGATATGGGCGAATATGAGGGGCGAATGAGTTTAGATAAACAAGTGTAGCCATTATTACTAAGGTCAACTTTTCTTGAGAAAGAGCTAGTTATTTATAGCACAAATTGATTTCATAAATAAGCCAATATTTTGGAGAAAAAACAACAGCCATTGAATATTTAAATAAATAGTTATGTATAGAAAGGAAACTTCTGTATTTACTCTAAACTCGAACAGAAGTTTATGAATTCACTTGAAATTTTTACATAACACTGCACTTATATATATATATATATATATATATATATATATAAAAGGGTGTTTATATATATATGTATATATATATATATATATATATATATATATATATATATATATATATATATATATAAAAGGGTGTTTATATATATATATATATAGTTTATTAAATTGTAAATGAGCTCAATTTGTTTCAAGAATTTCCTAACCTACCTTTCAAAAAGGAAAATAAATAAATCAGTTCTGTAAAATGCTACAGTAACTAGCTGATTTATTTTCATATTACATCCAAATCATGTATAATATGGATAGTTGATTTTTTTATTTATAAAAACTACTGTAGGTTACTTTATTTAAGATAAAATCAAGTAAACAGACAACCTACCTCCCGGAGCTTGCCACTCGGCGTTACTGCTCGTGGCGTCGTAATCACCTAACACCTGGTTATCCGACAACCGTTGTTTCCCCAATTTGGCTTTCATTTTGTCTGTAAAAGGAGAAATCTGGTTAATTTCTCATTTAGTAAAATAATAAATGTCAAAAGAAAATACATAGATGTCACATCGCATCTTATTGTAAATGTATATTGTAGTGTGTTGTGTATCCAGTTTGCCATGCGAATTGCAAGCCTAACCAAAATCCTCAAGCATATTCATTGTAGTTATTATAATAGATTATAAAGATGTACAGCAACCTATTTATTATAGCCTTTTTTCACTGCGGCCATAAATAGCAACCTGTTTCTTTATTTTCTGTGTATACATCTCAGCTAATCTGGCCTACATTTGGTTAACACATCCCAATACACATTCCCAATATACATCAGTACTTTTGTAAAATAAATAAATCCTGGTTCAAAAATGTGTGGTACATAAACTTAAGTGTAAAATAAGTGTCAAATATGTGAGGACTGTTAAACTATTATCCTCTCTTATTGGGTTTAGGGAAAATTCGAAGCCTAGGTAAAGCACTTGTTGAAAGAACTTCTTTAATCGTATACAGAAATACGTTTATGATATTTTAATAGTTTATATTGAAATTGCTCCATCTTAATTATGTAAATAATATTGTGAATTAATTCCATTAAAATTGCAAGAAAGTTTAATTTATTCAAACCATATTTTTTGGCATACAATTAGCATGGAAACCACAAATTAGCATAAAATATTGTACAACCTTAAGACAATTAAAAATTCAAAACAGAACAAATTAAATTATTGCTGTCACAAAAGAACAAGGAAAAGCAGCAGGTATTTCACGAATCGAAAACTATTTTATACACTCAGGCAAAAGATATTTCATTCTTAGGTTAGTTAGGAGACGAGAAGAAAAAGAACAATAGCTCCTGTTAAATTGAATGAAAGATAGGTTTACATTTACAAATAATCACACAAATTTAGTCCCAAAAAATACCTTGGGTAAAATTTGCTTATTACGTTAAAAATAATAATATAATGTATAACTGTTAGGGAAAAAAAAACTTTTTTAGTAATAAAATTGCCAAACGTAGTAAGTACAGCCTTTATTTAGTACAAAGTGAAATGTAGTGCGGTTACTTATTTATCAATTCACAATTTTTTATTTGTTGTTCAGCAGTCTCACTCATTATAGAACATGAGAGAACCACGCTATTTCATTCCTACTTCGTCATAAAGTAGTGTTATATTTTACTCTGTGCGATTATTTTCTGTTTATTTAATTTAAACACCTGCTTTATTTATCTAGAGTTTTTGTTATTCATATTTAGTTGGACGTTGCCCAATTAATTAAGTGTTTGCTATTAAAAACCTGAAGGTCTACACTTTTGAATCAGCTTGTTGAAAATATATGACGTTTCAGTATTTTTATTAAAATTTAATAGCGTTTTAGCATAAATTCATTAGTTAAATTTCTTTTTACTTTTTGTATAACAAAAAATAATAATTAAAGTACATTTATTTTGCAAATTTTAACCATTTCAGTTTGTAAATAATTTAAGTATACCAATGATATAGTATTTTCGTTATAATAATGATTTCTTAAATTCGTATAAATCATTTCAGAGATATTAAACATACTTCACAATCTGTATTCTTTCCTAACTGAAACAATCTTGGGATTTTTCCCTTTAGTAAAATTAGTAGACCAAATATTTTGGTTTGGTTAATGTTGTATATTTCTTTTTAAAAATTCATTGTTTGTTGTATGTTTTAAATTTTTTCTTGATATCCTTCTTCAGGTTGTCTTTGGTAATATCTTTCGATCTGCAACCAATACAGCTGTGTTTAATAAAAGCTCATAATTTTTATTTTTTTAATTTTACAAAGTGAAGTATTTAACAACTAAATTATCATAAATTTTTGCTACTAATTGATAAAAACTAAATATATTAAAAGTAATTACATAAAACTCTAATGTTTACATTTCCTGGACAAACATGTTTAGAAAAAGAATTTTTTTTATAATCTATGCAAACAATACTTACTTGTTCTTAACTTTTTCTTGACATTAGGCACGACTGGAGTAACTGCTGTAGAGGTAGTGGTCGTTGAAGGCGCGGGAATTTCTAAAACAATAACAGTTTAATATTAAAACTTCAACAGAAAATACTATAAAAACATGCCATTATTCTAAAGTGCCTTAAAAAGATATACAACTAGTAATTGTAAACAAAAATCACAACTCAATGTACTTTGAAATTATTTATGAAGAGTATATATTTTATAAATAATTACAAAATAAACCAACAATTTAAATACAGTATTATTACTTTTAGCTTTTAAGAACATGTAAATTCAGCTTAATTATTCTACATTATAGTCCACTAACATATGCCCAATATTAGTCGATTGAAGCAACTGTATTTTAGGCAGGAAAATTAATGTTATCCTAGAACTATTAAACGAATTTTAGCGGTTATTATATTTTTATATTTTCGTATTTAAGGAGATTAATCGTATGAAGTTTAAATTGAATTTCTTTTCCAGTTATTTTAATTATTTTTAGTGAATAATTTAGAGACATTATTGAAAAATAGAAAAAATAATGTCTAAATTATTTTTTAGAGACAAATAGCTCAATATTAAAATGTTGCCTATTGACATTTTTAATCAGAACAAATTTAATGTTTATGATAAGAGTAAATATAATCGAATCCTGCCCCAGCCTTTCCACAAACAGTCAAAAGGTGGAGTTCCCTGTCAAGGCCGTAGGGCCAGCTTCCGCACGAGCGTAGCTAATAACAAGGTTGTCACGCGAAGTGCTAGGGTTTCCCCTTTTTCTACAGAGACTCTAAAGATACCATGATGAACATAATGGTGGAGCTACCAGACATGTAGCAGCAGGATAGTTTACAAGTATATTTTAAAAACATTAAAAAATCCCTGTTTAAAACAAGCAATAAAGTTCAGACAGGTTGATAACTTTCATTTTCTTCTATTTCTAATTGGTACAAAAAAAGTTAGAATACTTAAGATATATATATTTTTATAAAACTAAAACAGTATTTATTGTGCAACACATATTGACGTAGGTTAAGTACTTTAATGTCCATTAACTAGATAGTGAATATTTATTTATTCTAAATACAAAATAACTGTTTACATCCGTTAACTGTTTACATCCGTTGTTTTCGCTATACCCTATGGCTGAACGAGAGACTATTAAACATATTGTTTCACTTATTCCATCGTTATAATACTAGCATAATTAAAGTTGTATGAATAGAAAACAATCAATAGTGAACGATATTTAAAAAGTAATTAATAATAGGAAATACAACATTTTAAGAATACCATTAAATAAAAATAAATTAAAAATTACATATATAATCACAGATATAAAATAATCAACAAACAATAAAAATAATAAAAAGCAAATAAACAAAAATGTATAACATAATAATTAAATAGCTAAATAAGATACTAATAGCATATGCTATTCGAACAATACGTGCCAATTTCAATTTCGTTCAGCATCAATTAAGTTAGCTAATTATCAAATAAATATTTATATATGTCATTATTATGAAAGAACATTAATACAAATTAAAATAATATATTACGTAACATATACAAAATAAGCAACAAATAAAAATAATATGAAGCAAATAAACAAACAGTAATAACATACACAAAAATCAAAAGATATTAATAACATACACAGAATCTAAAAACCCACAAAGCTACTTACAAAAACTGCTTGGGTTTTTGTACATATATAATGACATACATAATGACTAAATATAAATATAAATACATACATAATGACTAAAACAATATTTTAGTCAAATGTAGTATGAGGTCTTAAATATATTTTCAGAAAATATATATTGCTTTAATGAAATTTTTCTGCAACGCTATCACAGCTTTTTTTTATTACCATCAAGTTTAATAAGGCCATCAGTTTCGCCCAGCGAGTTCTTGGCGACGCACTGGTAGGAGCCGAAGTCAGCACGGCTGACGCTGCGGATCTTCAGCATCATGTACTTGTTGTAGCCGTTGTCCATCGACACCGCTTCGTACTTGTCGCCTGCAACCAGCAAGTCTGCACACATCAGCCCCTCAGCCTTTCAATAACATTCATCTTACCACAGTTCCTCGAAGCCTTATATTATAAACCGTGAAGCCGTTGATTGTCAACGCAACTTCTTCTTTACTTCTTGATTCATTTTAACGATTAAGGAGTCAAACGATTTTCCCTTTTTCTATTTTATGCAAAAATTTCTTCATTGTTAGTTATTTTTAGCTTGGACATAATAGGAAACCTGGAAGTACTTATTTTGGCCATAATAATAACAAGGAAAGATTTAAATTAGTCAAAAATAACAGCTGTTTAAATTTAAACAACGGCGTTCTTAAATGTTAACAGCTGATGACATATAAGCAATGACGTATATTATATAGAGAAGGTTATAGATATTCCTAAATGTTGGACATACTAAGTTTGATTTCTTCAGTGAATGTTTTGTTTTATCTTTAAATTTAAAAAAGAGAATGCATTTAAACGTCGTCATTTAAACACATAAATCACTTACACATGTGTTTTATGGGTAAGTTCATTATATTACTAGTGCATTATATACTAACAGTTCAAAGTAGGTGATTCATTACCACTGTACGTATATGGGTGGGAGGGTCCAATAGGCTTTGGGGATTAGATAAGTGATTTCATAACAATGCAGTTCAGGAAATAATGTTACTTGTGGTTTACCAAATATAAGGAGATGCCAATAAAATAAACTGCATATTTATTATTTACTTTGTGTAAAATAAGATTTAAAATAACACCATTTATAAAAAATTTGTATCTTTACTTACGATAAAATGATTGGTATTTAATTTTAAGTTATACCAAGATGTAATGTAATATTAGAATACAAAAGTTTTTATGGCAAACAATGGTGTACTGTCTTAATTTTCTTTTATAAATGTATCAATCCTTAAGCCATCGATCGCTAAAATATTTCTTTAATTGTAAAGTCCTACACAAGAAATGTAAAAATCCAGTTATAATAAATTTTCACCAATTTTCAAGTCAAGCTTGCATGCGTTATATGATGACGAATTCTCGAAAGTTGGATTTTAGCATATACATTTTTACAGCCAAAATATAAATGAAACAATTGTAAATGCTCTAAAAATAACAACGGCAAATAAATCAACAAAAAGATATGGGTGACTATAGATTTTCTGAAATTAATGTAATGATTTTGTATTAGTGAATTTAGACTCATTAATAACAATGGCATACTATTTGTTTATAAAGTTTTACTAACAATTGACAGTGAAATGGCTAATTACTATCAGCTGATCCTTTATAAGTTTGTTTTTTTTTTACTTAGATTTAATCGCTGTGAGACTTTAGATTATGTAGCTTGCCTTAAACATATTAATTATATTAACAACAAATGTACTAGAAAGTTAAACAATTAATTAACTATCGCATTATAAAATATACCCAGCAACTTATTTTGAAAAGTAGAAGAATGTGTGTTAAAAACATAATTTATTAATAATATTACTGTATTACATTAAATGTGTAATGTTAGGTGTGTTGATTAGATTTAATAACTAAATTTTAATATCATAAATATTTAATGGAAAAAAATATTAACAAATCTAATAAAGTGAATTAAATATTAATTAAAAAATAAAATTACTTCTACTTTGAAGAAAAATGTATTACTGCTTTTATGAAAAACCCTCTTATACCTGAGTTAATATTTTATTAAAGATGGTGTGAAAAATGATTCTGATGGTAATATTGTGTTTAATTTATTTTCCACATTAAACGTTCACGCCCTCCCCTCCAACCCCTTCCCCCCGTTCAACATTTCACTCAATCACACTTCAAGTCTCTACGGACTATGAAACCCAATAACGTTCCTTCCAATATTGTTTACAAATGAAAGAAAATTTTATATTACGATAATGTAATTTTGTTTTATATTCTTTGACAGAAGAGTGTCTCGTAGAATTGACGAGGCGTACGCTTCCTCTCAAGTTCTCAATAAGTAATTTCCTTTTGAAACGAATAGTCTTTCGTATTATGATCTCCAAAATATACAATTCTTATTTCAACTATTTTGCTTTCAGGTTTAACAAAAACAATGAACAAATCACTCCAACTTATACTAAAACATATTTATAGGTGATATAATTTTTCAGAAATTATGTATAGTATCAACATTTTTAAATTAAATGCGTATTTTATAAGTAAATGTTTATGTTAATGAAATGTTAACGCTAAATAAAGTCAGTGTTAACATTCCATAACGTTATTAATATTTTTATTAAATAATTCTGTGCAATATTTGTTAAAATAAACTTTATTAAATTCAAATTTATTTTATTAGGTTTATTATTTTTTTTTTATCTCTGCTTAAAAGTAGTCAATGACGATATATGTACTTTAAATGACAGTAAGATGGTTCGAAACAAATTGAATGCTGTCAGACTATTTTATTTTATTTTTAATGTATACATTGTAAAAAAATTACACTATGGAATAAATGTGATTATGTAGCAACGACTTAATTAAAATTTACATTAATTAATTCCACAAAGTAAATTGGTCATAAATGGTTTTTACCTATTTCATCACGGAATCATATGAATAAATTGTACATATACATAAAGGTAGATTTATATAAAAATATATAAAAAACATGTGTTTAAAAGATATACGTTTTTTATTACAGGAATCAGTAAGTACTGATATTTCTAAAATCTAACCCTTTCAAATGAGTTTTATAGTTTTGTAAAATTTGTTAAATAGGTTCATAAAATAATTCAATTTCCAACAAGAATCAAATGTAAAAGATTATAAATAAAATTGTCATACTTGATCAAATATTTTTGATAAAAATTTCATTCACATGGACAGAAAAAAGATTGACGTATCATGTAAAGCCTAGTCTTTACTCATAAAGTTACCAGAATTTTTAGATTTGTTTATTTAAAATTTAAAACGGAATTTTAAGTACATTAAATACCAGAATATTTTTATAATGCAACATAATGATTTGATTTCTTTGAAGCAAACTAAAAATATATTTTTTTTAATTCTATAAAAAATATATTTTGGATTATAGACGAAATGAGGTAAAAGAAAAATAAAGTACTTAAAAAAGTAGGTTGTATACATACGATAATTTAGAAATGTAGCTAATGGGGTGTTATTAAAATTATGTAAAATCAACGTTAGTTTTATTATACCATATCTATGTGGCTAATTCTAACATTATATGTTGAGAATACGTATAAATATTTTTTCCTGAGTTGACCTCAGAGTGATCTTACAGAAAATGTTGGAACTACAAGAAGTTTAGAAATGCTATAACCAATAGCGTACTGATGTATTCCAGCCACTACCATAACGACGGCTTTACGTTATCAATTGTTGCCACGTTTCAGATCTCAAATGCACCTGTTTTATAACCTACTTGTTTCATATTGTTAACTATTGTTACGATTGTTCACTATCTTATTATTCATCTTATCTTTTAAATGTGATTTCAAATGTTAAAAGGTGATTTTCTGAGCATTATTTATGTATTGTATTACTTTTCGAACTTCAAGTGGATATATACTATCTTAACATGTAATTATTGCGTGTCGTATGTCAAACACAGTATATTTATTTATCAAATTGGTAACACCGCACATCAGTGCTTCATTTAAATTCAAGTCATGTCAAGTCAGGCCATTCATTAAATAAAGCATGACTAGCTTAAATTCTCATTTACTCAGAATATTTTGCATTGAGGAATGAATTTATTTTTTCCTGTAGATATCAATATCAGTTTCAGATATTTCAAAATGTACGACTTGTTTGGACCATTCTGCATTGAGAACCAAACAGTAACAAAGCTACACGTTACTTACCGGAGACTATCATATCACCCCTCTCTGTTGTCCAGTAGTTGATGGAGGTAGGATACGCCTCTGTGTGACACTCCAGCTGGACATCTTGTCCGACGTACGCCCCCTCCAGCTGGTTCGGAATGGATAACATTGGAGGAACTAGGGAAACGTTTTGAGAAATATGGAAACGTGTAACACAAATTGCGCAATGCAGTATAACTGTATAAAATAGAAATATAACTGTAAATAAACTATTTTAAACGAAATAAATGACTTTCAGAAAATAGTACAGTAAATTAATAGCCTTATTCACATATGGAAATAGTTTATTTTATGTCTATAACATAAGACATTAATTGTTTGATAATTTTTAAAACATTAAAGAGGCCCTTGACACACACACACACACACACACACACACACACACACACACACACACACACACACACACACACACACACACACACACACACACACACACACACACACACACACACACACACACACACACACACACACACACACACACACACACACACACACACACGCACACGCACACGCATACGCGCACACACACACACACACACACACACACACACACACACACACACACACACACACACACACACACACACACACACACACACACACACACACACACACACACACACACACACAAAACCACACACATATATGTATAATATATATATATATATGTAAATCTTAATGTTATCCACTAAGGTGCCTTTATATGATAATCATGTTTGATAAATTAAAGTCAAGTTTTCGAATACAATAATTCGTAAAGCTGATTTGTTTTACCAACACTTGATAGTTTATATTTTTATTCAACATCGTACTGAATTCGTTATTATAATTACTTGAAAACAAGTTGTTCCAACAATTAGTAATCAGAACTAGTATTTCAGTCTATATACTTATCTCGTATAAAATACTATTGCCATTAGCACTACTTACTACTGATTTAAAAAGGTCCAAATTTTTATATTTTAGTGTTTTACTAAACATTTTTTACCCATAAATTATTAGTGAGATAAGAGCTATACAAAATAAGAGCTTAGATGGTTAAGCATTTTATTCACACAAAAAATAATGACAATATAAAGATCATATAACAACGGTGGAAATAGTTCCCCTTACAGGTACATGCCTGTGGCAGGGGAACGGGCCACTACTAGCCATACGTAAAATAAAATGAAAATGTTACTATTATATAAACAATTAAAAAATAAATACGTATACCCATAAACTTATGTTTCATAACAATTATTACTTAAAGCCATACAAAATTACAAAGAGACACTTTTATAAAATAAATTTCGAAACATTATAAGCCACAAAAAATAAAATAAAAATTAAATAAATAAAAAAATAATAATAATAATAAAGGGTACTGTAATCCGATAAAAGACTATCATAAAAACCTGACCTTAAACCTAGACACATTTCACATTTACAGACACTTGACCACGCCTATAATTACACAATATTGTTACACAAAGCATTACACATTCATACACTACCGCATACACACTTACATGGAAGATCACACATGCATAAGAAAGACACAACCAACTTCTCCTATTTGTTGGTTTTTATAAATTTACTACTTTAACAAACTCTGAGGAACATTTATATTTTTGTTGCGATAAAAACGTCATATACTTTGTATAAATAAATATATATCGATTAAGACTTAATATACACGTAACGTGATAGTTCACTAATTGTGTTGACATATGTATTCTAGGTATGGTTTACGATCATTATTCTGATGTTAGAATAACTGTGGTGTGTTTATAGAAATCGTCTGGCACAAACATGTTCTCCTAGTAAGGGACTGAAAAATAACAGAAATAATTATTTAAATACCATGGAAATATTTATTAGTGCATGTTAATACTAATGCAAGCTCAGCGAATCACATTTATTTTCTGGATTGAAATCTTTATTAAAATTAATTCCTCCATGATTTATATGTTGAAAGTCTTGTATAACATTGTTTTAAATTAGAACAAAATCAAAAGTATGTTTAAAGTTTTCAACCTTTAAACATACTTTACCTGGTATGGTAAAGGATTATTTTTATTTAATTGTTCCGCTGTCCATCTTAACTGTGTCAAATTCTAAATTGTATTGATTTGTTCCATTATTTGGGGGTTGCATTTTTGCTTAATGTATTTTCCTAGATCATTTCTTACTATTTTATTTATTTATTACGTAACAATGTATTTTAACTTTATACACCTCTTAACATCAAGGTATATAGTATAAAAGTGCACGTTGATTTAGTTAAATGTATATTTAATTTACGCTGTGACATAGAGTAATACACATTACTTTGACATATAGATAAAAAGTTAAATGTATTCTCAAATATTTCTGTTTGCAATGTTGTGTCCGATCAACAATCAAAATATTAAAAGACTGACGTTTGTTTGATTATACTCACATTGAACTCTAAGCATAACTCTTTTACTTATCGAAGGAGGAACTCCATTAGAAGCTATACACAAGTAGGCCCCCATGTGAAGTCTACTGACCTTCGTTATGTGAAGTACCTCTCCGTCGACCACGTTAACTGAAACAAAACAAATAATATGTGAACGTGAGTTTAAAAACATTTTAAAGAGGGATTACGACTTATAAATCGAGTTTTGCCTTTTAAATTTTATAACGAAACAAATTATCAACAAAGTATTACATCATGTAAATTACCTAACTGAATGAATCTTGAATGAGAAACCTAATAAAAGTGTCTGTTAGATACCATAACTGTCCCTATATAGAAAAAGGCAAATTTCAATAGCTTGAATAATTTTCGACCTATTTCTTTACTTACCTTATGATCAAAATATTTTGAAACGGTGTTCAACAATCAATTATTAAATTATTTTGAACTATATTAATAGTAGACTTAATTAATCTCAAATCGGGTTTAGAAAGAATTTATCTAGTGGAAAATTTGGTATGCGGTGAAACTATGCCAGTGAAAAACGTGGTACAATTGTTCACTGATAGTTTTGAAAAACAAAACCAAGAAAAAACCATAACCATAGTACTAGATCTGAGTAAGGCTTTTGATAATTTTCACCATACTATTTGACCTCGTTCAATAGTACGATAAACTAAATTATCATGGACTTCATAGAAATCTACTGACCCTTATATCATCCTATTTATCAGACCTGTGTCAAAATTGTTGAGGCTGAGTGATCAGAAATTAGATCTGCAACGTGTGTATAGTAATGATCCTCAGGGTTATGGATGGTAATTATATTTCCTATTGTATGATTATAAAATATTCTTAACCTGTCTACGCATGTGTTTGCTGGTGACAGTAAACTGTTCTTGCTCCTTCTAAGGACACAGTTGCAGTAAGTTTCAACAATGATTAGATATAAAAATAGTCTGTTTTACACTCCGTATTGACTCATTTATAATAATGTTATATCAATTAACAATAATTAGTGCTAAGTAAATATATCCTGTTTATTTTATATCTAACCGAAAACATTTAGAAAAACAAATACATTCATGGTCGTTTGCCTGTAATGAAAAACTATTTTTCTGTTATGATAGTTTCATGACTTAACATCAGTCGCTTGAATAGTATAACCGTTTATAAACGGTCGTATTTCACTATGTTTAAATTTTCTTTTTTCTCTAAAGATAAACTATTTTTTTTAACAGAAGACACTATTGTTACCAAGGAAACTTCCTTGCTGTTGAATAATATTTGATTTTGTAAAAATATAGAAACATTTACAGTTTATACATTTAAATCAGGGACAATGTTAAAAGATCACAGTATGTTTAGCAAAATATACATTTTTATGCATTGCATAAATATGTCCTGATAAAATGATTATTTTATTCTTACAAGGATGTTTTACAAAATACATTGCAAAACAATATTGATTCTTATTAGTAAATAGTTAATAAATAATCATAATTTCTCGAACCTGGTTCCCCGTTGTAATTTATGTCCTCTCCATCTTCCCTCCGCCACATGACATAAGGCTCTGGGTAGCCTACTGCCTTACAAGTTAGGGTGACGTTAGCTGCCTCTCTCACCACCATGTCTGTACTGGTCTCTTTGTCCACAATACTGGGTGGCACTAAAGATGACAAAATTACTTAAAATTTTGGAGACATACAGTTGACTGAGTCATTATGTGGCTAAACATCATAACTTAATCTATTTTTGGTTGTGTTGTGGTATTGTAAATAAGCTAGTTAAAGTTGGAAAAATTAAAACGTTGTCTTATTATACAAGGTGAATTTAGGGCTAGGAGGGCTGCAGGCAAGACTGGGATCCACAACACATCCAAGAAGCAGCCACTCTTTGTTGTTGCTGGTCACTGTTATCTTCTGATAACGTCACACCTTCCAGTCGGACCACTTGTCCTGCTTGGAGTTACAGTAAGGCTATTGTGGGATACGAGTTCTTCTCATTCCTTAAAACGACATACAGTTTTTACTATCAGTATGGAGTCTAGTAAATAAGCCTAAAATAATGCTCATATTGGGATTTTCCAGGATTTGAGAGTTGCCTATGAAATAAAACTTAGTATCAAGCTTGGCATTTAGCAAAATCCAGACCAGTAATAAGTGATAATAATAATAATACAAATAATATTCTCATTCTATGATAAGGAGTATGATCCAAAGTTACTCTAAAAATACAGAGCTACTGATAAATGGTAGATTTTTAAGACAAGTTGATCTCATTTAGTGACCAGGATGCAAAGTATAAATTAATTAATCACGTTGAACATCTAATAATTGCAGCAGATATTGTCCCATTCATTAAGTTACGAAATTTGCTGTACCATACGACTCTAATCTCAGCGTTAGTTGTTAATAATTCAACAGTTAAATCCAGTTCAGAACAAAATATGTTAATTTTTCTTTCGATACCTTTCAGTAAGAATATATAGAAATGTACTTACTTAATCCTATAACACTGATGAATACAGAGTATATGTGTGAATATGAATGTTTAGCAATGAACAATAACAAGAGAATGGACGGTTTGAAAACGAAAGAGAGAATAATCAGTTGGGTTCTTGGACCGAGATCTGAAAATGGAACTTTGAGACTATGAACATAGACTAGCTATGTTACTGTGATGAGATAATGGGAGATGCTGTGAGGAAAGGAAGAATAAGCTTCTTCTCCATCACTAGTCAGCCCATTTGAAATTAATTAATAATAAAAGATCAAACAAGAATTCAGAAAAGTTCAAAGAAAGATTTTGGATAAGTTGATACAATAACTGTGTTGTATTTAATAAAGGAAAAATCTTTCATAAATTGAATATTCCTTTTATAAATTTATGTCATTTAAGGTGTTTAAAGTAGGTCCCATTTAAATTAAAACTATTTCTAAGTAAATATTTATAACTTGTTCTAAAACAGCACATGTATCTAATTATAAATATCTCTTTAATTCTAAATTGTAACTTGTATCTGACCTACCGACCACCTGGAGGTATCCCTGACGCATCCTCATAGGATCAGTGTTGACTTGACACATGTACCAGCCCCTATCAGTCTCCTGGACGTTCTTGATATGCAGGTACCAGGATCGATGGTCGTTGTAGGACAGGGTGATACGAGGGTTCTGGGTGATGACGTTGTGGTGGATGGAGAGGATTGTCTGGGTGTCGACACGCACCCAAGCCACCTGCCAGGACACACGCAAATCCTGGTCGACGTTATGCGCTGTTACATTCTTACTCTCTTTTAGCAATATTCATTATAACAACAACATACTGTAACTCTGGAGTAAGTCTTATTTATTTATTTATGTTGCTCTGGTGAAAAACAATTTGAATCATCTGATACAATATCTATTATAATAAGAAACAAATGTTAAACTATGGAAATGTGTAAAAAGGAACTTCTTGGTATGTATTCAAATTGTTACTTATGATAATCATTAGTAGAGTATATCAGGAGTTGAAAAGGTCTGGAACCCCCTTAATATTTATTTTTTTAATCAACGCAGAACATGAAACTCTAGGATTACATCTTCACTGTAGGTACTGACTTTTTGGTCGTTTTAACTGTCCTTTTTCGCTTTGGGGACTAATTGGACAATTTCTGAAATGTTGGCCTAATTGGAACTTTGAGAGGCTGCTATTTCCAAACAAATAGTCCTTTTCAGTCGGGGTTGTGGCAATGTGACCTTTAAAATGAGTTAAAACTCGACATTACGTTTATATTTAATACTTCAACCACAGGACGTCACCCCAAACCAAAAAAGTACAGTTAAGATAGCCAAAAAGTTTGTAACTACAGTGGGTCATAATGCTAGAGTTTCATTGTTCTGTGTTTATTGATATTTTATAGTAAAATGTTAAGGGGGTTTCAGACTTTTTGAACACACAGTATATGAGGTCGTATGTATATTGTCGTCAAATCAAAGAGACTGGTAATCATACAATCGCTATCAATAAAGTTTCAAGAATTAAGATTTGAATATTGATATATAATTATGTTCGATTGGTGATATTATTGTATTTTATGTTTAATCACAAATATAAATACAGTGTTTAACTTTTATTTCGCAAGATTTTTTCTTAATTTTGACTGGTAATTCAAAATCCATGTATTTCAATTTATTTCTTGTACTTTTTTACTAGTGATTTATGTTGTCAATCAAACATATACTTGAGGTTGTTTAAATCAAAGCTACTAACATAATAAGCACTACTTTAAAGTTCATATAATATTGTTATTTAGTAAGTACAGCCCCCTATATAACTATTTACTACATAATTTAAACTTTGGTACAGCAAATTTAACCTTTTCCCTAAAACGTGTCCCTTTCCCAACCAAGTACAAACTTCAATTGGAAATGTTTAATCGAAAAACTGAAAAGAAATTAATCCAGAAATACTTTTTCAACCTATTTTTTCAATCAAACAAATTTACTCACTAATATGTTAATTTGAACAAAATGTTACTATAAATATTATTTTCAAAGAGAAATACAAATTTTAACAGGCAATTAACAGTTACATTGTAAAATTTATTTTTTCGTAGTTTTACTTTAGTTTGAAGCATTTGTATAGTATGTTGGTTATTTAAGGTTGAATTAAATATGGATATTATTTTTCAACAAAATATACTTAACTAAAAAGCAAATGGATAAGATAACTGAATTTAATGACCGTTTATTTATTGCAGATGGTTAGGGAAATTATGGTTTTGTACGTATACAATGCTAATAAGTAGTTGATAATGTAACGTAAAGCTTTACAGGCTTAGCTTGCAAAGTACATGTTAGATAGAAAATATGCTAGTTTACGCAAAATTATTTATAAAACAGTATTTTACTTTTAATTTTAGTGATTACCATAGCTCACAAAATGATTTTTTGTCTTATTTAATTTTCTTTGTCTTTCTAATAATCCCATAAATGTTATGGGAATGGATGGAATTAATTTAAATTAATCAGGTGATAATTCAGCCTAACCAACTTGCCTAATACAGAGGCTAAGATAAAACTAGTACTAATAAAATCGAATTAAAAACTATAAACCATTTTAGCAGTATAATCACTGTACTTATAAAATAATACGGTAGGTATCACGCCCCTATCTCATGACATCCAATGGGTGAAATAGCAACTGAATGGAACAATAAACAACAAACCAAAAATAGTGTTTACCCCCTTGTCCTAGTAGTAATTATTTAGCTAATTATTTGGCTGAAAGTTTCCATGTTATTTGTGGATTTATTTACCAGTATTTAAAGAATAATAAAATCAGCTGATTTCACCATGTGACGTCACAGTCTCTTGCGCAGCCTCGCCGTGATACCTACCGTCCGTTCTAGTTACCGTGAGTAACTAACTAACTAACTACCCCAGATGTGTTACCTTATAGCCACGGAGGTTGTCCACGACACACGCCAGCAGAGCGTCCCGGCCGACTGTCACAGTGACGTTCTGGATAGGCTCAGCAAACCTCGGCATCAGCGCTTCTGCAACAGGCAATTTCGTTCTTGTATATAACATATGAAAGCTACTATGAGATGATTTAAATATTTAAATTTAATATTTTAATATTTAAATATTAAAATTTAAATATTATGATGGATTTACTTAAAAGTTTGAAATATTTATTTAAATTCTATTTTGTATTTGAAATGTAGAAATGTAATGTAGAAATTTGAAATATTATCTGTTTTATATATCAATGTATGTAGTATAATTATTTCACTGTTCTTCATAATTTCTTGAAACTATTTGGATGTTTTGAAAAACACACTTCTCTTTTTTATCGTTATAAAGTGTATCTTGTACATAGGTCAGTGTGTAATTTCATTACGTTATTTTTCCAATCAATTAAATTTATTAGATTTAATTTAGATTATGTACTCGTATATGAAATAGACAGTAAGCACAACTTTAAATTGTTCAAATGCAAATTATTTTTAGATTTTTAATATAAGCATAAGTTTGCTACAGAGCTCTATTATAAAGTATTTTAATTGTATTGTTACAGGAACCTCTAAACAGGCTGTAAGTCTCAGAGGCCTTATTATTTTTCTCTTTAACGTATTAATTTAGTCGGTCAGCCTGAATGCAATTTAACAGTGTGAATAAATATTCCTTAGTTGATTAACTGTACAATATTAAGAGATAAATAAATAATTTAAGAGTTGTTATTTATTTATTGTAAACTAGATAATATATTGCGTTTACGACACTAAATGCTTAAGTATGAAATTTAATTATTATTCGTGATTTAATTTTAATTGTTAAAGTATATTTAATAGACTTAATAGTACTGACTCCTCCTTTAATAAAGACATTCGTTCATTTTTCAAATTATTTCTTGTTTTTCTTTGATTCAGTCATTAATTCTTCCAACCATTTATCCATATCACAGCAATCCATGTTACTTCTGGAGATGTTATAGATTTCCTGAATACTAATTAATTAAATAATACAATAAAATCGTGTCTTGTAGTTCAGATAATCAAACAATAATGTAAAAATTCGCTAATATTTTACGTCAAATTCTTAACCAAAGGAAAAGTAGGACAAGTGAAAACCATTTCAAAAATGTTTACTAACTGAAATATTATTAGTTTAAAATTTTCTTTGATGTAATTTACCAACAATTTAATATGCTACAGTACGTAAATATTTCTTAAATATGAAACAGGATAAACTCAGATTTCAGAATTAAATTGTTTTCTTCCATGTGGATTACATACCATAAGAGGCTGATACTAATGCTTGAATGTGCCCCAAATATTGACATGACATTACAACAATATTACCGATAACACTGATAATTATAAAACTGAACGCACTATAGTAACACTTAAAATAGTTTTGTATATACACTGTTTGTAATAAGAACTGAAGACATTGAGTATATTGCTCAAATACCTTTCAAGATATATGAAAAACTATGTTTAAATGTATTCTAAGTATATATTAAAACCAAAATTAGTTATATTTAAGGAAATTATGGTTTTGGAGACGAAAAAAGAAAAACATTGTTTCATACTGTATTGTAGGCATCATAAATACGTGTACTAGTTTTATCATAATTTATAGTAATAATTGTAAAAGATATTTGGAACATACTGAAGGAAATACATTCAGATATATAAATGTAAAAATCAACCTTCTCATAATTTACTCAACACAACAAAGGAAAAATTATTAATAACAATGAATATAAATAAAAAAATAAGATTTTGCTTAGAAAGTACTAAATAATTATGATTTTTGGTGTTGGACCATTAAAGAGAAAATTGATTTCTCGTACTTTTGTTTCTATGAATAAATACCCTAAAGTTAGTTAACATAATTCTACTGTTATATTTTTGACAGTGCAGTACAATAAAATACGCTACATCTATAAGAAAAAACCGAATGGCTTTTTGGCCAAAATTGAGATCTGTATAGGTCTAGTGTTTATAAAAGGCATTATCCCACTGTTAATGTAATAAATATATTTAACATGTACCAACATATATAATAATGTATGTGCATACTCTATAACCTTAATATTTAAGGGGATAAAAAAGTTATTATATATTTTGATGGCACAAAATATACTTATTCTACAAAAAATTTATATAAAACACAAAACTTTGGCTAAAATGTTTGTAATTACGTCAATTTAGAGGAGTTTTAAATGAAATGAGAAATGACTTTTATTAGGGGAAGTTTACGACTAATCATCCTCTCGCACATACCCTGTACTATTACTAAATGACTCAGTTAAGGAAGTACATATTACAATATTAAAAAGAAAGGAATCCAATGTATAGAACGTTAAATGAAAGCTGAAACAATTAAATAATCAGGAGACAGGTCCTGGCAACAAACATTAAACTTTATTAGTGTAAACGTACCATTGTTGAATTCTTCCACGGGCGCTGGAATCCCATTGGACTCTACGTTGCGTGCCCTTCGTCCTGGAACATTAAAACAAATGATGTAGCTTTCCAGGAACGTTCTCGGAAACTTAGGTTTATTTACTTATATACTTTGTATACATTATCTTGCATAGTACGAGTAATTATTCTCTAGAGAAGTAAAATAACGAGAGAGAATTGATCCTTTAAACTGATCGTGTGTAAATATTAGGTTACTATGCAGTTTCTTGCCAACTAACAGTTTTAAAAACTTTTCCTGAAATAGGTATTGACATTGTTGATCTGTCTATATGTTCATGAAATATGCTGCGAAAATCACCGATTTAACCGATAAATTAAAAAAACTAAAGAAATAAATGCTGGATTTTTAAAAATATTTCCATTTATTTAAATGAAACTTAAATCATCATTTTTATTTTGTACATGTTTGGACTGAATATGAATTTGAAAATTATATTTTGATCCATAACAATTATTTTTCGATATGTATAAGAAAAGGTAATTTCGCAGTGAATCATGATGGCGACCATTACGTGGTCATTTTAAACACCAAAAATTAACCACAAAAACTGAATTCACCTATATTCACCCAAACTTAAAAGTTTATTTTTGTAAATAGAAAATTTGAATAAGTTAGGCTAAGTCTGGCTATGTAAGTAAAAAGTGTATTTTTCGAGCCGAAAAAATAATGTTATGGAAAACCAAGTATATAATCAAGTTCATTATTAAAATATATGTGAAGTTGAAAAATAAAACTTCAAAAGTCATGATATAAAATTATTGGTTTTTTCACTATAAAATAAGAAAAACTACTTTTTCTTGGTTTAAATCAACCTTCATCAAGAAATCGTGTTTTTAGAAGTGGCTAGAAAGTGCATAATTATCATATAATATATGTCTTGTGTCATATAGCATAAGTCTTGTTTTTTTTTTTTTTTTTTTTTTTTATTTTCGATTTTGGCCGTTTAAAGACCACGTTAAAAAACTATTGTTCAATGTATATTTCTCCTACTGGGTCCATTGTCTTTTCAGTTCTGCCAATATCTCATCATCCTTTCACTATTCTGCATCTTTCGATCTTCTATCCATACTGCATATCTGGTTCTCCCCTTCACTTCAAAACCTAAAAACGTGATATGTTATATAACATGTCTTCTTCTACAATATTTATCTCTGCTAAATCTGAGTTTACCTATTTGAACCATGTTACTTGGGTTTTGAGGTTGTCATAAAATACATGAATAGTTTCATTATCAAAGTTTCATCATTCAGTCATTTCACATGGTCTGAATGATAATCGTGAAAAAGATACTTCTTCTTCTCTATATATTATTTCCCATTTTATCTATTTTACTAAACATTTCTTAGCCTCCAAATCCCTTTTTTAATTTTTGTTCCAATCATTTTTATGGTGATATTCTTCTCCCTGTTACTCTGGCTCCTTGTTCAACGTACTTACAAGTCTTGTGTAGATAACTCTACAATGTTTATCCTATTAAATATTTCAATTAATAATTTAACAATCAAACTATTTTATTGTATAATACTTTTTATTATTCATTATTATTATACAGAACTTGAAGATAAGAGTAAATATGTGGGAAAAATGAATGTAGTAAGTATAGATGAACACATGTGGTCATTGTACTTAAGCAAGCTAAACTATTCCTTAAAAAGGGTCATTTATTAATAGCCCAATAGCCTAACTAAGGGGCCTACAGTTTTACGTGGAGTCCAAACCACGTAGTATCGTTCTAGATGTTCAGCTAACTGAAAAGCCCGATACTAAGTTTTCTTCCATACACAATATCTGGACTCTGACTACCACCCAACACGGACACCCGAGATTGTATAGCATATTACAATTAAATTTTTATAGTACAATATTAATTATAGTACAATTTATTTTACAGTCATTATTAATGGTTTCTTTAGTATTGTAAGGTGTTATATTCCTTCTAACGGATCAGGCAAATGTGGTTATTTTACAAAACACTCTTTAACAAACATTCTAATAAAAAAAACATTACCAAAATAGTTTCCCTTTTAAAATATCAGTTGGTATTATAAAACAGGTGTTCATTGGTGTTATTTCTTTACAAGCAATGCGTTTGATTGTTTCTGGTATGCTCTACTTTGATAACTTTTCAGAACATAGACTTTTGTTATAAAACATTGACATAAATATTTTATTTAAATTAAAGCACGTTCAATTGACAGTTTGAAATGGTGAAATCAAACCACCACATAGATTTTTACTGGTTATATAGAGTTATTTACTAAAAATACTAAAAAAAATACAAACATTTAATTTGTTAGTAACATAAAAGTGACCCATTACCTTCGTTTTTCTTGTACTTATTTCAACTATAGCTTGAAATCAGAGTAAGAAGAGGCCGAGCTGTCTAAGGCGTCAGGACTTTGTACCTGAGTTACGAGTAATGCTGGTTCGATTCCTTATCTTGACGATTCGATTTTATCAGTAGTATTTAACTTGTACTGTACATGATGGTGTGACTTTTCAGAAAGAATAAGGGTAGATCTGTTCTACCCTTATTCTTTCTGATAAGTCCCACATACTGATCAATAGTCAATGTGGAATGGGTAGAGTAGGGTTAAATAGTTCGGCTTCTGCTTAGAAAAAGACAGCAAATTTATAATAATTTACAAAACTTAACTAAATAGGGAAACCATAAATTAAAAGTATTAGATCCAAATTATCACTTTAGTTTTTAACTAAAATTTGGAGTCGTATTTCTATTTAATTTTATTTCACTTAAAACAATATTATTAAACATTTAAAAATAATATTTAACTTTGAAAATATGTTCCAGAATCACATATTTAGCAAGAACAAAGGAACTTGTAACTTTTCAGCTCGTTTGCTGTAAAGTATTCAGCCATTCCCAGATGTCTTGCTTGCTAATGGTCATTAGTCTTGGTTAATCCCTTGCTCATGGGATTTAACTTGTCTCATTTTCTTTTATTAGTCTTATTTTTTTTTCAAATTCACAGGACAATTTTTTTTATTTTCCACTTGTTATACGTTATAAATATTTAAAATATTATTAACTCATACCTGAATTATTTAATACTTGAGATGGTCTAAAATATTAAATTAATTTATTAGGTTTCTAAACTCTTGTTTTACAATAAATAAGTGTCTAAAATTCCATATTATGTCCTATTTTCATAGAGTGTTATAATAATTCAGTGATACTTATACTCCGAACATATATAGAAAAAGGAATACAACTTCTAAAAAGAAGGATCAATAGTATTTGTAATTTAAATACAAATTTAAATGAATTTTTCCAAAAATGTAATGCTTTAATGAATATTAAGTGTATTTTTAACAATAAAATTCGTAAACATATATACTGTATTTATTAATACGCTTTATTTTAAATTAAGTTTACAAATCCAGTCATAGTTTTATCAATAAAGCTAATAAATATTTTTAAAAAGCTTTAAGTTGTATTTGCTAGTTTACGTTTTATTGACATTTATGATGATAAGTTTTAACTATGTGAAACAAGTATTTCAAGAAAGAAATTTCATACTTGCAATGGTGAAATACTATTATCTTTTTTCATTTTACATCATTTATCTCATTTCAACACAACTTATATACCTAGGAGTATTTTAATAAATATTTTATGCGTGTCTTTTTATTGTTTTTATACATAAATGTATTTTATAAGTAATAAACAATACTTATTATTAAAACTAAATCTTAGATTTTGTCTTTCCATAATGAATGAATTGGTTATTTCCGAATAATAATTATTTATAAGGGTAAATTCACTGACAACAAAGGTGAGTCTGCACCGTAAACTTCGAATATAAACTTAAAAATGCTTAGTACAATTTTTCAGTGCTTAATTTAATGTGTAAAAAAAAGTAAATTAAGCTAAACCCATTATCATATATAATTAGAAAAGTTTAAAAGTTAAAGCAGGTTTTATTTTACCAGGTAAAGGGTTAAGATTCCCTATCCTGGGACAAATGGATTAAAAGTCAACTGCGAACCACCATCAGTGACCGGGTAGACGGGCTGCGTGCAAGGACGGAATTGCTCAATGGACAACTATCCTAGGAACAGCATCACTCTTTCTTGCTTGACGCCGTTATCTTGCGATAACATCAGAACCCTCAGTCAAGGCCACTGGCTACTTGCCATTTTTCAATTGGTGGTCTGTCTTGTCGATAAGTTCCCACGAGTTCTCAGGAGATTTTCATAACATCTCTGAGCCAACAATTAACATAAATGAGCCATTATATCCCATCTACCCTTAATTTTGACGATCAACTCTCATTCATGGCTTGACGACCACCCCCGCTCTGGCTAGTCCAAAATAATACGTTACTGTCCCAACTTATATCAGGCTTGCACGTTTAAACTATTAAAATATGTAGTGTAGGACAAAATAAATATTTATTGAAAAGTGCAAAAACAAATTCTTATTAAAATTAGTTATTTTTCAGCTAAGACAGTCTTTTTAAACTATCCTATTCACAAATGTGCAAATGTGTAACAAACAAACTAACAATCTCCCTGGCTTTCAAAATAAGTTCCAAAACTTGTCCTGGTTTAGTAAATAATCAACTGTGAAAGACTACATTTACTTTTCAGTGTGAGGCCCAATTATTTGTTTATAGTTATAAACCTATTACTACAGATTATTTTTGTACAATGAAATATTTTGAGAGGAAAGAACATAAGAAACTGTTACAAAGTGCACCATTGATCGTATCCCCTCAAGGAATCTGACGTCTAAGTGAGAAATACACCTGGGGCACGTCTTGTTCTGGAGACTTATGTCGATACAAAGGATCCCCTCTTTTTTAAGTGGGTTTAATGTTATACGATTACTATTATCAACTAAGCTGTTTTCAAAATGTCCTCATTAATAAAAATATAATATAGTAATATATATTACGTGTTAAATTGTATTATATATTATGTAAAAAGAAATTTCCTCAGCCAAAAATTATATACTATATATTAATTTATTAGCTTGTACTCAATGTTTTTTTTTTTTTTTTTTTTTTTTTGAAAAATAAATTGAGTTTTATAGATCACCTTTACTGTGAAATCTCAAATGTCATATTTACACAAAACCTTAATATGCACATTGCACAATTGAGATTTATAACACACACTCCTAATACAAAAATACATGACCAATTATATTCTGAATGTTAAATAAAGATACAAAACATATTGTACACGTCATCGTTTCAGGTAGTTATAATATTAAGGATTCCAATGTTTAGCGTTTTTACCAGGTTTTTATCCTTCCCTATAAAGCTACTAATAAATAAAACACATTTGGTACTAGTAGAAGTTGATTAAGTACGTAAAGATAATTTTCTTTTTATTTAAGGAAATAAACATGATATTTTTATGATATAGAAGAAATTCAAAACTTTCAACTAGCAGCTGATCTTTTTATAATCTTTATAATCTATATTTATTAGATAAAGTACAATTTTGTTAAATTATTTACTATTTCGACACTGACTGTTATCTTTATTTAAAGTCTACATTACAGTTTTGGAATGTCTGGGCAGCGTGGTTTTTATTAAATTTATATATCCACAACAAGTTAATGATTCATTACAAATACTATTACAAGTTTTATTAAATAATGGATAAATTTGTTTAAAATATTATTTCATTTCTGAATTTATAATTATATACATAAAACAGAAGTTTAGTATACCATCACGACATAATCATAAAAATTACGATTTACTGTTAAAAACGGAAGAACAAATCACTTATTTTTTACTAAAACTTATTTAAGCAATGAAATTTAGTTACCAAAAACACACGTAGTCCTCATGATATAGCTTATATTTGGTAGCATATAAATTTCTGTACCGAAATACTTCTTTATAATCACAGTTAAAAGGTGTTTCTATTTTCATTATAAATAAAAGTGTTTAGTACACCTTAATATCTAGATTCATAAATTCATTGCGGGGAAAAATATGAAAACAATTTCACAGCTTTTGTATAACTTCACTTTTATATGAGTAGTGAAATCCTTTACATTATCATAGTTACAATGAACATAATTGTTGGCACCATTAGCGAGATTTCATGTTTTCAGGGGGACGGCACACGAGGAATTAAACGAAAATCTTCAATGTAAGTCTAGATCGAGTTTCGTATCAAATAAAAGCTCAATTCAAGAGAAATGAATTGCCACAAATCAGACTTCGAAAGGTTTATCCTTTTTAGAGTAGCGGTTATTTGAATGTCAAAGTAACTATTTTGAACTATAATATATCTTCCCTATTTAATGGGTTTAAGTGAATTCTGATAAAAATTATACTTTATGGAACACAATTATAAAAAATATTACATTATCAAATTATCTATGGAAAGAGTAACGTTGTTGTGAAAGAGTATCGAAAATTTTCGTCCACCCTGTATAATCTTCAAGAGTTTATATAACATTAAATAACAACAAGGTGCCAAATTATAATTCCTATCAGTATGTATGTGACTACGAAGTGAATATTAAAACAACTAAACTCATCCAAGCCAGTCAAAGCGGAGAGGTGCTCTATAAACGGACCCCAACACCACTGCGGTCCTATAAGCTCCAACATTTGCATGTAGCTGTCACAGCCCCGTAATCTGTTTGTTTGCAGAATGCCATTGTTGGTGCTTTGTCAAGTGATAACCTTGGATTTTGTGAGCGTGAATGTTTGCTAGACTGAGTGCGTATTTGTGTCCCACAAACTCCATATTACGTACTTACGTTGCAAATGAAGCTGAGTTATTTTAAAACATCATTGTTAAATGATTTCATACAAAAACTTAATGACGAAATAATCGATTTAAATTTCGTATTTCGAATCCAAAAGTTATTGAATAAAATAAGTCTTAAACCAACCAAACAAAAAAACTAAAATCAGTAGCATACCATTTCAACTTATAATCAAATCAAGAACAAAGTAATTAAAGAAATAAGAAATAAAATTAATTTTATTAAACAGTAATCAATCATTTTGTGCTGTTTTCATGTTTTTATTGCATTTACAAAAATGTAATTTTATAAACACAATGTAGATAAATTAAGAATGTGGATTATTATATTTATACTATTATTGCACTATTTTTATTGCAAATAGTTCCTAGTATTTTATCTCAAATAGCTCCAAGTTTGAGAGTAAAATAGATAGCAGCTATGTCCGAAAAAACTAATAACAAACTGAAAAAAATGTTCATTATTAAATCACAAAGTTAACTATATTTATAAAAGAGGATGTTTGTATATATATATATATATATATATATATATATATATATATATATATATATATGTGTGTGTGTGTGTGTGTGTGTGTTTGAAGTTTATGCGCTGCCAAACCATCCAACCGATCGCCATGAAACTTTAGGATGTTGTCATGTATACTCCCGAGATGGTTTCTGTGAAGTTTGATGCAGATCCGTCCACAGGGTCCCGCCCCACGGGCTCCTAAAGATCCCATGTTATTCAAATGGAGAATCTGAATTGTTTACAAAAAACATATGACTGTGTGGTTTAATGTAGTTTCACATGCCATAAGCAGATTGAAGTTCTCACAACAACAGTACTGTATATGTTTTGATTTATTGTAGTTCTACATTTCACCTTGAGAGTGTAGCACACACTACAAAAAAGCTTTACATTTATACACCAAATAAGAAGACCTAAAATATTGTTTACCCTCTTGCACTCATTTAATAAATAATGGTTTTTTTCTATAATTCTTTTTATTGCTTTATTTTGGTATGTCAATGAAAAATGAAAGGTGAGACAACGTCCGCCGGGTTCATCTAGTTAATTACTAAATATTGACTAACTATGATATCTCAAATAATCACTTAGAACATTGTTGAAAACATTTTCTAGTAATAGCAAGCTAAGCCAAACATGACAGTCCCTTTTACTGGTTTTCCTAATTGATTTAGTTATTTCTTTTTATAGAAAATATTTTAACTTAAATTTATATAATTGTGAATTTATTACTAAAAAGTCAAATGTAATGCATGAATAATTTTAATAAAGTAATATATCTGTAAAATCGTGAATTATTAAATATTATTTACGATAAAAATAAACGATCATTGAAAAAATATAATTGAACCAAATAATATTAACGTTTAGAATTTTGGAATTTCTAATTGTTGTGTTTGCCAGTTCTCTAGGACAACTGCATACATTATCGTTCATGGCATTGGGAAAAGATTATCTGAGATAAGTGCATGACAATAGAAATCATCACAATACCACTTCCAATCACATTGTTGGATGAATTTTTTAATAATAGGAACAGCTGAGCTCATATGCAAGAAATAAATCAATATGATAAACCATATTTTATCTTGAATAAACTACGGATTCTATGAAATATTATTTTCTCTTACACGATTACAAATAGTTTTCTCTGTTTTGCTTAGTACGTTTCAATATAACTTTTATATCGATACAGTATTGTAAATTCTGAAACTTAAAGTCAAAATGTCCCAATAGATTCCCAATAGTTCCTTAGATGTGAGAGGTCAACATAACTTGGTGGGTATGGTAAGGCAAATATGAATGATTACATGAGTGTAGTAGGAGTGTAGATGGTCTGGGAAGTATTTTTATTGATTGAGTTTTAATTATGCTCAGAAAGAGCCAATTTAATAGCCAAATAGCAGGGGCAAATAAAGGACCTAAATATTTACGTGGAATCCGAACCATGTAGTATTGGAATCATTTTCAGCTAATCGATAAGCGTACTACTTATTTTCTCTCTTACATAACATAAAGACACTGACCACATGGACACCAAAGACCTAAAGTCGTGTTTACGTCGATGGCAACCATTAAGTGGACGCCGTGTTGTATTAGGCCGACCGACAATAAAACATATCCCCTTCAATCTCCAAAACAGATTGTCTCAAAGTAGCAGGACCATACACTAATGTAATCAATAAAAATACTTAAGATAAAAATAGTTTTTTACAAACAAACTCTTAAAAGTGGTGGACTTAAAAAAATAAAACTAGTTCCTTATGTCTTATAACGACCAGTGTTTTGTTGGAATATCGATAAACTTGTCTTTGTCAGTAATATTTCGGTGACATGCCATGCCGGCATTTAAGACTTGGTTGAGAATACTTTATTCCACTCAATACTTGGCAGGTTATTTCTTATGTATCCTTTTTCCTTTTAATGACGTATTTACTGAAATAAACATCGTTATTTGTTAATCAATTCATAATTATTTTAATTGGAATTTTATTGAATATATTAGTCCAGAATGGCATGTAAAATACTTCACAGGAATGAATTGTGCTCATTTACCTGTTATAAAATATTATAAAAAGTAAAATTGTCCTACCCAACATAAAATATGGTGAACTAATTTACCGCTTTACTGTATTAAGTAACAAACATTTCTAATTACTGTTTCCATTTTAACTGGTGCAGTGAAATTCAAAAAATTTAGTAATACTAACTTAGAGTATATACATTGAAGAGAACTATACTCCTCTAAAATACTATATAGAAAATATTATGATAATTATGAATTATTTAAATAATCAAATATATGATTTAATAATTACGATCACCTCAAATATCATATTCTTAATAAAATAAGAAACTATGAGTTTTTTCCTGGAGAAGCTTCTACGGCCAATGGAATCAATATCACTATAGGGGATCTGACCGCGTCAAACTATGTACAACATCAGGAGCTGACGTGAGTTGTACTACTCACAGTGCTACGTGTGTTAGTGCTTCTACGTAGCCCTGAAGATGGCACTGAATAACGAGGCCGAGACGTCGATGTTGTACAAAGTGTACAGAAATATCATTAGATCAGGAAAATGTATTTCAACAGTTAAGGAAAATGTTAATCTTATTTTTGTAACGTCAATTGGTTCGAGACTAAACTTCAAAACTCTTCCAATTTTCCCCTTAAACATGTTTAATATAAAATTATAATGGACGAAATAAATCTAGCTGCAACTATGAGACATTACTAAAAAAACATCTTGACATAAAACAAAAAAGTCTGTTTTAAAATATTCCAAAGAATAAAAACTAGTCTTTACTCAAAACCATGTTTCTAACCTCAACTCATTGATATTCCACGAAACTCAAATAAAGTGAACAACAATGTAAGTCGGCTGATAACCAAAGAAAAAGAAGAACCAGGGCTACTAACCTATGAACTTGTAATTATCTTCAACCTTAATTTTCTGTACATTTAAATAGGGTTGCGTTTTAAAAGAAACACCCTGTAGAACCCATCGCTATTTTTAAGTATACACTCACTAAAGTATGAACACTAAACAAATTGCTGATAGTATCGAACCGCCTTTGATGGGATTGGTACTTCCTCACACAATATTTTCATTGATCTGTGCAGGACATTTGTAACGCCACGAACCTAAAGCAACTGGAACACATCACAAATGATCTAACTAGTTATCATAGACAATGTTTTCGCCTTATGAACCTTAATTGTGAACAGAAAGCCAACGCCTTGCTTTGTACATTTAAATAAACTCAAACGATACAAATTATTAACTTAAATACAACTTTAGTTTATTTTCAAATACGAGAAGTAGACCCGAAATCTTGAATATTTTAAGGCGAATTTAAATGATTACATTCATTTTCGTAACTTTTGTTGTCTGGTAATAGAAAGAGTAATATTTATGCTCAGAAAGGGTCATTTATACTAATAAAGCCGAACAGTTAAGGCAACTAAAGGGCCCCAAATTTACGAGGTATCTGAACGTAGTATAGGTCTGATCTACATTTTCCAGAATATCATGCCTGACACTAAATTTTATTTCTTACACAACATCCGGTAAATGTAAACCTAACCTGGATATACTAGACTTTTATATATCCTTATCATGGATATACCAAGGATTGAACAGATGCCATGTCAGTATTAAGAGAACGATCATAAACCTCACTTACAATCTCCACAGCACTTTGTCCCAAAGTAGCTGGATTACAGCACTGCACCTAAAGTATTTTTCTGGTTACAGTGTTAAAACTGAATCTTGGGCTCATTTGGGAGTATAGAAAAAAAGGTAATGTGAATGTTGAGCCAAACGCAGTGAGTGCATAAAAGAAGCATGCTATCCTAAATTTATACGTACAATAAATTATTTTTGTTGGTTTTCTCTGAGATAAATAATAAAGAAAAAATACATTTATAAAGACGTTCAGGCAGATTTGTTATACGTCTCTCTATTTCGATATCAGCGGACATCATTTTGAATGCATCTATACGTCCAAGAACAGGCGTTTACAGGTGTTTATTAATGTTGTAAGAATTATAAAATATTCTTGAGCCATCATTTTAGTTTGATTTATTTACCTCCATTTTCCCCCTGCAATATGCTAAAAATATTTGCTTTAATACAGCAACTATTATTTTATAGAATACAACTCTCACAGTCCATACGGACCTACGATCCTGTGCATGAACTTCATTCAACGAGTGAAGTGCCAATCGTTAGCTCAGTTAGGGATTCGAACCTTCGGTCTGAAGCCTTATCCACTGAATCACTACACCACTGATAATATATATACATTGTGTCTTAAAATTTAGGTTTAAATTACAAATAAAATCAAGAATGGTTGTTTTTGAAAAACGCTTTGTTTACCAGATATTCACCAATTTGTTTTATTCACAAAAGAATTGTTGTCTACGAAATTGCTATACCGATCTTTATATAACTCGATATGCATGTTAAGATAACAGAAACCTATTTTATAAATAAATAATTAACTTGATCCAATTTAAAAACTACGGTCATTTTAAATTTTTAAACGAAAATTGCAGGAAATAGCAACAAATCCTAATTGCCACCATTTTTAAATTTAAAATTGGATTAACTCGATTATATTTTCTAAAATAGGTCTCTATTACATTAACATACATAGAGAGTTTCATAAAGATCGGTTCGGTCAACTTGGAGATAAAAATTCTTTTGTAAATAAAAAACAAACAAAATGGCGGACATCTGGTAAATGTATTGTTTTCAGAAGAAAATTATGGGTCATATTTGTACCTTTATAACTATTTCCCGAAGTTTGCACTTTACTTTTGGGACACTTTGTATAGATTAAAATCAAGTAAAAATCCACACTATTTATGAAGAAAGGGGGGAATGCAAAGAAAACGTATGAATACAAAACTTCAAAGACTACATAGTGCATGAACAAAATGACATAGTAGACATTATTAAGGATATATCTATCTCACGTAATGTGGAACACGGCTTACCTATGTTAATTAACACCTCGGGAGGTAATCCTTCAATAGCAGGTAAATGGGAAAGCAGCATCTCTTGTGTTGAGTGCTAAGATGTGTCAGTCAGCCAGTGTGAGCAGTTATACTATGATGTATGTTGTAGATAAATAATTCAGCGTATCTCAGTTTTGTCAAAAGTATACCAACTATATATTTCAAAATTGAATAAATTGTTTGCCTATGTAATGTATTATATTACATATTTTACTTAAGCAAATTATAATTGTTACCAATTAAGTACAAACCGATATAATAATCAAATTTTAATTATCTATACTGATACAATACAACTTTCATCTATATTAAATTCAGCATACATTTGTTTGGTCTTAAATCCAGCATGGTAAAACATACAGGGTGTTTCTTGTAAAACGCAACCCTACTTAAAGTACAAAATGAAGGTTTAAAACAATTACAAGTTCATCAGTTGGTTGCCCTGGTTTTTCTTCTCCCTTTGCTATCAGCTGATTTAAATTGTTCATTGTTGTTCGCTTTTTTTGGGTTTCGTGCAATGACAATATATATGTTTTTAATATATTTTTTTTTATAATATGTTTTTAAGCGTGTTTACTGTAGAGGAATATTTTAAACAAATTAGTTTCCTTTAAAAATTAAAAATATTTCGTTAAAATCATGTAAATAGTAGTAATAAATGTGAATAATAATAAATGTAGAATGTATCATACATATACATTTTTTGTCAATTTTATTTCAAATCAGGAGTTGTATTTTAAAAGAAATACAACTATTTATGTAATATCAGCTCAAAATTATATTTTATAGTTCTTAATACAAAGTGAAAGTCTATTTTAATTTACAGTGAAATTACATTAAAGATAAAGTAATAAAATAAACTCCTTTTTAGGAAATATTTTATTGTACTATTTTAATTAAACAGTGTAAAATCGTACGTAAGTAGGATCTTAATTAAACAATGTACAATCGTACGTAAATAGGATCATAATTAAACCGTGTAAATTCCTACGTAAGTAGGATCTTAATTAATCAGTGTACAATCGTACGTAAGTAGGATCTTAGTTAAACAGTGTACAATCGAACGTAGGTAGGATCTTAATTAATCAGTGTACAATCGTACGTAAGTAGGATCTTAATTAAACTGTGTACAATCGAACGTAAGTAGGATCTTAATTAATCAGTGTACAATCGAACGTAAGTAGGATCTTAATTAAACGGTGTACAATCGTACGTAAGGAGGATCTTAATTAAACAGTGTACAATCGTACGTAAATAGGATCATAATTAAACCGTGTACATTCCTACGTAAGTAGGATCTTAATTAATCAGTGTACAATCGTACGTAAGTAGGATCTTAATTAAACGGTGTACAATCGTACGTAAGTAGAATCTTAATTAATCAGTGTACAATCGTACGTAAGTAGAATCTTAATTAAACGGTGTACAATCGTACGTAAGTAGGATCTTAATTAATCAGTGTACAATCGTACGTAAGTAGGATCTTAATTAAACTGTGTACAATCGTACGTAAGTAGGATCTTAATTAATCAGTGTACAATCGTACGTAAGTAGGATCTTAATTAAACAGTGTACAATCGTACGTAAGTAGGATCATAATTAAACCGTGTACATTCCTACGTAAGTAGGATCTTAATTAATCAGTGTACAATCGTACGTAAGTAGGATCTTAATTAATCAGTGTACAATCGTAAGTAAGTAGGATCTTAATTAATCAGTGTACAATCGTACGTAAGTAGGATCTTAATTAAACGGTGTACAATCGTACGTAAGTAGAATCTTAACTAAACAGTGTACAATCGTACGTACGTAGGATCTTAATCACACAGTGTACAATCGAACGTAAGTAGGATATTAACTAAACAGTGTACAATCGTACGTAAGTAGGATCTTAATCACACAGTGTACAATCGAACGTAAGTAGGATATTAACTAAACAGTGTACAATCGTACGTAAGTAGGATCTTAATCACACAGTGTACAATCGAACGTAAGTAGGATATTAACTAAACAGTGTACAATCGTACGTAAGTAGGATCTTAACTAAACGGTGTACAACCGTACGTAAGTAGAATCTTAACTAAACAGTGTACAATCGTACGTAAGGAGGATCTTAATCACACAGTGTACAATCGAACGTAAGTAGGATCTTAACTAAACAGTGTACAATCGTACATAAGTAGGATCTTAATCACACAGTGTACAATCGAACGTAAGTAGGATATTAACTAAACAGTGTACAATCGTACGTAAGTAGGATCTTAATCACACAGTGTACAATCGAACGTAAGTAGGATATTAACTAAACAGTGTACAATCGAACGTAACTAGGATCTTAACTAAACAGTGTACAATCGAACGTAAGTAGGATATTAACTAAACAGTGTACAATCGTACGTAAGTAGGATCTTAATCACACAGTGTACAATCGAACGTAAGTAGGATATTAACTAAACAGTGTACAATCGTACGTAAGTAGGATCTTAATCACACAGTGTACAATCGAACGTAAGTAGGATATTAACTAAACAGTGTACAATCGTACGTAAGTAGGATCTTAACTAAACGGTGTACAACCGTACGTAAGTAGAATCTTAACTAAACAGTGTACAATCGTACGTAAGGAGGATCTTAACTAAACAGTGTACAATCGAACGTAAGTAGGATCTTAACTAAACAGTGTACAATCGTACGTAAGTAGGATCTTAATCACACAGTGTACAATCGAACGTAAGTAAGATATTAACTAAACAGTGTACAATCGTACGTAAGTAGGATCTTAATCACACAGTGTACAATCGAACGTAAGTAGGATATTAACTAAACAGTGTACAATCGAACGTAAGTAGGATCTTAACTATACAGTGTACAATCGAACGTAAGTAGGATATTAACTAAACAGTGTACAATCGTACGTAAGTAGGATTTTAATTAAACAGTGTAAAATCGTACGTAAGTAGAATCTTAATTAAACAGTGTACAATCGTACGTAAGGAGGATCTTAATTAAACAGTGTACAATCGTACGTAAGTAGGATCTTAACTAAACAGTGTACAATCGTACGTAAGTAGGATCTTAATTAAACAGTGTACAATCGAACGTAAGTAGGATCTTAATTAAACAGTGTACAATCGTACGTAAGTAGGATCTTAATTAAACAGTGTACAATCGTACGTAAGTAGGATCTTAATTAATCAGTGTACAATCGTACGTAAGTAGGATCTTAACTAAACAGTGTACAATCGTACGTAAGTAGGATCTTAATTAAACAGTGTACAATCGTACGTAAGTAGGATCTTAACTAAACAGTGTATAATCGTACGTAAGTAGGATCTTAACTAAACAGTGTACAATCGTACGTAAGGAGGATCTTAATTAAACAGTGTACAATCGAACGTTAGTAGGATCTTAACTAAACAGTGTACAATCGTACGTAAATAGGATCTTAACTAAACAGTGTACAATCGTACGTTAGTAGGATCTTAATCACACAGTGTACAATCGTACGTAAGTAGGATCTTAATTAAACAGTGTACAATTGTACGATAGTAGGATCTTAATTAAACAGTGTACAATCGTACGTAAGTAGAATCGTAATTAAAGATTTTGAGACTTTTCAGCAATCGATAACAAAATGTCTGGTATAAATACTTGTTTAGTAGTTCTTCACTTTTTAAAAGTAACTCATAATACATATTCAATTATTTTCTATTTTAGTTGATTAATTTTCTTTTCCATAAAAAGTTGACCTAAAAATTCAGTTTCTTTCCAGTTGAAATTGCCAACATTTTGTTATACATTAATAATATATGTTTTTAAATGTATAATTAAGAGAACGTATGATGATATATGGTATGCATGGGTGTCAACATTTGAATTTATTTAGGACCCAAACACTCTAAAAACGTTTTTACATATTTTGTACGATCAGTTTACATATACAGGGTGGAGCGCGGTAATTTGCTGAGTTGGGAATGAAATAAAAAAATTATGATCCTTAGAAAAATTTATTTTATATTTCAATTATACTGAACAGTAATCGAATTTTTAAATTACATTGTTTTAAATAGTGTATCTGGCAAATGTCGACCTTCGCTATCCACACACTGCTGCATACGTTTTCTGAAGTTTTCATGAACTCTAACAAGCAATTCCACTGGTATTCTGCCAATTTCAGCTTCAATATTGTTCCTTAGGTCTTCCAAGGTGTTGGGGTGGTTGATATACACCTTAGACTTCAGGTAACCCCAAAGGAAAAAATCACATGGGGCTAAATCTGGTGAGCGTGCTGGCCAGTTCACATCACCCCTCAAAGAGATAAGCTGTCCAGGAAACATTTGCCTCAAACAATTCATGGTAACCCTCGCTGTGTGTGCAGTGGCACCATCCTGTTGGAACCATATATCCTCTAGTTCCATTGCCTCAAGAGCCTTCTGAAAATAATCCTGTATCATAGACAAGTACCGTTCGGAGTTCACAGTTATGGCACGACCGTTATCCTGAAAAAAGTAAGGACCAATGATGCCTACTCGTGATATGGCGCACCACTCAGTGACGCGGTCCGAATGCAGAGGTCTCTCGTGAACTTCTCTGGGGTTTGTTTCACTCCAGTAACGCATATTTTGTTTGTTTACACACCCACTGAGGTGAAAATGTGCCTCATCAGAAAAAAACACATTTGCGTCACGGGGTACAGTTGCTAAAATGTCTTCACAAGAGGTCCGCCGAGTCAAATAGTCCCGTGCTGACAATTGTTAGACCACGGACATTTTATACGGGTGAAAATTCAGTTCATCATGAAGAATACGGTGGAGAGAACGTCTTGAAATGCCAAGAGCAAATGATTGCTTCCGAGCAGAGCGTTTCGGAGATTGCAGTACTGCTGCTCTAACTCTCTCGATGTTTTGTGGTGCTGTAATCCTTCTCTCAGGTCCCCTTCGTAGACATGACACATTCCCTGCTGTTCTGAATGCATTCACCCAATTTACAATTGATTGCCGTCCAGGAACACGTCCGCGTGGAGGAACAGCGAATCGTAAACGAAAAGCACGCTGCACTGCAATGATCAAGTGGGCATTTGAAAAATACGCTTCTACACAACATGACCTCTCCTCACGTGTCCACTGCATGATGGCAACTGAAAGTCGGATGAATACAAATCTTCCGTCAGACACTGTAAGCCACGCCCACTCTCCCCTCTCTTCGACCGACATGCGACAGTGCCGTCACAGCATGCAGGGCAGGGTCAAACATCCCTAAGTATTTATCTGTTTATTTTTATTATTCTCAGGCATGATAGGTCGACACAACTCAGTGCTTAATTTAAGGCTAATACAAATGATTATATTAGGGTACATTTTGTGTATGTGACGTGTGTAGTCTTGTTACTAACTGAGTTTAACTTGGATGTACAACTGGGTTTAAGTGAGCTCAGAAAGGATCGTTCATGCCCAACAACCAAGGAAGGTAAGGTTTGTCCCTCTACAATTTTACTAGGAATCCGAACCGCGTAATAGTAGTCTGATTTTCAGATAACTGACAAACCTGATACTCAGTCATACCTTCAAATAATATCTAATTCAACAAAATAAAGGTTAATGACTTTTTTCAACGAAATTATGATTGGGTTGTATTTAAAGTAATCAAATAATTATATAATTAACGTAATGATGCACATTTAAACACCCCAACACTTTTAATGTAACTAATGAACAGGTATAAAGTTAGTGGATTGCCGGCAATGATGATAAATTGCCTGACCACACTATCAATCGCAGGTCATACAGAGGGTCATTAGTCATTATTGTTTAGCCCCTGACCTATATTCTAAAACCAGATAAAACTTTTATAATCTGATACATTTAAACACTTTTGTACTGACATTGTGACAGTTAAATTTTATGCTACACATAAAATTATATTACAGTCAAGACTTTAAGGTAAAAAGTTAATATGTGTGAACGATCGATTTGTAAACAGATGATCAGCTGTTATTTATTTAACTTAATTTATTCATATGTATATATATATGTTTCTAACATTTTGTTTTCTGTTCAGCAATAAGTTATGTTTTGGGAATAAAACAGTTCAGTTTTTCAGTTCACACTAACATGTTGTGTTTTCAAATGTTTTGACGAGGATAAGTAATTTTTGTTTTGTTTTTAGGTAGTTGTGTTTAGTTTAACAGTTTTCTTTTGTTTTAAACTCCTGGCTAACCACAGGGAGAAATATTTATTTACACAGTTCATGGTATAGTGCTAGGACGGAACCTTTACAAAGTCATAAGTACATCTTACACCTGCAGGAAAGTTTCCTTGTTGGAGACCTGCCATTCTTAGGTCAATAAGGTGGCGCCCTAATCCCTGGCTACTATTGATGAACTTGGAAACATTTATTTGTGTGATAACTACTAAAAACGTTTCCCTTATACTTGGCCTGTCTCTTAGAAGAACCCACCCCCCCCCCCATCCTCCCTGAGCTAGCAAAGTTTTATACGGACAGGCGTGACAACATATAAGTAATATTTATTTCATAAATGTTCTTTTACTTTTTTTTATATAAATAAAACACGCTATATATATTCGATAAAAAATAGAAAGGTGTATCAATCTTGTTTTCTAATTTTTACTGCAAAAATTTAAAATAATTTTCATTTCAAATGGAACTCAAAAGGATTTTTATCTCGTTTACCCACCCTTACATATTCATTGGTATTAACCCACCCTCAAAACCATTAGCATACAGTAAATGGGATATTTACTGTAAGTGTACGTGTGGGCATGTACTGTACGTGTACAAACGAGTGAGTTAGTTGGGGTTAAAATTGTGAGGTACAATTTAAGGGGGGGTAGTGGTTTAAGTGTAACCTTTAGGTTTAAAAAAATATTAAATAATAATATTGCTATCATTAAACTTTTCAACATATAAATAATAGTACTGTATTTACTTTGCATCTCACAGTAAAATTTATGTTTTGTCCAATGTAAAAACGAATGAAGAAAGTTAGAAGTAATTTATTAGTCAAATATTCTTCTCTAAATACGTTTGATAAAAAATGTATTTATTATTTATAATTATACTACACCACATTCGTGCATTACTATAGTTTATGTATTGTATATATTTGAAATAATGTTAAATATTTTATTATTAAACTCATATTTTAATGTCAATATATTGTTCAAAATGTAAGTTGTATTTGTAATCGTACAAAACTACAAGCCCAAAATTTTGATCAGTTGGATAATATAAATTAAAATGTCTATAGCAAGAGTCCCGTCAAAGAATTCTTAAAACTAGTTATACTTTGGGAAATAATAATTTAGAAATAATGGTTCACCCCTTTGAAACAAACCAATGTATATCATTAGTAATTTGACTAACTGTCATATTATTCTGTGTGTAAACAAACCCTATTTTAACCGTTATATTTAAGGCGCAATCTATTTTATGTATGTTGTTAAATTAAATTAAATTAAATACAATTACAAGTTAAGTTGTAGTATCTAAAAATAAATAAAACACTAGTGAAGTATTACCCTTTAAAGAACATTACACCCTCTAACAATCTTTCTGAATCATAATCTTTAAAGAAGAGACAAGCTGAGCACTCCAAGGAATTTAGTTCTAGATATGAGTGCAACTGTCACTAGGAGTAGCAAAGAGTGCTTTTTCTCTAACACACATACAACGCCCTCTCTTTGCCTCGTTTCTTTAATTATTTTATTGCTTTTTTACTACTACTATAAAGCTAATCAAAAATTTCTAACAGCTGAATGTTAATATTATTCATTCACAAAACCCATCAATAATAATACAAATGATGAATAAAATATTATATATTGCTATTAATTACTATGCATATAAATTATAAAAGAATAATTTCATCCCAAATACAATTCTAAGATTATCATTTTCAGATACAAGATGACGAAACACCTTTCAGCGTATTTTAAGGTGAATATGAATGATTATATGAGTGTAGGATGAGTTTGTAGTCTGGTTAACAACTGAGTTCGACTCATACTCGAAAAGAGTAATTTATTAATAGCCAGGTCAACTAAAGTACATATAGCTTTACGCATAATCTGAACCACGTAGTATTGGTCTGATTATCACCTTCTTCACAAGCCTCATTCTCAGTTATCTTCCCTAGACAGAATCAGGACACTATCACCCAACATGGACACTCCAAATTTCCCAAGTTAGTATTAACACCGTCAAGCTTAAAGCCTATCGCCTACACATCTTCCCCACGTAGCTGGATTACAGCACTACACCACTAGTGCAGGTATATTATTTATTTATTATTATCATTCAGAAAAAAACCAATCGTAGAGATATGTGCGAATGAGTGTGATAGGTGTAGATGAGTGAGCGTAGCCATTTTTGACAACAAATGTCGTCTGTGCCTTAGAAAGAGCTAGTTATTATAGCATAATAACAAGATAAACTAAAGGAATTAACAAGTGAAATCCGAATCACACAGTTTCAACCTGATTTTAAGCTAACTGAAAAACCTGAAATTAAATTCTCAGTAAAAGATGTAATTTTAAATTATTTCTTAATGAAGTGAAAAAAACCTCTAAAACACCGAAGAAAATGCAATATAATCTGATTATTAAATCGGACCTGTCAAGATCACTTAACTCGTGGGCCACAGCTGCTTAACGTTCATTCAGCCCAAACTGGCGTATCCAATTAAAAATCCATTATCTCTCTGAAATTACTTTTACGATCGTACAGTTACTTTTTAAATTAAAGTGTCCAATTTAGACGGAATTTGGAAGTGTTTAAATTTTTTAATTTGAAGTATAAATTTACATTGAAAGAAATAAAACTCATTGAAATGTTTGCAAATGTTAGTTAGTATTGGACAAGTCCACTGATATGTATTAGATAATTACTTTGAATGAGTAGTGAAAGATGAGACTTGAAAAGATTTTTCTGACAGTTAAAAATATATATCATAAAAACAGACGCTTTTCTAACGTGACAGTTGTGCTTTGAGACGAGTCGATCTGAAGCATGGAGTTTCATCACTTCGATACGATCATGTCCGTAGGTTGCATGCTCCGAGGGGAAGAAGACCTCTAGAATCGTGTAGCTCGGTATGTTGAGGACATACTGCATAAAATAAAGGCAAATCCAGACCACTAACCTAGTGGTTTAGACTGTAAAATTCCTTGAAGGAAAACAAAAAATTAGCCTAGTCCGAAGTAATGTGATAAACCGGTTTTATAGTTTTAGTAGGAGAAGAGGAGTTTTTAATTGCTAGTTTGGGGAACGGAAATTCCCACACCTCATTCGTAAATTAACGTATCCCTCTTCACCCCCTGCCACTTTTAATCCAGAGAAACTAGTTAATAAAAACGATTTGTGTGAAGATAAAGTCTATTTCAATCATAATTAGCATATTGTATCTAATACTAATGATGAATTATTAATGAAATTCCCATCTTGTCAATGTCACTGCATGTGTATGAGTGGGTGGGAGGTTCATTATCACTGTTCATGTATATGTATGTACCGTGGTAGATACGGGCGGTTAGAATCTACAGCGTCAAGTTTTAATAGTGTCAAATTGTTGTTCATACCTCCAATTTCGTCACAGCAATTCCACGGACGTATACTAGGTCTTAGCATGGACTTAAAATAATTTTGGAGTTTATTTTTGTTCAATTAGTTCATTTATATCATAGCTCATTGAAGTATTAAGCGCGTTTGATAAAAAATGTTTGATTTTTTTATGATCAGTATTCATGTGTTAAAGATAAACATTCAAAATTTAAAATCTTTGTTCATAAATGGCTACCTAAAGTGGCTGATTTGGCCTCTACATTTTTATTTATTTATTTTTTCAAAAACTTAACTCGCTAGTTCATATTGGCTTTCAGGCCTTGCGTGAACTTTATTTAACGAGTGAAGTACCGATTGTTAGCTCAGTTAGGGATACGAACCTTAGACCTTGGAACTTACCCTCCAATAGTTGTGTGAAATCTTTTACTAAATTCCTTTGAACGCTCAACAGAGGACTTGGATGAACACCTTTAATGCGAAACAACGTTTCATTTTAATTCAGGACAAAGAAGAGATTTTATTAACTCGAAAGTATTAATTGCAAGTGTATGATGTTGCTGTAGAAGTGTAATTAAAATTTTCAGATTTAAAGTTAATTGCAACAAGTTAATTGTTACAGCTATAATTAGGTACTGCAGTGTTGCCAACTACAGCTAGACGAACAAATCATCATTTCTCCAAACAACTGTAACAGAAGTTTATGGCCTCCCTTGCTGTGCTAATTACAATCGAAAAGTTGAGACACAACCTGAATTTATTGGTCTGAAGTAGCTAACTATATAAGTGTATAATTGGATTTTGAACGTTGTTTAGGATTATAAGTATTGAATTTTAATTCTATCAATTCACTAATAGTTATGAAGATAAAACTATCCTTTAATGTGTTTACTATTGTATTAATATTTTATTGTATTTAGTATTTTAATATTGACAAAATACATTAAATACAGCTCACAACTAGTTATGAATGGATTTGAAACGCAAAACTAAAGAAACAAATTGAATACAACATTTTATTTAACAATAAACGTACCGATCTTATTAAAAACACATTTACTATCGGAATTTTATTTCGTATTTGTTAGAAACAAATAAAAATATAACTAATATACAACTAGAGGAGCAGTGCTGTAACTCAGCTATTTTGAAGAGTTGTGATGACTAATAGGTGATCGGTTATGTGCTCGGTTTTATTTATACGGAAATGGCGACCGCTCAATGGTTGCTATCGGTGTGGAAACTATCTGAGTAGTCTGGGAAGTCCATGTTGGCTGGTAGTCACTATCCGGATGATGTTTAAGGGAGATAACTGAAGTATAAGGATTGTATGTTAGCTGAAAATCATACCAATACTGCGTGGTTCGGATTTCACATAGGCCCTTTAGTTTCCCAGGCTATTAGGCTATTTAATAAATATATTTTTTTTCATCATAAGTGGAATATGTTAGTAGCCAGACTACACTGATCATTTAGACTCGTCCTACTCTCATTTAATTATGCAATAAAGCATTAAATTAAACAGAACATTTTACGTCGTCTCTAATAACAAATAAAACATCTGAGAAATATTCTTCTAAAAAATGTTTTTTCGTGTATTTAAATATATTTTTTCAGTTTAAATATAAGTAAACAGCAGGCTTTGATTAGTTTTGCTACCCAATTGTAGATTTGAGGACTGTACATCTTGGTTACTCATACTAAATGAAACCTTTTGGTAATTTTTGGGTTCAGAAAGTAAAATATAATCATCTGACTTTAATCAACAGGTATTTAATATTTGTTAGCATAATTAATATAATCCAACAACAATAAATTATGTATTTTACGGCATCGTAAATACCCTATTCGGTAAACTATTGCAAAATATTTCATAACAGTACACGAAATCGTTGATAATTGTATATAAAAATAGTTGTAATTTATTTTTATAAAGCAATCAGTTTGTATATTTACATGTACATCTGTGTATGAGACTTTTTTAAACCTATACGTTTAAATTTAATGATATCTTACATTACCTGGTGAAGTTAGGATTCAGAATCCTTCTCTAACAATGGCGACCACCGGCTTAACGTTACTGCCAAACCACGGAAAAAAGCGGTAAATTTTTGTTTATATTTTATAAATATAGATATTAAAGAAACAAATGAAATAATAAAGCATTTAACATTTTAGTCATTCTCAGACGTACCTTTTTGCAAACATTCAGTCATCTATCTTAAGCCTATTCATTGTTTAATAAAGTACACTAACTGCTCAGTAGACCATTCACAAAGACATATCATAGTCACAAAACAGTCAACGATTCCCCACACGTCGTAAAACAATCCCGACACCGCTCGTCAAGAATCCCACTTGCTCTGCAGACACACTTTGACCTCCGTTTTGAAACTACAAGTTGATCAATATTTCTTATGCTGTCAGTAAGGAAATTCCACTTTCAAAAGAAATTTACTGAACATTATTTTCTGTTTCTCGGACTAGGAAGTTATATGACTAGGAATAAAATGAAGAGAAGCAGCTTTGCGTGTATCCCGATCCCGGTAAAAAGGTGAAGTTAATAGATAAGAACCGAGTGGAATTCGTATGACCCCCAGGATACTGTGTTCGTTAAAATGCGTAAGACTTATCTCAAATTATAGGGATAGTAAATCATAAAAAATATGTTAAATTGACATTTGAAAACAAAATCATACATAAGAATGGACGGTGTTATCATTAATTACTATTATTTATTTTTATTATTCGTTATTATCATTACTTTTAATTTTCATTGTTATTATCATTCAGTTTTATTATTCATTATTATTATTCATTACTGAAATTCCAATCGTCAAGATATGGGCGAAAATTAGGGGAGAATTAGTGTTATGAGTAGAGATGAATGAGTGTAGTCATTGTTATTAACTAAAGGTCGTCAACTGTTCTCCAGAAAGAGTTATTTACTAAAAGCGCGATAGCCATGGCAACTATGAGACCTACAGCTTTATGTGGAATCCGAATTACGTAATTTTGGTCTAATTTTCAGCTAGTTGACAAGCCTGACACTCAGTCCTTTTCCATACGCAGCATCTGAACCTTGACTACCATCCAACATGGTCACCCCAGACATATCTAGTAGTGTCCACGTCGATGGCGATTACTGAGCGGACGCCATGTTGGTATTGAGGACCGACATAGAACTTATCACCTAAAATCTCCTCAACACTTTGTCCACAAGTATCTGGATTACAACATTGCACCATTACTATAAAATTGTTCCCAAGGAATACGCGTTCGTAAAATTTTATTTTACTATCGTCTCTTCAATCATATTGTAAACCAATTATAAAAAGTAAAAAAAAATGAACACTATTTATTCAAAAAAAATTAATTAATAAGAAAATGTGATATGTACAAACTTTACAGTTTGTTTCTTTACTTAAACGTTGTATAACACCACTTGGTAATAATATTTCTTCCCCTTTGGTGTTATATTTAAACAAAACATCTTTAATAAATTTACAATTAGGAAAGTAAGTTAGTTTCTATAAAAGTAAACTTTATGTTTAATTATTATAGCATTAATTACATTTTCGACATGTCCAGACACTATACGATAATATTACTCTGTAATATTCTAGTAGTAAAAAAACAACTATAATGCCAGTGATGAGTAAAAAATATCTACTTGTAATTCATTTATATTTTTGTTATGGAGTATAAGTTAGAATAGAATAAGTTTATTCCAAAAATTTTACATAATTGTGGCCCCGCTGAGTAACAAAATAATACTTGTCAGCGGGGTCCATCTTAACTGTAATATGTAATACATCAAATAAATTAGTATATAGTACATAGTAATATAATAAATGTAACATATTCTTATCAATAATTGTATTAGAAACAATGGTAATTGGTGGGCAAATAATTCACCTAGTGTATAAGTGGCAAACTTAAACAAGTTAGCTGATATTACATAGATAGTTTATAATAACAAGTACTATGAATGTATTTATAAAAAGGTTGTACCCAAAGATGGTGCCTTTGTACATTTCATGAGGAATGGGTGGAGCTGATTAACTTCCCTTACCCCAACTCAAAAACAGGTTTCTCTGCCAGATGTGATTTAATAAGTTGTTAATATTAATAAGAAATAGTCGTAAATATGAAACTTTTGTACATTTACCTCGATAACAATTATTTAACAACATATATATCAACAATTAATACTTTTAATTACGTGCCTCCTTTTTAAATCCAAAAGCGAAACCATAAGAGGTTGCGATGCAACTAGAGTCAGGGATGACTACCGAACTGGGAAACACAGGACGGTAGCTCATGAGCGTTTGCCTTCTCAGGCAGGAGTTCGTTATGTCAACAAATTCCACATGCTGAAGGCATTCAAGATTCGTCTAAAAACTGCACTGGCCAAACACGCATTTTATATCATAGACAAGTTCATGGCACCCAATAGGGAGATCTAACAATTGGTTGACTGACCGGGGAAAGGATGGAACAATTCTAACGAATAGGAGAGGGCGAATGAAGATATCGTATATTTGAAAGGGAGTATGATGTTGGGATGATTGGAACATTTTAGCTAAAAAAAATGACGACTGCTATAACATTGTATCATGTTCATTCATTAAAACACATTAGTAACATAATTATTTGTTTAATGAGCAATTGTGGTACTAAATGAATCTTAAGTAATATTCAGGATTTAAACATTATATTATCAAATTAACAATAGTTCAGAATCACACTCAAAATGCTTTATTGCTGCAAGATACAAGTTATGTATCAGTAGTCACTTAAATTTAATATTTACAATTCGAATTATAATCATGATTATAAACTATAATGAGTCTTGTACAAAATTAATAGTAAACTTAACTAAACGTAAAATTGTATAATTAATAGTAAAGCTAACAGGCCTTTCTATTTAAAAAGTCGTGCAGTTTTTATTGTACTATGTTTTAGTATGAATATTTTTATTTTTAAAAGGAATTGCACAGATTTTGTGCACCTTTAGTGGAAATTTATTATTATGATCCGTATTTATATGTCTAAAAAATACCTTTATTGCTATGAAATAAATCTTAAGAACAACAATTCTAGAAGTAAATTGCCCAAAGAATTCTCGTAGTAAAATAGAATTAGTAACATAAACAAGAAAATAAAGCATATCATTTCCTTGATATTATTCCATTATAACTTGAGACAAGAAATATATATATCGACTTTTAAAACGGTATCACTGTCAGGACCACTCTAACAGATTAACTATAAACATTTTACATCCCTATAAATGGTCACCAGACTGTGAATGGGTCACATGGCTGCAACTTAATGATCGGTTCTTTCTATAACTGGAGATGAGATTTTAAAGTGTACACTAGATAATTTAAAAATAATAATTGCGATATTCGATACATCATATATTAAGTTTTTTTTTTTTTACAATTTTGTACTGGGCCCAGCTTTCTCTGTATCAGATATTTATTCAATATATATTGAAGAAATAAGTAGGCTTTTGTTACAATTATTGAATAAAATTTAACTAACTAAGTCTAAAACTATTGTTGTTTTCTAATGTACCACCTAATACACTTTTAACGCTGGTTAAATATTAAATATCCATTTTTTTCATTTTTTATTTATTCAAATTATTTTTTTTTACATTTTAAATAAATATTTTTGTAAATTAGGTTATATTTATCAACACAATGCAAGTACAATATCAATAAACAAATTATTTTCTACACTGTTAATTGAAGAAAAATAAAAAAAACTAGTTCCTACTAGCCGGGTCCTACCCTATTATTTATAACATGTAACAAAAGCTTACCGTTATCAAACATTGCTCAACATTTGCTAATCATACCCGGAATGTCTGTTAAAGGTTTATATGATAGATTGTCTGTTCATACAAATTTAAAGTATGATGTGTGGCTATTTTTATGTTTATTATATTACGAAGCATTGTTAGTCTTATTATATAAATTGGTTTTTTCTTTGTTATATTGGCCAACAATTATTTTATTTAATGTTCTTTGTATCGTAATTCTCTTATATTTTATTGCTTCGCTAGGCCTAAATGTACAGAAATAACTGTCAAGTATATATATTGCTTGTTGTTATAAAGGTAAATCATTAATTTATACCTGATACACATCTTATTTGACATATTGATATTTTGAAATGTCTGTTTTTTCTCAATTATTTATATCTCCCATCAACAAAACATAAAAATGAATATGATTGTAATATTTAAAAAAAAATGCTAATAGCAAGAAAATTAATGGTAAAATAAACATCATAAAAAATTTAAACTTTTTAAAAAATTTTAATTTTTATACGTATTTGTAACCATACAATCTTTCATTGTTGGTTGTTAAGCTTTTCTTTTTTTGTATATATTCTTATTCCTATAAATGTAATAAACATAATTAGTATATCTCTCAATTAGCTTTAAGCTTGAGGGATAAGTAAGTGAACCGTACAAAAAAAGATATTTTAAATGCAAAGATATAGATAAATAAATCTGTTTTAATAATATAGTCTAATGTTAGCGATAAGGACAGTTAGAAAAGAAATATAATAATAATAGAAACACAATTGATTACTTAATACCACATAACCTCTTGGCAGAATAATAGTACAAATAATAGCTTTAACGTACGTTATTTAATGAATTTGCTCGCCTAACATGCTTAGTGACATTCAGTGTAGCTCTGACACGCGGCGTTGCCAAATGTAATACGTTTAACAAACGACAGACTTGATATTATTTATAGACCTACAAGACAATTAAATTGAAGAGGCATTTTTAGTTGGTTCAATAATACAACTGAAGAATCCATAAATAATGTAACAGAAACAATAAAAACAACTTGAGAAAAAACTGAAAAAGACAATATAAAAATCAAAAGGGCCAAGATCATAACATGATTACTCACATTCTGAATCACAATATGAAACAAGTAGGTTATAAACTAGGTGCAGTTATAGAACTGAACGTGGCAACAATGCAAGATGTACAGGAGTTGCTATGGTAATGGCTGGCTTACATCGTCATGACATTGGCCGTAGCTTTCCCTAGATCTTCGTAGTTCCGGCATTTTTTGTAAGAGCGCTCTGAAGATAGGTCGAAAATGTAATAAATGAACAATAAGGACGTTTATATATCTGATATTTATAACACGTGGATTAAAATAATGTTGTATACTTAATCTTTCAGTTCTAGTATCTGGTTCTAGCTTTACACCTTTTAACAGCACAATTAATTTATAGATAGTAATAATTTATATTATTATTTATTGCACTTTATATAAAAAAAATATGGTTGAGAATATATAAATTTCTTTGTATCTATTATAAGATAAAGATTTGTATTTTTCTATTATCATTATGCATACATTTTATTAAATAAATATTTATGCAGAGTTATTAAAATGAAGGCAGTTTTTTGTATTAAGGCTGAAATAATAAGTTTTACTATAGAAAACATAGTTAGTTGCTTTAATTTTGTTTTATAAATATATTTTAATAGCGATTGCCAGCAAAACCTGTTAGACAGTTCACGCGCTATTTCCAAAAATAGCCATCAACGTATATTGCCGTGATAAATAGCGATGTATTTGACATCCAAGCCTCGTACACGATAAGTCCATTTAAACAATATTTCCTCCTCTGCGTAATATATTTTGATTTGTATGAAAATATTTTATAGGGAACTAGTATTGCTTTTATTAGTATAACATTTTAAACACAATTAAACATTTTTTGATGATGATATAAACATGCCAATAGTGATGTAATTAATAATAAACCACGGTATAATTTAATCAGAGTTTGTCCTTCATTTTTTTCAAGTTAAGTATCAAAACTTACAAAAGTGTTTGTAGAAATATTATTTTAAATTATAAATAATTACTGAAATGATCACAAATTGAAAATAAAAACAATTTATACCTTGCATTCTAAAACGATTTATAAAAACTTACCTTTAGAAATAACTTCGTACATAAAGTTTACTTGCTCTTACTTTTCAATTATACAAGTGTATATATTGTTGCACAATGTGTTTAGATCAACTCAAAAATAAACTTCGTAGTTAATAATATTTAATATCAAGAGGATTGTAGAATAATAAAATTGTGGAGCCAACTATAACCAATTATCTTTTACCGATAGTAGTGGTTATGTTACAACAATGAAAGATTGAAGTCCATGTAATGTGATCAAATAAATGACGTAATGTATGTGGTCTTTTTAAGATAGGATGCCACGAGATAATTACTAATGATTATTTATGGAATACCTTGACTCCAGAGTGGTCTTACAACAAAAGATGAAACTGCGAGGAGTTTGGGAATGTTACGGCCAATGGCGTGACGATATTAACCAGTTGCAAACACAGCAACGCCTTTACGTCTTGTATTGTCTTTTCAGCACCTGTTTTGTAACATACATGTTTAATAATGTGAATTTGAGTGTTAGTTAACATACTATTGTTGTGGCCTCTCTTATTATTCATATTGTCTTTCAAATAGTATTGTTTCCTTTTATATAATTTGTTCTTATTCTACTATTTATAAATTATTTGCTATTGTTTGAATAAGTTAAACATTTTCCGTCGTATTCTAAACTCAGTACACTTGGATAGGACTACCACAAGGGTCAAACTTGGGACCTTTGTTTTTCTTATTATTTATTAACGACATTGCATCTTTCCTGAGCTGTGCAGTTTTAATATGCAGAAGGTTATTAAAATATCTATGCAGATTTCTAATAAAGTAGACCGTCTGGCTCTTCAATCTTGTATCGATTCGTTAGAGACAAAACATGGAAAGCGTGTAAGAGTTATATATAAATGCCATAAATCGCACCCATGCAAATTTGGGACATCCATTAAATAAGTATAAAAAATATTAAGGACATACGTCACAGATGCAATGCAAAGTAAAGTAACTAGATGTACGAGCAATGTCTATATAACTCGTAGGCAGATATTACTCGTACAAACAATGCGAGTTAGGTAAATCATGTGTACAGGACCTACATTGGCGAGTTGCAACCGGGAGATGTGCATCAATGTATCCCCTACTCGCCAACCCTTAATAAACATATGATAACTGGGTCTTACGGTCCACCCTTATAACACGCACTCACCCACACTCAATAAATAGACTACTAGTCTATTGAGGAATATTGCGTGGAAAATATTTTGACTAAGCAAATTTTCAAAACTGCCTTCAGGAAAAATCTTCCCCAGATGTAAAAAAATTATCTGCCTAACTCTCAGTTCAGGCACACTTCAACGATTGAAAATAAATTTATGATAATAATCAGTTAGCTATGATAGATAATTAAGTATTTCAACGAAGTCCATTAAAACTACGTTAAACAATATTTAACTGTCCTCTTTGTGTCATTCTTTATTTTTTACCCAAGTAATGTTGAATCAATACATGAGTGCATAAGAAGTGGAAATACGAATTAGTCATGACTGTGCACTTTCCAAACTTCTCACAAGGGTGGAAAATATATAAAATGTGTAAATACCTAAAGAACATCTACGAAGAAAGTTCGTATGTTCAGTTTATGTATTTCAACACTACATAAAAAATAAATAGCCATTCGTTGTCCTTAATCGTTGAAAAATAGTGGTCATTTAATATATATTTATTTATTTTACAATATATTTTGGGCTACACATTTAAATGAAAACTATTTTTATATGGCTAAAGACAAATCAATATGTATTTCTTGTTAGTATTATTTATTTATTTGTTTTATTTGCATGTCTCAATAAAGTGAATACCAATTACTTTGAAGCAGTTGTGAATCGTATAAAGTTCATCTTGGGGTATTTTTTATAAGATTGTCTCCTCCACTTCAGTCCAAAATATCCTAAACAATAAATAATAAAATATATATTCATAATAAAAAAAGCATAATAAATGTATTTCAATCTCAATTTGCAATATTATTATTATAAATAGTCGAAAAATAAATGCTATATAAGATAAAACAAGATAATATAAACATAATAGGAAGAAAACTGAAATAAATATGTAAATTTCCAACAATAACAATTTAACTTTTAATTTATAAACTTAACAAACAATAAATAAAACAAATACAACACTCTAAGGGTTTAATCTAGCTATACACTTGGATTTAAATACTCCAAACTTATTGAAAAAGACATCAATGTCAGACCCCTTATTGGCAGAGTGGAGTGAACATAGGTGAAACAGTGTGAGCAAAGCGGAGAGAAAATCTACTGTTAAAACTAGGAGCACAATAAAATATTAATTTAGAGATGCGTGCAGAAATATATTTTCAATCAGTTAAAACATTTTTATGTTATTACATTGCCTTAAAAAAATTTGACATTTTGGAAATCTAAATATTTATCCTTTATTTTCCCCCTAAATTAGGAGCAAAATAAAACTAGTATTAAGGCCACTGACAAGCCAGGACCTATTTAATGATACCTTGTATTTATTTTTCATCAACATTATCTGCAATTAAATACCTGAGAATTTTATTTATTTTATTTAATTTGTTCAAAATTACCAATCTTAGTATTTTATACAAAGTTATGTCATTATTTATGTTATATTATTTATATTATGTTATTTATGTTATAAATAATGACATAACTTCAGTTATGTAAATATTTGTTAATGTTAAAAAGTATTTAAATATCTTTAATTCTTTATGAATACAAGAAATATTCCATTCATTTTTTACTGTAAGTAATGGCGTGAAAACAGTCTGAGATTTAAAAAGAACTGCTGTTAAAAGGAATTTAAACTGGAAGTGAAGCGGTTTAATGAAATGCAAAGTGGGGATGAAGGCTGGAGTATGAATATCAAACAGTCATAAAGTCCGTGTTTATGACTCTTGGAGTCACAGTTTGAGAGTGAATATATCTGGACTAGAACTGGCTTGAACATTCAATTGAAATCTTTAGAAATGCTATTTAAACCCTATATTTAAAAGTAAACAGTACATTTATTTAATTGATAATAATTTATATTCAACGAAACAAATGACTATTCTTGTAAAATTTTCCAAGAATAGTTAGATTTATATTTTAATTTGGTGTGCATTTATAAATTTTGGCACGAAAAATATTTTGGATTTATATTTATTAAATAATGTAAATGTTGTATTTTGTTTACTCTCACTTAACTTAACTAGTACATTTCCCACTAGTTACTTTAAAGCATTAAATTGAAATAACATTTATTTTTAATATAAAAAAAATAATTAAAGGAAATTGAATTCATGAAAAAAGTGTTGTTTTTTTACATAACGTCTCGAAATGTTAACAAAAGTATTTTAATCTAATTTTGCCACGATTAACAGCAAATAGACTTTCAAAACAGGGAGTATATTTATTTCGTAATTAGTTAATTTGTACTGTATTTAGATATATTTTAATAGCTCCTTGTCTCACATAATGTTTATAGATTTGTGCCTAATCATACATTTTATACATAGTACTCTGACATAGGCACTGAATCTTAAAAATTTTTAGAAATACTTAATAAAATATCAGCAAATCAGCAAACTTTAAAATAGTTATTAGATCATTTTAGATACTAGGAACAGTGATGGTAATTCAAAAACATATTTTTATTTTATATTCAGTTATATCGTAGTAAAACCATATTATTTTTTATAAGTATTTTATAGGACCTTCTATTGTAAATGATATTATCATGTTAAACTCTAGTGTCAAAATTAGCTCAAATCCCCTAGATGTTAAATTAGATAAGTCGTGTGAGTTACGTCACACAAGATATACTTCTATGTTACTTTCATTATCCTTAGAAACCTGCCGTTAACTTTATCGTAAATATCTATGTTGCGATTTAATCTGGTAATATTCCACAAAGTATGCAAAAACAAATGGACCTATTGATAGAAGATATATACTAACATTTATAGACCAAGAGATTCCGCTCAATCTTTAATGCCATAAAGCAATCTATATGCATGACAGCCTGACAATCCAACAAAGCTCAAAAAATAAGTTATAAATGTACTTCCACTTCAGCTAGAAATCATATTACTAGTTGTGCATTACTAGTCAACGTGTGTTATTATTGGTATCGGATAAGATGCTGAGTTATTTTAATAAAAAAATTTTGTAAGTTATTTATTAGCAGTAGATTGTTCATGATTGGTAAACTTTTTAAAGTTTCTGAGTGTTTCAAACATTTTAAGAACACAAAAATGTTTCCACAGGTAAACTTACATTCAAAACGTTTTGTTTTTCTCAAAACGAAAAAAAAATGGTATAGTTAAAAATTAGAAAATAATGACGAAAGTAGTCTTAAATGTAGGTTAACTTAGTAGAAACCTCTGAAAACTACTATTGAGTAATATATCAGACAAATTGTTTTCATTTTTTATAACACTTGCACCATTGACAACAATTTACCACTAATTATTTTTTTTTTTAATACCCGGGTGTGCTGTGGCCAATGTTCCAAGAGAATGCCAATTCAGGATGACATGTATGCCAACTAACCACTTAATGATCTACTATATTTTAGTGCATTGTTTCATAGTCTTTCACATTTGCACAGTGAATGCTTACTTTAATAATATTACTCCTCTATGTAAACCAGATTGAATAAATAATAAATAACTTAAAGTCCGTAGTTTATTTCGTTTCCTATTCTTTATATTCACTATTTAATAGTATAATAAGTTTCATCACTTAAAAAGGTTTCTATGAAAAATATTAAAAGATGATATTGTTTCCCGTTATAGGTGATACAATATTGTTTTACTATTAGTGTGACTTAGGTAAAGTACATAATTAAAAAAAATCCATTACTGTTTAGTTAGTATATGTATGTTTATTATATTGTAATTACATTGTTATGTAAACACATGCAAATAGGTTGGTACAGTGAAACTCATACCAACTTCACAACACTTTACATGTTGTGATATAACATGTGAACTTCCGGTCTGCTGATCATTTTAGAAACACCACAAATGTTAGTTTAGTTGGCATAGACATATATGGTTGACCTGGTTGAACTGGTGTTAACTGCTTTGTAATTTAAACCCTAATATATATACTTACGTTTTTTTTAGTTAGTACATTAAATTTATAACTGCAAAACAGGTTATTTTACATCATTACGTTAATTTTTTGTTGAGACTACAAAGAATAATTTTTGGCCTCTCAAATCTCCCTAAATTTTGTGTAGTAAAAAGTAATGATATTTGTTTCAAATAGAATATATTTTCAATATAAAAAATAAAACATGTTTAGTTTTTAGCCAACTAATGATTTATAAGTTGACAATAAACTTAGCTTTTGTGTGTTCTAAAATACATTAAACTAAAATAATTGAAAAAATATGTTAATAGGAGTTTTTAAAGGGTGCTAAATTTTATAAAGTTAAAGTATAATTTTTTATGAGAGAATACAAACTACTAGTTTATATTTTCCATCAGATGCAAAATAGTGTAGCTCTGTTTCAAATATACTAAGCAACTAAGGAATAATCATTCTGGTAACTCGGTTTTTGGACTAATAATGAATACATTATGGAAAAGTATTCGTAACAATGGAATAATTTAATCAGATGTGCTTTTGGAACAATTATAATCTGCTAAACTTTGTTTAGTGTAATTAACTGGCCTTACGAACAGCATTAAGTTAATTATTTCGTTAAATAATATTTTAAACATAATGAAAAGTTTGATTCTTACACTAACCTATCCCATATGTACATTACTAGCCGATTGGCCCTGCTGCGTAACGGAGCGGTTCTCTACGCTTGCTTACTCTCCCGCCATTGCTCTCTCTAAGCCATCACATCAATATAAAAGCTGAACCTGCTACCGTTCTGCTAGATAATATACTTTCATAGGCTATAAAGTCCTATAAGTCTACTTTAGGAGGATACAAAGTAGTGCAATCATGCCAGAATTAGTTCTAATGGCCTTAAACATTTCACTACGAAAACAAAATCAGGCAAGCTTTTAAGTGCTGTTTATGTTTTCGTTATGAAATATTGATTATTAGTGATAGGAAAATGATGTAATTAAATGCAATTAAAATTATCATACTCTAATAAAAAAAATAAACTTTGAGGGGCTGTTTCTACCGCTTAGGTAAGGAGTTAAAAAAATCCTTTCTTAGTAGGTTAATTTGACACAAAACCACTCCAAATTATATCAAAATCTGCTTAAGGTTCCGGATATTTTCCGATTCATGAGTTAAATTTTTGGTGTCATACACTTTATGTTATGCTATAATTACTTTATTGAAGTCAGCAGTTAACAGTGTTATAAAATAAAGGGATAGACATATTCCAATGTCATGTAACGTTATGAAACAAATAAATCCCAGTTAAGGGTTAGTTTCAGGTTATAATTAGCCCAAGCAGAGATGTTGAAATTTACGACCCAGTTAGGTTGGGTAATGAGGATTAGTTGATCGCCTGCGACTGATTGCAATACGATGCGTACTCGTGAACGTACAAGAAGATTTGGTTTTAAGGATTTTTATTTTATTTAAATAAAACTAAATTCATGTATCCCAGCTTGCGTAGTAGTCTACTGTATGCACTGAAGACAGGATTTTAATATTTCAAAAAAATACTATGAGAAGGTAAAATTTATATAATTGAAGACTTGTACTGTATTTGTTTGCAATAGAATATTTATAAAAAATATAAGTACTATTTTAAAGATCTTTTACTGACATAAATTACAACTATGATCAGGCTTAAAGAAATTTATGTAAATAGGATATGGCTATTTATTTTAATCCCCCTATTGTTGTTTTTATTTTTTTTATTACTTTTTTACTGTTATTAATGTTAATGTTATGTAGAATCGTTTTAAAACACGACATACGTAAAATATAACTAAATAATAAACTAATAATAACTAAATAATAAACAGCGTGTATAAGATATGATACATATGATTAAGTTTAAACTAACACTTATCTATGGTTTATTGGACAAATTTTAATAATTACAAACTTTATTAGAAAAGGGTGAATTATCTTCATATCAAAAAAATTTACAAAATTTAGCAATAACAATTAGTATTTGTCTTACTGTCTAAATTAGCATTTTGGTTACGTCAACTTAGGAAACCCCTAAATTAGGTGTTCGGCAGACAGCGGATAGTATTTCAGACTAAAGAAACGTACTTTCCATTGCGAGTCGTACGACTGTACGAGGTCGAGCAAAAGTCTGGAATGAATTTATTAATTTAAAAACCGTAAAAAAATGTAATTAGACTTTGCAGTTATATACATGTACTTATACAAAACATTTTGACATATTTTACTTTTTTTTCATAGCAAAGTAATGAATGAACCATGAAGGAAGTCTTACAAATTTTAGATGTAAGCCTACCTCGAGTTGTACCTCATTTTTAAGGTTTTTATCTGTAAAAAACAATAATGCAAACCTGAGGTCAAACAATGACCCAGTCAGAAAATACAGGCACTCAAAGAATTTAATTTCATGGTTGGGCAAAATTCTTGAATGTATTTATTAATATCAAAACCATTGGAATAAATGTAATGAAACTTTGCAGTTATGTACATGTCCATAGAACAAACATTTAGACATATTTTGTTTTTTGCATAGCCAGGGGATGGCCCATCAAGGAAGTCTTAATTATTTTAAATTCAAGCCTACCTCGGGTTATACCTCATTTTAAAGGTATTGTAAAACACAAGAGTGCAAACCCGTGGTTAAAAGGAAGGCCCAGTCAGAAAATATAGCTTCTCAAAGAATTTAGTGACATAACTAACTGCTTAATGGTATGATAGTTACTATCTATTGCTGTGTAGAACTTTAGTTTATCTAACTGAATATGAAAAATTAAATTTCAAAAAATAAGTATCGAATTCCTACAATAATATTCTTAAATTATTTTCAGGCTATCCTACTGTCAAAAGTGTTTCAATAAATTTGTCTTATTTTTATCTTAGTTAAATTGCATAGCTATTTTTATAACGCAGTCGTTTTTTACGACTATTAACAATCAACAACATACTTAGCAACAGGGACCTGAAAATGTTAAATAAATAGCTGTATAATATGACAAGACATTCTTTGAATCGCTGTATTTTGTGAATGAGTCATCCTTTTGACCTCAGATTTGCACTTTTGTATTGTACAAACAAATACCTTAAAAATGAGTTATAAATCAAGGCAGGCTTACATTTAAAATTTGTAGGACTTCCTTCATGGGCCTCCCCTGGACATGCAAAAAACAAGTAAAATATTTCCATATGTTTGGTATGGGGACATATATTTAACTACAATGTTTCATTACTTTTCCTTTAATAGTTTTATAATTAATAAATACATTCCAGATGTGTACCCTACCCTGACATTAAATTCTTTGTCCTTGAATTTTCTGACTGAGTCATCCTTTTGACCTCAGGTTTGCACTCTTGTATTTTATAAACAGATACTTTTAAAATGAGGTATAAGTCGAGATAGGCTTACTTTTAAAATTTGTAAGACTTCCTTCACGGGCCATAACTTGGGCTATACAAAAAACAAATAAAATATGTGTAAATTTTTGGTATAGAGACATGTACATAAATGCATAATTTAACTACATTTCTTTCAATAGTCTTGAAATTAACAAATATATTCCAGACTTTTGCCCAACCCTGTATAACCAAAGGATAATAACTACATAGAATATATGTTCCAAAATCATTATTTTTTTATTTCGACACAATATTCAAAAATATACTAAAACCACTCTGTTCTAACTATAAATCAGTCCAAAAGCTGGTTCATAATTTTCTTAATTGTTCCCCTTGATCAATTAGTAGAAAAAAGGCCAAAATTATTATTTTTTTTATTTTTCTGTGTGTTAATTTATATTTTTTTATATATGAATTTAGAATATTTCTATTTATTTCTTTATTTTCGCTCAAGTCGTTATTTTCAAATTTCGTTCAGATTTTTATGTATGCAATATTATTTTTTTCTGTTTAATACTTAAATTTCACTATGGTGGATAGAACCATTTTTTCCGTTACTGTAATTTTTTTATAAACGTCATAAACTTTTTCTTTCAGAACAAATCTAATATTAGTGATCGTACCAAGTTTAACATTACATTTCTTATCACCCTGCTAATATTTTATAATAACAGAGGTTTAAATTTGTCCACCAAAAGGAATACTTGTCACTTAAACTCATGTTTAATTATTTTCAACTTGAACGATTTTATTTATATATTATTTTTAAATTTCAGCTAGGACAAATAATATTTAGTTCGAGGCTATAATACTGTCCTTTCCACTCAAGTCGATTAACTATAAAGATTTTACAGCCTCCGAAATGGTCACCGGACTGTGAATGGTCACATGGCTGGAAATTTACGATCAGTTCCTTTTGTAACTGTCATTGATGAAAGAGCTGTTCCATTTTCGCCCATTGTTGGGATAGAGGTTAAATGAACTATTAGAAACAATATATTTTAGCAATTCGATTGTAATAAAGTACAACGATAACTGTTTTTTCACTTAATTATTTTCACATGAGTTATATTACATTTGTTTGAACGACCAATGGTTACGAAACTCGGGGGTTCATTATCAAGTTGTTCATTAATATTCTACAAACAATTATATACTATTTTTTTATTATTCATTATTAAGACGCCAATTGCAAATATGTGGGCAAATATTAGATGTGGATAAGCGTGGATGAGTGTATATGAACGAGTGTAGTCATAACTAAAGTTAACTGTTATTTTTTAAATAACTTTTTGTTAATAGCCCATTCACCAGGGAAAATAAGGGACCAACATATTAACGTGGAATTAGTCCATCCACCTAGTATTGGTGTGATTTCCAGTTAACCAACAAGCATAACTCTCAGTTCTCTTCCCTACATAACATTCAGATTCTGATGAACACCAAATATGGACACCCCAGACTAGACTAGTAGTTTTTACCTCGATGGCAACTTTGAGTGGGAACTTATGGTTATATTCTGTAATATTAACACTTAAAAGAGTTTTCAATTACAAACATATTATTTTGAGACGCCAATATGGTATTTAATCACACACTGTTCGTAAAACGACCATCAGTCAAGACTCTGTCATTTCAACCATAGCTTTGATTAATGGTTAGTCAAATGTAAAAGCAGCCTGTTGGAGATTTCATGACTAATAAAGAATTTGTAAATTGTTTGTATAATGGTCCCAGTTGTATAATGTTACGTTATAAAGTGTGCACCCACACATAAATTACCTCCTACCGTAAATATTTAAACTGTAGTTAGTTTTAATATTTAATTTTTGGTTAGAAATGTATTTATAATTATTTTATTTAGTCTATAAACCTATTCTCAATTTTAAGCTATGGTTATTTAGTATAATTTATTGAATATAAATGTTTAATAATAAATATTAAAGCTTCAATATGTACGTAGACGAATCTATAGTAATTTATAATAAAACAACGTAGGTTTGTTTTTAGAAACGATGAAATGGGCCAGTTTATAAATATATATTTATGTAGTTGTTTCTTGTAAAGTGAAAATACTAAATAACGTAGGTTAAACTTATATCTATAATTTTAGAAAATTAGGCTCTTTCACAAATTAGGATCATGTACTTCTACTACTCCATAGAGTTTGAAAAAAAATTACCCACAATATTTTTCGATTGTTTTAAGTTCATGAACCAGGTCAGTTCTAGAAACACTCGCTAGTTAGTCTCTCTATTTCTATCCATCCCCAGTTTACTGCTTGTTGGTGAGTCACAGCTACTTGGCGACAAAATGTTCTGGAGATTGTAGGCGATAGATTCTAATGCGCAATCCTCTTAATGCAGACACGGTGTCCGCTCAGTGGTTGCCATCGACGTGGAGACTACTAGAGAGGTCTTGAGTGTTCATGTTGGATGGTAGTTAAGTTTCAGATGATGTGTAGGGAAGAGAACTGAGTGCTAGGCTTTTCAGTTAATTAAAAATCAGACCAACTGCGTGGTTTGGATTCCACGTAAAGCTTAAAGTCCATTAGTTGCCCTGGCTATAAATAGGTCCTTAGTTCGTAGCAGTGACTGAAATCACTTATCTACATTTATCACACTAGTTTGCTCCTCAATATTTACCCATATCTTGACGATTGCCGTCTTACTGATTAGAAATGAATAAACGCATTTTGTACAAAACCAAGATTACAACTTTCATATTGATAAGTTTATATTTTCTCCTTTATGTAACTCAGCAAGATAATTTATTTATTACTTTAGATGCACCCTGCTCATTTTTCTGGCCTCGACTCGACCGCGTCATTAATCACGCCGCTGAGTCCCGACAAACACGATTATAAAGGACTTCCCGATGGAATTACGTCATAACTTGTCTTCATTATCCAACATAGTTCATCAATCGTGTAATACACTTAACGCGTTACTGCCTAACGTTTTCTGTTTAACCTTATTGATTTTTGTAAGTTCTAGAAACAACAATGAACTAATATCTACAGTAATCATTTAGTTCTTGGTCAAATTAAAATGTATACTGGCGGATAAACCATAAAATGAATTAATTTTACTTGTTTATGCTTTTACGTTTTATTACGCATATAACATTTCTTGGATGTACAAAAGTTTTTCTTAGCACTTTTTACGTTTTTACGAAAACTTATTCAGATAAGATTTTAAGTAGTTAGCTATATATAATAGAAATTCTCATTCCTCTGTAAGAATAAGGTCTAATTGTGGCCGAAGCTACTAGGTTATTAAAGACAGATTAGCTTCAGAAATAAATTAATACTTCAAAATAGGTACTTAAGTTTCTCGGTTATGTTATGTATTTATTTGTTATTACCAAGTTATATATTTTCCAGTAAATTACAATGTCTTCTGTTATAACTTTTCGATAATGTATCTCTTTTTGATTGTGTAGTTTAAAACTATTTTAATGTGTAATTAAATATATACAGTATAATAAAAATTCGTTAAATGTTTACATAGGTTTATGGCTATGGTTTAGACTTGTAAGTTTGTTGTTTGCTCTACGCCTGACGCCTGCCATCGTCTACAAATTTTACATCTATATTTTCCCACCGAGTCTATATTTCCCTTATGTTTTTATCAATCCCCTTGTGTCAAATAGGCAGGTAATATCTTTTTTAGTAAAATATTATTGGGTGGACAAAAATTTGTTGATGGGCTATACAGAAACATGTGTTTGTCATTGACAAAAAAAATCATAGTAAAATGGAGCCTGAGTTCATTCAAGACTCTAAATCCATGCTGGGCAGCAAAATCTCATAATGGCTCAATTCATGGACTTATTAAAAGTATTTTTGATCAAGTTTTTCATAAGGGTTAAAAAAACCAGTGCTCCAGATTTTTTATAAAATTAATAGTTTTACATTTGAAATCTTCGTTTTCAGAAACCATAGCACCACCCTCTTCAAACAATCTCTAATATTTCAGACTACGTTATGACACTCGCTAAACTAAATACTACTAGATTCTACATTTTCTGGTGAAAACCACGAAAAGGTGTTATCTGGTATCCTGAGTCTCAGAGAAACCACTGAAGATGCCACATCACAGTATGGGCGAAACGTATGTTATTTTTTAAATACTGAAGACAGTAATTATTGTTCACGGTTGTCACCAGATAGTGTAGATTCTAATTATAACACCGGCCGCTTAAGCCTAAGTTCTAAGATTAAAATCTTCTCCATAACACTGATAATAACATACAATTTCCCTTAGAATGACATAGTTCAGCCTTGCCAAAAGAGAGTCAACTCACATTTACCTCATTCTTCTGTGGGTTGGTCCATTATTATGTAGAACGTTTTATCCTTAGATATCTATTCTTATACTTAGAACAGACAGCAATTCACTTATTGAATAATATTACATGAGTCAAAAAATATTGTAAAATAAACGATAATGTTTTAAGGGTCAGCTGTTTTTTTCTACTAAGAATATCATTCTTATTTAAAATGATATATACGTGTACCCTAAATATTAAAAAATAATCAATATAAATGATATATTACCTTAAATACGTTAAATAAATATTTTACTATAGGGTTTGTGAGCTTAAGTGTTGACTACGTTAAGAGGTTATTTCTTCTCTGATCCATAATCTGTTATCTAAATTTGTAACTTCAAATTAATTTAAAAAAGATAATCATGCCCATTACTGTTGTGATTCATTTTATTGAAAACCGTTTACATTATATATTATATACACTATTTCTAAGAAATAAAATAATCTATGATATTAATTAATTCGTTTTTCCAAGGGGATGAATGTTGGGGAAATACAGTAAATGTTAATTCCCATATATTTTTCAATAGAAAATAATAATTAATACAAAAATCTACAATACAATGCAAACATTTACAATACCATCACTATTCATATATTACGTTTTAATCCACATCAAATCACATGTACATGAATGTCCAACAGTGGAAAACATAAAAATCATAACACTAGAAATCAAGAACATTTATTTTTAACAAGATGCAGACTATCTAAATCGCTAAAATCGAGTGACCAAATTGGAGTACGACTTTTCAACACATTACTAATCAATATAAAATATATGACTTTGAAATGTTTCGAGAAAAATATTTACAAGATTGTATAAGAAAAGGAAGTTTATGCAATAACATAATTTACTGAGAAAATTTAAAAATGTAATTTAATATTTCCCTAATTAAATATTGAATAAATTATACATTATATTGTTATGTATAAGTATTGAATGTCTCTGTAATTAATTTGTACAAAGACAATAAATATTACTATTATAAATAAAATCATTAACGCATTACTTATTTGTTAGTAAGAGTGATATAGTTAACATTTTTCAACAATAATCTGTCTGCTTTATCTAAGTTCTCGAACACTCTAACTACTCGATTGCCGAGTCAACTCCCTCTCCCCGTCAGTTGTACCAACTCTCGACGAGGCAGACTGTAATTCAAACTTCATAATCACAGTTGATAAGTGAAAACTTCTCTCCTAATCGGGTTTGTAGTACTGTTCGCTTTTAAGTCATTGACTGTCAGAACAATAGTCAGTAAAGCTACTCCAATAGACATCATTATGGCATATTTCTACACTAATGGTAATCGTTCGGTTGTTTTGTGGGTTTCTTAATAAATGTTGTACTTTTAAATCGTTTAAATACAATATTTTATAATTAACAATACTGTTACAAAACTTACTAAAAGCCTTTGTTTAGATAAGTCTCTTTAGTTACCAAACTATGATATATTTCAACTTTAAGACAAGTCATAACATTATTTAGGAATGCTCATAAACATTTTGTTAATTTAGGTTAGTTGTATTTAAGCAGTATGTTGCCCACCCATTTATACAGAATCGGTGCAATTTTCCCACCCATTCACTTACAATGTTATTTATTCACACAACATCCATCGCGTACGGTGGTATTACTCCACCCATCCATTCTCTTAATGTTGTATGTACCCACCTACCTACCATATATACATGTACAATGTTATTGACCCACCCAGCCTTAATCGTACAGAAGTATTAACACCACTCATACTCGTATAGTTGTATTGACCTACCCACCCACTTGTACTCACACAGTGTTATTGATTATTAAGTATTCATGTACAAATCAGATAGCAAAATAACAAGACAGAACTAAAAATATGAACTGAATTCAATAAAAAGCTTCATACAAAGTAACAATGATAGGACCCTCTTTTACCGATAACTGACTGTATGAAATAATGAATTTATTCACACAAAAAATTTATCATACAAATTGCCATATGACATAATTGTGAATATACCTAACCACTTATCCAGTAGTGTGGCTAGGTTAAACAAAAATGAAAAACAAGATTATAAACAATTATAACAATGGGTCCAGTTCAGCAAGCTTATTATCAAGGTAATATAGCTCTCTGCAGCGCAAGTGGTTACAGTTCAACTTAAATTATATACATATTCAACTATATTTAAAACAAATATCAATCATACCATGGATTGGCTCATAAAGTCTGTTAGTTCTAACGTGAAAAGCCATTGTTTTAATTTTTGACAAACCTTTGTTTCATTATTGATTTGCTTGATTTCAAGAGGCAATTTATTGAAATAATTTGGCCCAAGATAGTTAAAAGATTGTTTAAAAATGGTTTTAATAACCTTAGGTTTAATAAAGATGCGTTGATTGTTACTCCTAATACAGTTGGGCCGTGAAGATCCTTTGTTGCCACTTCTTATATAAAACAGTCTTAAAGTTTTAAAACAAAATAAGTGTTGGATTGGAAGTAATTTTAAATATGAGTATAATGCGAATGAAGACTGGCGGGAATTTTGTTTCAGAATTACACGAACAAACTTATTTTGAATTTTCCTAATATTGCCAATATTGGTCTTGTATGATCCAACCCAACACACAATACCATACTGCAATCTGGAGTGAGCCAAGCCATAGTATAATGTACGTAACAGAGAAGTACTACAAAAATTCCTTGGGAAATAAAATTTTCTAACACTTGATCTAATTTTTGAAATCAAATTAGCAGTATGCTTTTTCCAAGACAGCTTACTGTCAAGCCATATACCTAAATATTGAAAACTATCAACTTCTTCAATTATTTTACAATTACAATTTTCTTCGTTAGTTCCACAACAAATGTAACTGTGGTAGATTACAGGTCTATTTAAAGTTAACTCTTTAAAATCAAAATTAACAAGTTTAGTTTTATTGACATTAACAGACATTTTGTTTTTGAAACACCAACATCGTAATATATTTAAGTCACTTTTAATACGCTGAAATAAAATATTTTTGTTTGTCCGCGAATAAACAAAAGCAATATCGTCGGCGAACGCACTAATACTTCCATAGAAATTCTGCTGTAGCAAATCGTTTATATTTATATCCAGATAGCTCACCGTATTCGAGAAAAGCGTACGTGATATTTGAGGAGTTTGTAGGACGACGACCGTAAATTTTGGATGCGACGTTGCTGCACTAAACAAATTTTATTATTAGCTGATATTTATTATTGTAATATTCATTTTTAATATGGTTAGTTGACTGAGTACAATCTGGCAACGCCGCCCAGTTGACAGCCGCTCGACACGCTTTAAAGCGGACAGTTGAAATGAAAATGAAAAATGTCTTTATTTATGTGGCGAAGTTAGGACTATTTAGTCCTCTCTACCACTTAACCACAAAGACAGTTCACAGACTACGAGAAATTTGTTAACACTCTTTATCATGGGACTGAGCCATCTGCTTCGAGTTAGTTATATGTCATCTTAGTTCATAAACATAGTTTCCCAATTAAAATGAACTTATACCATAACGATGTTTTGTTTCTATGTTATCAGTAAATTATTTAACGCTACTGTTCATGCCTTATCAAGAACAACTCAGCTTAAAGTACATCTTAGTAGAGAGTATTTTTATTTACATCACTCTTTTTTTATTAGTTTTTTTACTAAACCCAATGAAAAATCAAGTTTATTAGTTTAATAACGTAGTCCTATAACATGTTTGTGTAGACGTAATTTAGTTTTTAGCACTTGAAAAATGTTTGGGTTTTACTAAATCGAAACGTCGTGATTGGTATTTTTCACGTAATGATGGAAAATGTCCAAGAACTTTTGTCTTCCTAATCATTATATTGTTAAAACTGAGTAACTCAATCAATAACGTCAGGACATTCTTATAAAACATTACAGTTTTAAACCACCAGACAACATGTTAATGTGATATATTCATTGTATGTGGTAAATATTAATAGTATCTTCCCCTTTACCTTCTTCTCACCATACACAATAATATTAATACTATCTTCCCCTCTACCTTCTTCTCACCATACACAACAATATTAATACTATCTTCCCCTCTACCTTCTTCTCACCATAAACAACAATATTAATACTATCTTCCCCTCTACCTTCTTCTCACCATACACAACAATATTAATACTATCTTCCCCTCTACCGTCTTCTCACCATAAACAACAATATTAATACTATCTTCCCCTCTACCTTCTTCTCACCATAGACAACAATATTAATACTATCTTCCCCTCTACCTTCTTCTCACCATATACAACAATATTAATACTATCTTCCCCTCTACCTTCTTCTGACCATACACAACAATATTCGCTCTGACTGTACCCAATTGGTGTCATAATACGAGGAATCGTCTTCTTTCTCACACAATAATACTGTAAGGACACTTCAAAACTCCATCATAGAAGGATTAGTAATGTTAAACTATTACAATATAGATTTAGAGTCATTTTATTTGTAATTGTAAAGCAACATATCCCCACTATCCAAGTGGATTGAATCATATACAGAGGCATTGTGGCTTCATTACCATATCCGCAATATTATTAGCACTTTGCATATCATTATATGCTATAACAGTAATGTTACAGCATATAGATCCCTTATAAGCCCTTTGTTAGTGTCGGACATAGAAAATGCAGTGCTTTAAAAGCGGAATAGTTTTAAAACAACCAAAATAAACACGTTTTAGCTATGAATAAATTATGTAGCTATAATATTTGTTCCTTTCTTGTGTAATATGTTCAAAGTTAAATTTATATATCCTTAGTATTTATTTATTTTGTAATTTCAATCGCCAGTTAACATGACTAAATTACTATATTATAGAAAATTTCATGTACTTTTTTCTTAATATAACAATACAAGAATAGCGATAATAAACCGATTTATAATTATTTATCTTGAAACTAATTTGAAATATAAATTCAAAATCTGTAAAATACTGCACCTACTTAATTTGAAAGAAATACCAACTTCAATACGTTATTTACATTACAAATGATATTTGGAGAAAAAAATACGAATACATTTTTTTATCTTATTACATAAGTTAAATAACATTTCAGAGTATTAATACATAATCAGAGGTTTAATACATAAGTGTTTTAAATGGTTAGTATTATGTTCCATCAATAATTTGTAAAAAAATTTTAAAATATTATATTATTTCATTAAATTAAACTATTTTGAATATGTCATTGTGGACTAGTTTTTAAATATAAAATTTGGATTATGGTCAATTTATGAAAGTTTTATAAGTTAATATAGGTTTATTTAAATATTCTACTATCGAAAAATACGATTAATTCTGTATTTATATTGATTAATTAAAATAATATATTCACTTTCAGTTATAGTTATAAGAAATGAGTTTCATTTTATAATTTTTTATAAAGGAAAATATGATAAAATACAACTAAAATTGTATTAAACACTTTTAAATGGTTAAGGAACTCTTTTATTCACTATTTAAAAAAATACATGAAAATAAAACATTTACTCTTAGGTTAGATTTTAGTATATTTATTTTAGAGTTTTTAAAATTAATATTTAGTCAATTATCATAAAGAACCTATTCTGACCTAACTGAACTTATAAAGTCAGTGATGTAAAATTTTGTAATATTTCAATTTATTCTTTTGATTAATATACTTACTATTCCATTGCTCTACAAAATGTTTGTTTATTATTGTTTTTTTTTTCATTCATGTGTTCTGCATTTTACAAATTGAACTACTGAATATGATTAAAGTGGTCGGATTATGTAATAAGTTCGAAGCAAAATATCAACGACAAAATTTTACGTTATTTAGAGAAGTGAAATCAGCAGCAACAATATATGATTATATTTTTTTATTTTTGTTTATACAACACGAGCAGTCAATACTGCTTCGTATACGTTGAAGCAATATTGTCTGACTCTACCAAATGTGGGTTGATGAGGGTCAAACACAAATCGACCATAAACAAGCTGTGATTGTAATCACTAACTACAAATTGTTTTATTAATGAGAAATGTCAACTAAAACTAACTCAAGAGATGTTTTAACAAGTAATCAGATCATTTCATATGCTAAATTCTGCGAATTTTAAGTTGTCTCACGTTAATAAAAGTCAGCGTATTTTATATCACTATTCTATTGGTGACGGTTGAATGGTTGCCATCGACGCAAATACTACTAGAGAGGTCTAGTTTGGAACCTACGTACCCTAATGTTGTAGGTCCCTCGGTTGTTCTGGCTATTGGGCTACGAGTAAATGGATTTCTCAAAGTAACAGTCGGCTTTGGTTAGTAACACGACTACACAGGTCACACACTCATGTAATCAACAATATTTCTATTAAAATACGTATGTCGGTGTCTCACATCTGAACAATATAGTCTAAATATTGTTGTAGTAACAATTTTAAATATACCAAAAAGTTAAATTGTATTTTGTAGAATATTCATTGTATAAACATGTGCAAATACGAGTATTTGACTAATCATCAATACATTACATTAAAAAATAAATAACTATTATAGATTTTAAGGAATTTTATAGGATTTAATTGTACAAATAAAGCTAAATTAAAAGTATGGTTCCTAAATGTTTTATCTAAACCATCTTTAAATATATGACTATATTTTTTTATACGCTTTTATGTAGTTATCTTGTGGGTAATTTTCATAAGCATGAAATCAAGGTCGTGGCAGAAAATGGAGGTGTCTTGTTAGTTAACCAAGCGTCGGTTTTAATTAAACCAATTGCGCCCCAGATTGGATTAACAGCTCATTTTACCACTATTGGCACTTGCGAATTGGATCACGAAGCTGAAAGCAATTTTCAAAATGAACATAAGTCTTCGTTATTTTATTCCATTTTTATTATTTATTTGTTCTTTTATTTTTCTTATTTCCTAATTGATATCATTACTATAGATTCTTTTTGTAATATGTTATTTTTTACGTATGTTCAGTAAGTGATGCGGCCCGTAGGACCAAAAATGTTCAAAGAGTGAGTGCGAGTAGAGAAAGCTAATAAGCACGGAGGACCACTGCTCTTCCGGAGCAGACGTGAGAATCAACTAATGAGAGAGATTAATAAATTGATTAGAGAGAATTAACTCACCACTGAGCTTGGTTGAACACTAATCCAGCAGGAGTAGTTGGAGACACTTGTGGTAATCCAGTCCACCTTCCTTGATCACAGTCCTAGAGCACAGAAGAGTAGTCGCGGAAGTACGAACGCTTCGAGAGTCCAGTAGACCGATCACGTACCGCACAAACGAAGTTCTTGAAGGTCTGGATGAGTAGCACAAAGTTAGAGAAAAGTAACAAAGTTAGAGAGAGCTAGAATTTAGAGCACACAAACTAATTGGTGAGTTGGAGAAAGAGACCACGCGAGAGAGGTGTTTGTACATCGAGAGCTTCTTGCGTTCTAATACATTGAGACTAAGCGAGAGAGTTGCTTACACGCCGAGAGTGTCGTGCTGTCTGGGGCGAAAACGTCGCCTCGCATCGCCTCAGGCGAGTGTAATTCTAGACCACCAATGAGAGCTCGAGTTTGAGGTGGCGTGATGGTTATTCTGAGGGCAGATAACCCTATCTCTCTCTTGGTTTCGGTGAGAATGTGAAATACCAAAAATTCAATTCTTATAACTATAGAATTTATGAACTAAGTACAATTATCTTAAGACCTAACATACCAGCCACCTTGAAGTTATAAACTTCAATATAGAGAGAAAATGAAAAGATTACACACAACATATAAAGGGTGATGAGTTACATGACAAAGAGCTTATTATTAAGTTATACTAAATTCTTAGAAGTTAAGAGTCCACCTAGTTTAGTGGCAGAGGAAAGACCTTGATTGCAGGTCGAGTGTAAGTCCCTGAAGGCGTCTTGATTGTGACCACTCGCACAGTGCCATCAGGTCTAGGGTGAACGTCAGTGATACGTCCAAGAGGCCAGGTAAGAGGTGGTGTCGGGGATTGCACCAAGACGAGATCTCCAATTTTGAGGTTCTCCTGGGGAGTGCTCCATTCGGAACGTTGTTGTAGAGAGTGGAGGTATTCCAATTGCCAGCGATGCCAGATGCATTGGTGAAAGGCCTGGACTAGTTGCCAATGGCGAAGTCGGTTGGTAGGAACATCAGAGAGATCGGGTTCTGGTAGGGCAGCCAGAGGAGCACCAATCAGGAAGTGACCATCAGAATCCAGATAAGGATTCTTACTATACTATTTAGGCGTTGCCTTCGATATGATTTTATTTCATTTTTATTAGTAGTTTATTGATTTTTTATGAATTATTTAAGTTTAAAAATAATATATAGAGCTAAAATATTTATTTATAAAAATTTGTAAAAAGCCGTTGTTGTGACTCAATATTATAAGTCTTTGAACTGAGAAACCTAACTGTAATGGTTTACTAAAATATCAGCTGTTGTAAAAGAACTATCGTAATTTTATTTTAAAAATAATGTTACAGTTTTATTTATATTAATAGTGAAAATTACTGTGTCGCTGAATAAAGGTCAATCACATTTCTGTGGCTCATAACAAAAGTCGAGTTAAATTTTTAAAGTAAAAAATGTTTCAAAGTATTGTGTTTATTTCTATTAAGTGGAAAACTGAAACAGTAGATACGTTTTCACCTATCCTCTAGGACAGTCTAGGATTTTCAATAAAATGGAAACTCTACTGGGTTGTTTCAACTGATTCACTCAAATTGGTACAATTTTTGGAGACTTCCAATACTTCAAGTGTTTTAGAGAACGAACACAACGTTTTGACAGGTATAAAACTCCTGTCGTCTTCAGGAGCGACACTAGCTAATCCTACATTTTTTAATAATTAGTAAGAATTAATTATTTTCTCAGAAGATTACCGTATACTATAAGCATGTAGTTTTTAAGAGTTTTCTACATTCATACCTCTTAGCAGGTCTTCATGAAACATTTCTTTTTCTGCAGTTCTCTATGTTTTGCACATGCTTTTTTATTTCCCAATATTTCTTCTCCATCTTCAGAACGTCCAAATTTGGAATCTTTTACTCTATCACTCCCTTCTTTTCCTCTCTACTGTTCCTTCTATTAGAGTTTTTAATAAACATTCCTTTCTCAATGTATGCCCAACAAGTCCTTTTTCTTTTTCTTTATCTCCTTAATTATTTGTTGTCTTTCTTCTACACATTTCTCCATATATCTTCATTTGTTTCCCTGTTTTCCGCTTAATCCCCTTCAATCTGCCCCATAACCATATTTCTGTTGCTTCCAGTATTTTTACTTTACTTTAAAAGTATTAAAAATACTTTAATACTGGTTTGTATTAAATTTTTACTTTAATACAAACCAGTATTAAACTCAAATTGGTTTGGATTAAAAGGTAGTAATTTACACCTGAAGATGACTGAGTTTGTAAACCCACCGAAACGTTGTGTTATTGTATAAAGCACTTGAAGAATTGAACATAATTAGCATTCAGAATTGAACAAATTTTCATTCATTCAGATATGACGATTTTGAACTCCTGTTTAAGTTTCATCGTGTGCCTACATACCGTCTTCAAATATTCTGTTGTACGGTTTACTTTAGTCTACATAACAATAATCCATAGAATACTGTGAACAATAATTATTGTAATATATAAATGTAATAATACTTACGGTGAATATTTCATTTCGTATTTTGTATAAATGTGCCTGTTTATTAATTTTGTATTTATTTATTTATTTTTACTTATTAATAACAATTAATTGAGTATTTCAATCGTGTTTGAAATCTGTTAATTTTGGAGTATCAGATGGGGGCGACAAAGGTTGTAGGGAATTTGCCAACATTAGGTAAAAAACCAATCACGACCCAAATCTTTTGCTAAAAACTAAATTACATGTAAACAAACATGATCTAGAATTAGTTTTTAAACTAAGTTGATATTTCGACATCGGCAGCTCCTTATTAGATATATTATTATTTTTAGTTTTGTAGAAGTTCATTTTGTTGTACCTTATATTAAGTTCTAGGTTAAAATGTAGAACATTAATGTAGATAAGTTTATTAGTTTAAGAACGTAATGATAAATCATGTATGTTTGGATGTAATTTAGTTTTTAGCGCCTGAAAAAGATTTCGGTTTTACCAAATCGAAACGTTGTGTTTGATAGTTTTCACGTAATGATGGCAAATGTCCAACTGCCTTCGTCTCATTCATTTTAATCGTCACAGTTTTCTTTCTTTTTTTTCAAGAAATAATATATAGTGAGAGAAATTTGCAATATATATTTATAATTAAGTATGAAATAATGATTTATTTTCCATAAAAAATACTACGTTTTTTACATGGAAATACTAGTCATCACAGACCAGTCTTGACAAACACATAACGTTTGCCTGCTTATAAACACTTAACCTAGGCGGACTTGTGCAGCAGTTTGAATAATATTCCCTATTTATAACTTAAAACGATATCTAATATAATATATATAATAGCATAAAAAAAATATATATATAATAGCAATATAAGTTGCAACAGTGTTTAAATTTGTATAAATAAATAACAAAAGGAGAGTATATCTATATAAACGATACAATTTTTATATAAGAAACAAAACAAAAATATAGAAATATATGTAATTGGTCCGATGAAAATAAATTTTTAATCAATTAAACTTTAAAATACTTTAATAATGAGCCCATATTGATAGCACGTGAATATTATTAAAAGTGTGTAGCAGTAAAATAATAACACAGGTATGTTTATATTAGGTCCAGCTGCGCCAAAAGGCAATATTGACTAGCCAGCGAGGGATCCCGCGCTCATGGGGGCATTGTACAAATTTACCGTCAGTGATATTTGTTGAATAGCACGTCCTGATTCGAATGAATTCTGTTTTTATCTGTACACTATATTTATTGTTGTGTTATAAAAGAAAATGTATTGTTTACCTTTTACTATTTTTAGTTACCTATAAACATATAATACTAATTACATAGAATCTTGGTTATAAAGAGTATTTTTAAACATTGAGATATAGTCTTTCAGTTTAGAAAAAAGGTTATTTATTTTTAACTAAAATTAAGTTCCATTAAATCCAATTAGTATACCGATTAATCAACATGAATTTGAATAGTTAATTGAATAGGTATATGTTTTACTAATAGTAACTTAGAGTTTTTTTTATAAGATTTGAAATGTTTCTTAGTTTATTTTTCTAGTTTGCCTATAGTTATTTTCAAATTGTACGGTTGGATAATTCGTTTAGCCAATATTCTTTTTTCTATATAATACTATAGTGTACTTACATTTGATAGAGCCATTATCTTCTATAACTGTAACTTCTCCATAAACGTCATAAAGGTTTTTCTTTCTTAACTTATCTGCTATTATTGTTCATATTCTATTATGCCAGATTTCTTAGTGGGCTGTTATAAGGGAACTCTCTAAGGATACGATGCTGAGTTTCCTTTATAGAAGTCATTACTTCAATAAAATAAAAACTTTTTTGGTAATTTTGTTGAAGCAAGATGTCCCGTTTTAAAATTAGTTCCTTCTCCAAAATGTAATATATATCATAATACTATGAACAACTCATATAAAATAGAATAGAAGATGTGCATGGAATCAAATGTTTACTATTTTCCTTCCGCTACAAACAAGTTATGTAAGTGCTAATTTCAACGATGATTATAAAATTTGTCAGCAATTATTGTATTTTTTTATAATAAGAGTTATGTATCATTATACCTTTCGATATACGGAAACTCGTAGAACTATTCTAGTACTTACAATTTTAGGTTAACCATGTATAATTGGTCCCTAATCTAAGGACTGTAATTAACAATTACTTTAAATATAACAAGCACAATACTTGAATGATGAAAGACAATCAATTTGTCAAAATCTACAAGAAGTATTATAGTATTGAAAACAACAAATATTAAGATTATTATTTAAAAATATATATAAACTTACATTAAAATTGGATCAACGGTTTTGCAATTAGATTTATAAAAGGCATGTCGTAATATATAATTTGGATAATATATTTTATAACTAGAGAAATTTACACCAATCGATCCATTTTTATAGAAAAGCCATGTTCCATATTGTAATAGTACTTTCAAATTTATGTAGCAAAAAGACTAAAAAGCCATAAATTCTTCATTTTATTATTAAATATAAAAAAGCCTTTCCCAATTTATAGTAACTAAATTATTTTGAAATGAGAGTAAGACAATTGATATATGGTGTGTTTCCATCATTAAGGTTAGAGTTATCTATTATTTTAAGTTATTTACTGGAGTGTATGGATTAAAAATAGTTGTTGTATTATATATTATATTCAGTCAGCATATCGGTGTTTAAATCATATATAATTATATATTTACACAAAATAAAATATATACTACAATTTATCAAGGTTAATAAAAACGTAATATTATCGATTATTCTACTAAACGATTCAACTAAAATGTAAAATCGTTGATCCATTACAGTTGTACAGCAGGAAGGGGTTGTACGATTGGGGGGGGGGGGGCGTAAGGACACCCAGGAGTGCTGTGATCAGTATTCATCGCCCTCTCTAGATGCTATTACTATCCCTTGTTTGTACACCGCGCAGCTCTAACAAGATACTGTAAATCGTTAATTGGTAAGATGCACATTGAGTATAAACCCGATTTTCCGAGTAAAATATATTTTTTATGTTGGCTTTTGTTTGTTTAAATTGGTACATTTCTTTGAGATTTCCAATGATTTAAGTGTATTTCAAACTAAAACAACACATTAAGAGGAATAAAACATATGTCGTCTTCAAGTGCTAATCGCCCTAAGCTTGATATAAAGCTATTTGTTTAGCACTTAACTATAGCATATTAAAGTAGAAAACCCTTAAAGAATTATAAGTAACAGACTACCATAGACTTTACAGAAAATTGTGTTTTCTTACGAACCATTACAAGTACACACAACTATGAAAAAATATACTGTACAAAGAACTAAAGGACACGATATCAATAAACAATACACAGAAAACATTATTAAAAAATAAATAATGTCACTTGTACTTAACAGCTTAGATAAGAAGAATCTATCAAAATCTTTAACATATAATTTTTTTATGGTGTTCTACTTTGATGTGTTATGGTTAAATAATAGTTTGCATGTAGAATAAGGTAGTAGTTGACATCTAAAGACAACTAGGATATACAAACATACGGAGTACATTAATGGCAGTTTACGGTTTTTTTAAATTTATTATTATTATTTTATTTATTTATTTTAATTATTATTAATTTTTTTAGTAGAGTAAGGATAAAAATGCATTTTCGCATGCTGCATGGACGCAATATCCTACATATTTACCGTAAAAATAAAGAAGTTAAAAGTTAAAGATCGTGTTATTTTACTGGGCTAAGTTAGGACTAGGTAGCCCTCTCTAATACTTAAAACATAACCCTCTCTAAAAATTAAAAAACTTATCTGAGTACACTAACCTAGAACCGGTGAAAAAAGAATAACATTTTTTAATATCACACTAGTTATATTTATCAGAGCAACACGGTTATTTTTAAATCCTGTTGCTACGTCAATTTTGTCAATAAACTCAACCGAACATTGACTAGATAACAAATAAAATTATATAACCGCATAGAATAAAATGTACAGTATATATTAAAGTGTATAATTTATTTTTATTAGTTAAAAATGCGGTCATTTTTAGTAACTAAATGTTTTGTTTATAATGGAATAACCGTCATTCTAACTAAGTGAAACAGAAATTAAATTGTTGTATTTTTGTTATTCCATTTATTGCATACTTGCTTTCGCTGTCCTAATATTATTGAACTTCCTCCTATTCATTCAAAAACTAACAGGAACCTTTTAAAGGAGTTTAGGTCAGAAAGGGTGATATAAAGTCTAGGACATCAGCATTTCATTAAATTTTAAGAACAAGTGCTTAGTAGTTTTTCCGTAAATTAAGGAAATGATTTTCTCATTGTTTAAATGATATTTTTTATTGTAAATAAGAAATGTCTTTAATCAATAATATTTGTTACCATTAACAAAAATGATTCATTAACGAAAAATAACTGTCATATTTTTCAGTAAACCACAACCTTCAATGAACGAATGAGTTTCTTAAGCGTACAAATAGTTATCAGCAATGATATAACATTATGTATCAATAATTTATAAACAAACTTCAAGTTCACTCAAATTGTATGAGAAATATTTTACACATTTTCTTAATATCATGAAAAATGTCAAAGAATACTAGTACTTCGGAAGGAGAAAACATAATTTTAATCTTAGCAATTTTCTATGTAGAAAACACGTTTCCGCACTAATTTATGCCAGTCATAAAAAGTTATATGAGGTACGTTGTACAAATAATATTTTAGTTACTTCTCCAATTGATTTTACTTATAATATTGCCAACAGCTCCAGTTAAATATGTAGTTCGAAATTAACTTTTAAGTATCTAATTTTGTAACGTCTAACAGTCAAAACCGTATATCCATACTGACTTAATTTCTTTCCAACCATAATAAATGGGGTGATGAAACTAAATGAGTGGAAAAGAGATAGAGAATGTGGGGAAACACTTTATATTCAGGTGATACCTAGTTTTCAGGTAAGGTTATAGTTGCTGGCTTTATTACGCTAATGAATTTTACCTAAACCCACCCACCTACCCTCATACCCATGTACAATATTATAGACCCACCTACTCTCCTATGCTAGTAATGGTGATGACCCACCCACCCACTCTCATACCCATGTACAGTAGTATAGACCCACCTACTCTCCTATGCTATTAATGGTGATTGCCTACTCACCCACCCATTCAATTTCATGGGTGATAACTACTATACTGGGTTTTTAAACCTTAACTTTATTTCTTATTTTCAGCTTTTAAATACTTTAAATATATGTCGGGAATCCGAAGTACCTATACAGTTCATATCTTTGAATAAAAAAATGTACTGTCTAAAATTGAAGTAGAGCTTTGTTCAGTAACGAAACTATCCACTTTCACAATTAGATATCCGTTATTTAGTTGTTCAAGTACAATTCTTATTCAGAAAGAGATCTACCCCGAAATCGTTAATCACTGCTCCACCACATAGAGGGAAGGACCGCCTGGGGAGCCCTGGGAGAAAGGGCTGCACTGAATCACTGGCGAACCATTTGTTCTCCTGCCTCAACCAATTCTCTAAGGTTGTACGCCTTTGTGAAGGGTAGCATCCACTAAAACATCCCACTAAGAAATTAAAGTGTGTTAATTGACTAAGGTGTATTACAACATTAACAGTATTTTCTCCAAAATATAAGTTAAATAACATATCAAATTATACTAAATATATTTTTTTTAATTTAAGTTTAGAAGAGTTGGTACGTGGAAGGAAGGTTGGGTGGGTATATATCAATGTACATTTGATAGACAGATCAATGTCATGGAGCGTGTATGGGTGGGCTAATACTCATAAGTGAATGTATCCATGTAATAAATAAATTTCACTTCTCTACTTTCTGAAAACATTCATTGCTTAGTGATTAAAACATAATTTATCATTTGCAAGAATACATATGGAATTATAATATCCCCGATTAGGTCTATTTACGGTGAAAATATACGATATACGATTGTTTCTCCCTTTAAACAAGAAGGGATTTGTTTATTCTACAAATTGCTTATAATCATTATACAAATTAATTATAATCATTAATAAATTGTAGTTTTTATTTTTTAATTATATCTTAAATTTGATTCAAAAAGAGTTAAACATGTTTGGAAGTCAGCCCCAAGACTAGCTTGTAGAGCAGGAACTATCTCATTTTGGATCATATTTTGATACTTGTTGGCATTTAATTGTCTCTTCAATTATTCGCCAGTAAGTATTCCGTTTAGCTTGTAACTTTCTGTTATTCGTAAGTATAATGTATTAAAAACTTTTAAAACTTTGAACAGCCATTACTTCTGACTGGATCAACATTTTTAAGTCCAGTTTCTGGCATTATTTTCATTTTAACTAGACCTTTAAAATGATGTACAAATCAACATAGACTGTCATTAAATATTTTCTTCTTACTCCTAATGGGCCACCCCCTAAATACGATATCTGATCATCATGTACATAGAAAAGTAGCTGACTATTACCAGTTATGGTATGCCAAATTTGGTTGTGATACTTACTGTTGTTTAAAAGTTATAAAGTCATCTTAAGACGTAATTTTCACCCTGTATGTACTAATATCACAGTAAGTGCAAGGGTGAGTGGGAGGATCAATACCACAATACGTGTATGGGTGGGTAGGAGGGTCAATAACGTGTTACTTGGCCTAGATGAAGATCTATAGTTATTAAATCTATTAAAATCTATTAAAATTTTTTTTCAAAAAAAATTTTAAAAAAAATATCTCGTAAAATTTATGAGAAGTAAAGTTATTTTAAAATACAGTTGTATACAAACTGTTTGTGTATAAAAGCAATATTAAAAGGTAATCCTTTGGTTTGTTAACTCAAAGGGTGATAAGGTCGATCAACGTGTGGCTTTCTGCCATATATAGAGTGGATACACCACATTCAATAATAAGGAGATTCTTAAATGCTGTATTTTTATAAATCATAGAACGAGTTTTACCGTTTTTAATACTGAAGAAGTTTCTTAAAATTATATTCAACAACATGGTTTTAAAATTTTGGCTCAGTCCTGAAGTACAACTTTATCCAAAAAATCGTTCAAACTATTTATGATTCCTTGTTTATTATAAACTAATTATACATTATTTTTAGTTTGTTAAATATTTCCAACGCTTCAATTATTAAAAAAACAGCGTTTTAGCTTTCATAAAAAGTCAAATAATAATCATTCAGTAGTTACTTACTACATACTGTGAATGGTCGACAAAAACCACAACGTAAAGTGAACCTGGGTCCACGAACGTATAGGACTGGGTCCTATGGACCGAACTCCCAACGAACACATGAATTATACCTTGTAGGAATAGTAGAGTATTTACATATTGATAACCGTTTGAGTAAATTTTTATTCATTTAGTTTTCATATTGTCTATTTGGTCATAATAGTGTGGTTTTTTTAAATAAAAGACAGGATTTTATGAAAGTGTCCATCTCAAAGTATCCATTATTTAGGGTTTTCATATTTCGTATGGTTCACAGTCTTAATTTACGTATCAAATAAGGTTTAAATAAAATCTGGTGAATAAATGAGGTTTTGTGACTGCGTGAACTGAGTGCAGTCCACGAATCTGCAAGGATCTTCAAAAAATTTAAAATACTAAACAATCCAACGCAAGAAAAAACTTCAATCAATAGCAATGAACAGCTAAACAAGTTGTTAGTAAACAAGTGAAAAGCTTTATTTAAAGGTAACACTGACCAGTTTACTAAATTGAATAGTAAAAGCGTCTTTTAAACTAGACAACATTATCTCAGACTCTGACGTCATTAATCATGATCATTAATCAAGTCTTTGCCATGTCGAAACATCTTGAGTGATGGCTCTATCAGAGAGGAGCGTTGCAGCAGCATTTCACATGTATTGTTGAACATATTTACATATGTATAGCTAAAAATATACAGATAAGATACATTTCAACGTTTTATATTTTCAATAATCGAACAATGCGTTATTTTTTTAATTTAACAAGATCATACAACATGTCTATAAAATCATAGTACTATACAAACTGTTGTATTGTTCATACTTATCCTAATAGTATTCTATAATTGACGCCTTAATGGATTTTATTTTCCATAAGGCCAATTTTAAATTGAAATAAATTTTACAGTTTTACTAAGAAACATGTATTTTTTTAAAGGGAAAATCATGTTCTAGAGCATCTTGGGATCAGATTTTAATTGATTTCTTGATGTTTCTAAATATCAAATCCTTTTAAAAAAATCTAACATCACGTTGATCTAGATAAACCTATCCTATAAAATACATGACTAATTAGAATCTGTAAGTGCAGAAATCTTCAACTGCAAAAGGTGGACATCAGACACTGAGTAAAACGCTGCCTGGTGGCCAAATAGAGAAGATAAAGTAAACTGCCAAATTCGTTCATATCTCGTAATGCTTCGGAAATGGAAGAACATATGACAGTCTACTAATATTCAACGGAGATAAAAGTAGTTCCATAGTCAACAAAAAGAGCGCTGGGGACTTCGAAAACATTGGAGAAGACTTTAGAGCTGTCGCATCTAAAGCATAATGCATTTTTATCAATTTATCATAAACTAAACTACATCTGATATTTTATATATTTTTGTTAAGCACACATTTACTCTTATGCTCTTATGTTGAATCGTGAAAGCAACATCATCTACATATATGAATGCTATTCCTGTGTGGTGGGAATGTCTGCAACGTATTGAATAAAAGAGGAGCAAGAACAGAGCATTGGGGCAGTCCATCATTCAGATGCCTCAAAAAACTTTTCTGGCAACTTTAAATTACCTGTTGGTGAAATTTAATTCACAAATCAAAATAGGTGTGATCATGGAATTCGGCTGTAAAATGTATGTGCCAGTCCCTTTATTTAGACTGTCATTGGAATATTAAACTAATGGAAATCTAAGTCAGGAATGGCTAATGATCAGTCATGTGATTGCGGAAAAAAGTTCAAACTATAGTTTTAGCTGATCTTCATTAAATCGGAGAAGCGGGTTTTAATGATTACGAAACCTGGATTTAGCTCGTTAATGGTAGATTTATATTTCAAAACAAAAACATAAGCAATATAGATATTTTATTTTTATTAGTATTTGATAGTCTGGTGTTGATTTTTTTCATTCCTCCTCCTTGTAAAGAATTGTAGCTGGCTTTTAAAGCCATATATATCACACACATCCATTTGTACACCGTTTTTACAATAATCGACTTAAGAATGACTGACTAAACATGTACAAGAGCAGTTTGTAAGTAATAAATCTGTAACGGATTGCAGTCAGGAACATGTTTAGCCTGTGGTGTGCCTCACGTGATGTAGCGAGTAGTCAAATGAAACCCTACGTTTGACAACCATCTATACAGTTGACTGACTAAAGATGTACAAGAGCAGTTTGTAAGTAATAAATCTGTAACGGATTGCAGTCAAGAACATGTTTAGCCTATGGCGTGCCACACGCAATGTAGCGAGTAGTCAAGTGAAACCCTGCGTTTGACTACTGTCTATACGGTTGACTGACTAAAGATGTACAAGAGCAGTTTGTAAGTAATAAATCTGTAACGGATTGCCGTCAGGAACATGTTTAGCCTATGGCGTGCCGCACGCGATGTAGCGAGTAGTCAAGTGAAACCCTGCGTTTAACTTCTGTCTATACGGTTGACTGACAACTCATTTCTGTTCTTTTACAGTTCTCTGTATATGCATTACTACTTCCATAATTTGCTGTCCATCATTGAATATTATTAAGTACCATATAAAATAATTTAATTTAGGTTAAAATAAGAATCTGTATGTAAATAAACATGTTCAAACTATAGAACGCATAGTTCATGATTGATCTTGTGTTATTTTTCACTGTGGAGATTAGCCGGTTTTCATCAAATAGGAGAAGTGGGTGTTAAATGACTTCTAAACCTGGATTTAGCTCGTTGACGGGAGATCAGTCAACATTTAAACATAATTCCTCCTCCTTTTAACTTATTAGCTTCCTTTAAAAGTTATACGATAACTATTGCTATACAGAATGAAATTCGTCGTCTACTAATGTTATCTGCGATCCAACAACAAGAGAGGGGCCGCGTGGGGATCGCTGGAAGTAAGAGCTGCTCTTCATCAGTGGTACCCCATTAATTTCCCCGAACACCACCAATTCTCCAGGGTTGTAAGTCCTGGTAATGCGGACATTCACTAGGTTGCTGGACATTCCTCTTTCACTTAGCACATTCATTTAAACTACTCTCTAATTTTGTTGTGCTGATTTGATAATGAAGGAATTTGATCAAATATAGTTCAAAACAACTTAAAGTATTTTAACAATTTATGCTTCCTTAATAACTATGGTCATATATAATTTTGATAGGGCATTTTCAAACAATTTGTAATTGTATTAGGTCTTTTATAATAAGTTATTACTACCTAACGTTTGGTTAATATATTAAATGTCTTAATAAAAGTATTGCTAAATTTTCTAAATTAAAAAAGTAATTTACATATAACTAACATATAGCTATCATGATATGGTACATTTTTAAAATTTACTATCGATTGTGACTTTGAATTACTATTTATGGTATATTGAAATGGTGAGTTCATCGGATTGTAAATATATTAATTCAATATTAATTTCTAAGATTTTAAATTCAAACTATATTGTTTATATATTTAGGTAAATCCATATACGTGACTCAGATACCTGGACAGTATGTGGTGGTGAGAAATTCTAAAAATAGCCTTGAGATAGTAAGTGGCAATAATAATGAAGAATGAGTTTTGTTGTGTTTAAGTATTATCGATTGTTTATCATGCCGAAATCGTTGATAAGTTAAATAAGCCTAAATGTATAGAATAAATTATAATTTTTTTAAATATTAAATTAAACTCACCACTTTAATTATACTGAGTAATATTTAAAGTTAAAAATAAAATCACTCCAACCAAACAGAAATAAATGTTGTAACTCACTCTCAATCTTACTTCTGTAAATATGTTTAAATATTTTCTAGTGGAAAAATAGAAAACATAGTTTTACAGAGGACTTCGTTTTTTTAATATTCTACAGTCAATGATCGATCACAATTAAAAACAACCGTCATTTGTGCTTAATAGGTCTAACTATCATCTTCTAGTGCTATTCATCTCCTAATTATTAGTGCTACGTGAGTAGCTGAATGTTATGGTTCAGAGACATGTGAAGAACCTACATGATAGAACACTTCGTAAACCAAAATTAAAATACCACGACAGACAAACTTAAGTATATGAATTATCTACTTCAATAAAGTAGTTTAGGTTTTCTGATAAGTTGTCTCATTTAAAGTCACAGTAAAATAAATATCTTATTAGTCACTGAAGATATAATCTTATAACTTTATTATGTATAAACATAAGTTTACACTTGTAGACTATATGCACTTATGTACAACAATATAAATAGTCTTCCAAGAACGACATGATTGTATGAGTATTAAACCTTATGAGTAGGAATATAGGCAATTTTCAGTACTAAACTCATATTAACATAAACTGTCTCTATACAGTGGCTTTTAAATATCTAATTTAAACCACAGAATGCTCTGCACTGATCAACCCCTGACTAAAATGCATTTGCTAATTGCACAATTTGTAATTATCTGCCCCTTTCAGCGTCTAATTATTGCATGCATGAACTAGTCACGATCCGGAGGGAGAATTTATTTTACAAGTTTAAAACTGAAAACACACGTAATAATATTCTAATATTGTGTTTATTATAACGAAAAAATTAAGTTTTATAAATGTTTTATTTTAGCAATATTTCAATTCGATGTTGTAATAACACTTTATTGTAAATATATACCTATACACACATGTACATACAGGGTGGGAAAAAATTTAAATGCTTTCACAACTTTTCTATGACTTCACTTGGTCGAATTGAAATTTGTTTACACCATCATGATTACAAAGAGCGCACTTTTTAACGCCACTAACGACATTTCATCTTTTCAGAGTTATAGGGCCCACGTGGAGTTGAATGAAAATATTTAATTTAAGTCTAGGTCGAGTTTGGTATCAAATTAAAGGTCTATTTAATAGAAATTAATTGCCGCAAACCAGACTTCGATAGGTTTATCCTTTCCAGAATAGCGGCCATTTGAATGTCAACGTAACTAATTTGAACAATTTTATTCCTCCACTATTTAATGATTTCAAGTAAATTATTTTGATAAAAAAATTATACTTTATGGACACAATAACTTTAAAAAATGTAATTATCAAATTATCTATTGAAAAAATAAAGTTGTTGTAAAAGCATTTTTATATTTTCTACGCTTTCACAACTACTTTATTTTTCCAAAGATAGTTTGATAATTTAATTTTTTTTAATGTGGAAAAAAATAATATAAACGCTTTCACAATTAAACGTTGTTTTTTTTCAGAGACATTATGATAATTTAATTTTTTTTTAGTATTGTGTTCCACAAAGAATGTTTTTTGATTAGAATAATTTACTTAAAACCGTTAAATAACACAGAAATTATATTGTTCAAATTAAATACTTTATATTAAAATTACCACTTCTCCACTTCTCTGGAAAGTCCATTTTACAATAAATTCTTTGTAATAGATCTTTCATTTTATACCAAAATTGACCTAGGCTTACGTTGGAGATTTTTGTTCAACTCCTGGTGGGCCGTCCCTCTAAAATAATTAAATGTCGCTAATGGCGTAAAAAACTATATGCTCTTTGTAACCGTTACAATGTACAAGAGTTAACTTTTACGAGTGAAGTCATACAAAAGTTGTGAAGGCGTTTCCATATGTTTTCCTCCATATATACTTATATGCCCTAAATAAATTATATATTTGTAATTAAACCCCCTTTTCGTAATATTAAATGCTTTCAATACATATGTTCGTACACATACTACGTACCTATGTTCGAACAACATAAAAAGTATGTTGTCAATATTTTGTCTCATTAGGCTATATTGGAATAAAGATTCCTACTCAATTGTTAAGATTTTATATTTTTTAACAGTCAGCGTAACCCCAGAAACATGAGTCTATAGATATTTTTCCCTGGAAATACAATTTTTTCCAAAAAGTATAAAAAAACAGACCTAACCTAACTTAATATAACCTTACCTAACATAACCTAACCTACCTTTATGTTGAACATATCAATTATATTCGTCATATGAGAATTTGATGTCATATTCGTGTTCAGAAGAAAAAAACGACATGAGTTTGATGTTATATTATACATGGATTTGGTGTAACATGTTATCCTATTTGAATTTTTTTCTAAAAAATCAGCATTCCTACTAAAACATGTATACACGTATTTTTTTTGTGTGCATGGAGTTAATATCGACTCGTTAAGAAAAATGAGAAAATCAGTTACGAATATTTCATATTTACTAACGTGTGTTATTAATAGGTTAACATTGAATGGGTTATCAGTGAGTGTAAGTCACTCATGTTTAACCATACTCATATTGTATAAACCACAGAGCTTGTTTCAGACGCCGGAAGTGAGTGCTGTGGCGGATATCCTTGCTGTAGTAGAATGTGTTGTAACATACGACAAACATCATATGCTCTATACACAATTAGGTAAATATAAATTTATGGGGTGGTAAATTTGTGTATATAATATAAAGAAATATTTAACTACCAATTAAAATTAACTCTGTATAAACACAATTTACTTGATGAAACAAATGTTTACTTAATTGTTAACATACAGTAATATAAAATTTACTATTGAACAACGTTATTTTAATAAACAGATTGTTTTAAAGTATTATTTGTTTCAGCTTACTGATTTTTATTTAGGTAGAGCTCTTTGGCATACCTGAAACAAGGAATTTTATTATTTTACTCATTTCAAAGTAATATATATATTTATAAACTTACAATTCCTAAAACTTATTAGAATCAATGTTTCATCAGTGCTTCAGAAAAACATTAGTTAGCCTAATATGTTCAATGCAAACCCTTTAAGGATTTTTTTTGTTTTGTTTTGTTAAAGGACTTAGGTATTAAGGTACTAGATTTATTTTACCCGTTTGGTCTATGTTCAGTATTAACAAATGTTTTTGTTCAACGTGTTTGTTAAATGTCATATTTACGAAACACTAGTCGGAACTATTGGTGCAGCGCTAAAACACAGCTACTTGGGGAGAAAGTGTTGTAAACATTTTAGGTGATTGGTTCTAAGATAGGTCCTTGTAATAATAGCATGGGGTCCACTCAATGGTTGCTATCGAGGAGGACACTATTAGATAAGTCTGAGGTGTCTGTGTTGGGTGGTAGTCAGGGTGCGGATATTGTGTTGGGAGAGAACTTAGTATGAGGTATGACAATAAGCTCAAAATCTGCCCAATACTTCGTGGTTCGGATTCCACGTAGTCGTACTATTTAGCTTTTAATAAATGGTCCATGTTCGCCTTATAATAAAAAAATTATAAAATTAAACATTGTGTTGGCATTTATTCTCTAAGAATCATAAATATATTATCTACAATATTCATGTATTTTATATGATTTTTCCATATATTTCTGATCACTTCCACTTCAGTTATCGAAATAATCTGCTTTGTTAAATCCACTGTACCACAATGGATCAGGGTTTCTAGTGGCAGAAGGCATTACGTTTACAGATCACGTCTCACAGCCACTCTAAAATCCATTACCGCCTTAAAATACAACATTTATCACTGGAATTATTTAAGGAATTGTTTTAAACAGAAGGCTTATAACGTTTTTGACGTAACAAAGATATTTAGGGAAAATTACCCAGCTTAGTTATTGCTGTACAGCTGTTTAGTACAGCGACAATGAGAACAAAAAAGTAGTACGTTATAATTCGAATAAATTGAAATTAGTATCAACACATTAGTATGTATGATGTCATTATCACATTAATACTCAATGTTAAGAAAATCTATTAGTATTCTACAAAGCTGGAAACATTTTATTGCTAAATTAATTAGAGCTTCATAGTTTCGTTGATTTAAAACTTAAATGTTTAAATTCAACGTTTTTATCACACCGGTTTTTAATATTGAACAAAAACACTGAGCATAAAATACTAATATCGAGCAAAACTAAACGAACGATATTTATTTAAGATAAAATGAATAAAATACAGTCTTGAAGAAACGTTTGGAATTTCAATTTAGTAACACGTATAATCTCATCTGCAGTAGGTTGAAAGAAAATGTTTATATTTAGGTTATGAAAGTTTAATACATCTTAACTGTATGAATTTGATTGGAATGCTATAATTGCAGGTCCAAATATTTACTGGATTCGGAGAGCAATACCTAAAAACTGATTGAAATTGTAGTGGAATATGTATAAAATGGTATAAAAACACTTTAAAAATCTGATACAAATAAACCAAGATGAATTAAAGAAACAATGTTAAAAATGCAAGAGCGTAGTTCGTTATATTACAACCTTACAATTAATTAATCAAAACTAACAATATATAACTGAAAGGTCTCAACAAACTCCTTTTAGCTTCCAGGAGAGTATTTAGATGTTGGGAATATTACCGGGAGAAGGAATGTTCCACATTCCTGCCGCTAGCGTCTCGATTCGTTGAAGGATGTTAACTCCCAACGAACATCCTCCTTACTCATGCCAAAGGTTGTTTTGTATTGTAAGTCATACGTTTTCGTTTAATATGAGTATTATATTGTTGTAATCAAAAGCAAAAACCCAAGTACATGCACAAATATGATTGGTTTTTATTCAACTCTTTCAGACACCAAGACAACTTTATGTGTATTTTGAGGTGAATAGGAATAATTATATGAGTGTAAAATGAGTGTGGATTACCTGTGTAGGCTGGTTACTAACTGAGTTGGACTTATGCTCAGAAATTTTAATTTATCAATAGCTCAATGTCTAGGGCAACTAAGTTACATACAGCTTTAAGTGGAATCCAAACCGCGTTGTATTAGTTTAAGATACTTAGTTATCTTCCCTACACAACATCTTATACTACTACCGTCCAACATGGACACATCAAGCTTACTTAGTAGTGTCCATGTCGATGGCAACCATTGAGTGGATGCCATGTTAGTATTAAGAGGACTGAGTATATAACCTATCGCCTACAATCTCCACAAAACTGCACCCAAGTAGCTGGGTTACAGCACTGCGATACAAGTGTCATATGTAAGACAATTTACATATCTTTCCACCATGAAATTCAATAAGTAAACTATAAATTATTTGTTATACTCTAGAAATAGTCATTATCATTATCCATCAGCTAATCAGGAGCGAATAGTATTAATAATTAATTACATAATTAATTTATAAGTCAAAGAAACCTTATACGCTAAAATATAGCTAGGCAGATAACTTGTCAAGTTACAACAGTGAAATAAAACAGTATAAAACAACAATAAATATATAACAAACATAGATGAGCAGCTAAATATATATATACACCAAATAAGCAGTTTTTGCTCCTGGTAAACCACCCGTCCCGAAGTGGAATCCAGGTAGTCTGAGACACTGTAAAAACAGTTTGAGATTAGATATTTAAAGAGTCTCTTCTTAAACATCTTATATTTATCCAGGCCTTTTAACTCAACTGGTAGATGATTGTATAGTCTTACACAGGAGTAACAAGGGAACTTTCTCTCATAATTTGATTTAACAAAAATCAAAGACTGGAACAAGTAAGCGAATGGCAGAGGAAGAATCTCAAAGTTTTGGAAACGTTTCCTGCAAGAGTCATTGTGAAGAGAGTCTGACATGATTCTAACTATTTTCTTTTGTTTTAGAAAAACCTTAGATGATTCCAAATAACTTCCCCAAAATAACAGTCCATATGTAATCAGAGAATGTACATATGCAAAGTAAACTTATTTTAGGATGTTTATATCTACAATAGTGGAGAGAATTAAAATAGCGTAAAAAGCTTTGCTAAGCTTTTTGAGCAATTGATTAATATGCTGACGCCAAGTTAGGCTGGCGTCCAAACCAAGAAATCTCGTAGATGTGACAGTGTTGAAATTTGATGACAGAAAGAATGCATTATTTAAAGTATAGTTAATACGGTTGATTTGGAAGTTTATAAAATATGACTTGTTTGGATTTAAATAAAGGCCAGTTGCATTGAACCAGTTATTTAATAGAATTCATTGTTCCGAAAGTTGTTTTGAAAGGATGTTTCTGTTTTTGTGTGAAACAATGAAAGAGATGTCGTCAGCAAAGAGAACCACCTCCCCACTAGAAGTGACCTCAAGAAGATCATTTGCATAAATGAGTAAGAAAATAGGGCCCAATATTGAGCCCAGAGGCACTCCTTAAGTCATTACTTGAAATTCACACTCTGCTTCTGAATCAATCACAACTTTTGTCGACGATTGTGCAAGTAAGAAGCAATCAAATCTCTTATGCCATAAGACCACAGTTTTTCAACCAGGACGTTGTGGTCCATACAATCGAATGCCTTGGACAGGTCACAAAAGGCACCAACAGTGTGCTGCGACCCATCCACGGCACACTGCAGTCAAAAACTCAAAAATGGTTTTACAAGTGTTTTACCCTTTGAAAATTAAAATATATATTTCCAAATAAATATACATATATATATATATATATATATATATATATATATATATTTTATCCTATTCAATTTATTCAAATTTTCTTCAAAAAAATTTTCCTGGTCTTTTCATAGTTTTGCCTAATGGAACAGTTTAATTTTTTAACATATTTGTAATATTTGGCTAAATTTATGTACTAGGAATGAAATATTTAATAAAATTAAACAGGTTATGTGTATTTACTAACTTGTTCATTTCTAAATCACTGTAACATAAAATAAGTAAGACATCTTTAATAATAGTGACTGAGATTATAAAACAATTTTCATTGGTTCCACGATGGTAAGTAGAGAATAGTGTATTCTAAAACGGATATATCCTCAAAAAGTGCTTTTTCTTCCGTATACATGGGGTTGACGTTGGAAGGGAGAACCCTTGACCCTGGCAACCCTGACTTCCCAGACCTCCAGTGACTGAATTCACTACCGATAAATGTATTCGCTCCATACTTGCCGAAATAAAGGCGAATTACGAACCAAACACTCTTTGTTGGGGAGTTAGTTATTGTTATGCGATGTATAATAAAACTGTTTAACAATATGTTAAAACCACCAACAGGGTGTTTTGCGAGAGGTTTGCACTACTTCAGGATATGATAGTAGACATAAAAATAAGCAAAACATTTCCTATAACCTTGTGGCCTATTTCACTTTGTTTCACTTGTATCACTTCTTGGTCACAATAAAAATATGTTTTCAATTATTTTAAATTATCAGCTGTTTTTATGTGAAGTACTTTTTTATGTATGCTTGTTTAGAGTTTCCTAAAAAACAGCATTTTTTAATAACGAAATTTATTTTACATGAAACACAAATTGTATTATGAATGCAATTAATTGTAATACAATACTGTTATGTTCAACAAGTGAACACAATACAATAAATAAACAGCAATAATGAGACTAAACCAATCATTCGTATGATATTTGTGAAAATAGCTGATAATTAATTTTAAAATATTAAAAACAGCTGATAGTTTAAAATAATCGAAAACAGCTGTTTATAGTATCCATGAAGATATCTATTTGGTTAGATATTTGTATACAAGTGAAAACCCCTGTAAAACATGAAAAGCGTTTTTTACTCATTAATTTTCTAAACGATTTTTAAAACGATAAAAATGTATCTTTGGGTTTGATATTGAATTTACAACGTCAATTATTCTAAATACATGTTCAATAAAAATTATGGTTTTGAAGTTATTTAACTTTTAACAATTATTATACCTGCCATTTTGAAACTGATAAAGATAACTTTGTTGCTTTTATTAAATTAAATACCCCTAACTAGGTTAGCAAATATGCAAAGTTTCAAATTATTAGCTTAAACGTGGATTTGAAGTTAATTTTTTTATAAAATACACATGCAGACAGACACTTAACAAGGTGAGACAGGCCACCTGTTTGTAGAACATTTTTACTTAGTTTTATATCTACTTTCATATCCTGCAGTTGTGCAAACCTCTCGTGAAATACCCTGTATATTGCTTTATACGTTTTATTCTTTCAAGTCGTAATAAAAACGTGATACGATATACTAAATTTGTAAAACATGAAAATATTTTAACCATAAAAATTAATATAGAAAATAGTGAGTATCACTTAAATAGGAATGTATTCCTACCCGTATAGTGGTTATAATTCAGTCACCCACCCTATCTCCAAACACGTTTAGTGGCGTTCACCCACCTACCCCTCTCCCCCAAACACGTACAGTGGTGATGACCCACCCATATACGTATGGTCGTCATTATCCAACCTACAGGGTTTGTAGTAATACATTTTTGGCTCCTCTATTAGTATTATGTGATATATATTCTGAATAATTTGGGCACATAAAAATTAAATTGATTTCCATGTTAAGTTATCTCAAATATTATTAGTTTAAAACTTCTTATCGTCGTTCATTGAAAATAGTGAAAGCAATTTCACTACAAAGTAAAAAATTTCTTAGTAAAGCCAACAATTATCCATCATTCATTGTATCTAAACTATCAAACTATGAATACTGTTGTAATAGTTTACTTGTATATATGTTCGAAACTATTCATAGAATTAAATTATTTAACGTTAGTCTAATATCGCAATGCATGCATGTACAGTTTTGTAACCATTGTCGGCACTAGTCACGCAGTGCTGTTGAAAATTGTTAAAACAAGTGGAACATTTATTTATTATTACTAGTTTTCTATACATTTCAAAATTGCAGCATGTTAATTTCTTATACACTTTATAGCAACTAAGTGTTAACATTTATTTTTTTAAAAACTTGAACATTTCACATCGCTTCACCAAGGAGGTCTGGCTGAAAGCCAAAGTCTGATCGTTACAATGTGTACCAGAGGCGGATCTTGAGTTCAGGGGTTGTGAGGCCCACTTATCAAACGTTTGTTACAACAACCCTTCTCTCAAATCTCGTGTCGTTTCTTGAACATCAGACGAAAATTTAGCAATATTTTTATTTCTCTTAGTTTTCTTTCAAATTTTAAAATACATATCAAATGTATTGAAAGTATTTTATTTTTAATTATTAATTGGGTGAATATTAAATATATGAGTTTTGACCAATTTTCCCAATTATTTTTCAAATAGTCAATACAAATCACGAATTTTTCACCAAGAAACCGAATCATTTCTCCTGTAAATACACATTTGTTACAAACGAAAAAAAAACATATTTACAACTAAAACTATGTATATAATCTTAATAATGTGTAGTTTTACCTACTAAACATGAATAAGACATTAAGAATTGTGAAAACAGGTAATGTTAAATTTGATTAGGTTAGTTTAAGTTAGGTTATGTTAGTTAACTCTAGGTTAGGTGAAGATAGTTGTCAATATGTATTCACACTCGATCATACTAACCCAACCTTAATTAACCTAACACAATTCTCTTAAACATCAGATTATTATTCATCATGTGGAGAATTTGATGTTATATTGGATGGAGTAAAACTATTTTTACCTTATTAACATGTTTTAAAATAGATATTTAAACCGTATTTCTATAGATTTCTATACGTGGGGTTAATATTGACTATTTACAAAAAATAATAAAATATTTTAGGGTGTCTGTATTTAAAAGTTGGATCTTTTCCGTTATACGTATACCACTATTTAATGTCGGATCTTTTCCGTTATGTGTCAGCAATCCCAAAATATTTCCATATACATCGCGCCGCGGCAGTTATGGTTAGGTTAGGTTAGCATAGCCTATTGTAGAATGTTTTTACAAATTACAGGTTCATTCTACAATATAATAACCTAACCTAACCATAACTGCCGCGGCGCGATGTATATGGGCGGCCTCGATGTATTGGGATTCTAATGGTTGAAAATGAGGAAAACATGTTTTAAATCAATAAATTGAATACCGTGTTCCGTTATTTATACCAAACAATGGTTAAAATGTATTATTCAATATATTTAAATAGTGGTGTACGTATAACGGAAAAGATCCTAAAAGTTAAATTTAAAGATCGTCTTATTTTACCAGGCGAAGTTAGGGGTAAGAAGCCCTCTCTAACACTTAACCTGGGGACCAACGGCTTAAGTGTGACTTCCGAACCAACACCAGTGACCGGGCAGGCGGACTGTGTGCAAGGACGGGATCTCTCAGACGGTCACCCATCCAAGGAACAGCCACACTCTATGTTGCTTGACTCCGTTATCTTGCGATAACGTCGCAACCCTCCGGTCAAGGCCACTGGTCTTTCACCTTTCATATAATAGTGGTAACAATCACAGGAACAATCATGAGTTGGTTTGCGGATAAATATGTAAACGTAGACAAAACAACTAACGGAAGTACGATAAATTATGATATATCCTTCATTGAGTTTATTATACATTATTGTTACACCTACACTTTAGATTACTTTTAAATTTTTCCACAAAATATTTTACAAAATGTAGGCTTGAAAAACCAAACTTCTTTTATACAGTATTGAGGTACATAAATGATAACATGTCTATCATCTATGCTTATGGTTTTAAAGTATGTTACAATTTAATGAGCTAGCCCAGAATTAATAATTTTAAATACTTCTTTTATTTTTTAACTGTTCATCAAAGTCCTAAATAAAACTTAAGTGACTTATAATGCAATTACTATTACCATTCCTGTACAAGAGGTTGTCTCATACAAGTACGCATCCGTAACGCGCAGGTAGCATTTACGTCATAGGGAGGCCTCAGCTGTGTTTTTCTACCTTCACTGTTGTAAACAAAACAAAACGCAACAATGTAAAACATTTTATGTTTTTGTACTCGATAATAGTACAGTCTGCGTTGTTTATTTATTTGACGTAAGTGACTGATTTTAATATTGATTTAATTTAGTATTTACTAAGTAAGTATAACTCAGCAACACTTGATTAGAAGATAATTTGCTGTTTTAAATTAATATTAAAATACCGTAAATTAAATAATTCTAAAATAATCGTAAGAACAAGAACAATCCAGTCATGTTTTTTAGTATGTAGTTTTAATTTTTCAGCACGCTGTGTTGGAGGCACAGAGTAAGTAACACACTTACTTTGTGGTTGGAGGTCTCCCTCTGACGTCACCACTCGGCTTATATAGACCATATGAGAATGAGATAACCTGTTGTATAGGAACCTTGATTAAATGTGACATACTAAAAAATTAGTAAGTTGAAAATAGTTCAAGTTCCCTTAATACTCGATATTTCTCGTACACTATATTCCATCGTAACAATAAAAATTAATTATTTATAATAACAATGTAACATGAAGAAACAAAGTAACATTTAAAATGCAAGCAGTGGGGAATGAGTTTCAAGAAACTAGTAATGGAAGTCGGTTAACGGAGAACGTGCCAAAGTACAGCCAGGGGCGAGCAGGAAATACTCAGGAGCTGATCTTCTTTCTTATTTAACTATATTCTCTATATTCGTTATCATTCTAACACATTTTATTTATATTAAATTAAAATATTTATTTTTATTCATGGTTTGGGTTAGCTCAAAATATTTGTGACAGTTATTATTGTTATTCAGGAATGTCACTGAAGCAGTTTTCTCTAAAGCAGAGGCGTGTCATCGGCATAGATTAAAAACAAAATTGGGCTAAGTATTGATCCCTGGGAGACTCCAAAACGCAACTGTTTTGCTATTGATAATTTACTTGAAATTCGGTCAAGCCGATGTCGATTGCTAAAGAATGGTTTCAACCACATGTATGAAACGCCCCTGATACCATACTATAACATTTGTGAGGCAGTATATTGTTGGATACGTAGTCGGAAGCTTTAGAAAGGTTTAGGAGGACACTAAGAGTAAGCTAAATATTCCTTTTTTAATCACCTTAGCTAATAATTAGCTAAATTATTACCTTGGGTTGATAATTTAAAGTGCTTTCTTTTGCATTTCAGTGAAATGCATATTTTTTAAAAAGATTTTTGTTAGTATTGCAAATTGTTAATGAGAACTTTCTAAGCAGATAAATTCAAACTATGTCTATTATTCCATTACCTTTGTGCTACGTAACTTAGCTACGGGTGTTCCGTGTTCTTTTTGAACAATCCTTAAAGGGCTGTTACTTCACGGTATTGCAAAAACGATGGCTTAATATTCCAAGTATTCAGTTACGACTGTAAGCGTTTTTAATAGGTGATTAATAATTCTAAAGGACTATAACTCGTTTTGTTAGTAAATTATGTTTCTAATTTTCTTATTGATAGATATGTAAAAATTAAGTGTTGCTCTTGGAAATTTTAAGTATGAAAATTATATCAACTTATAGATCACTATAATATACTTATAATAGATCACTATAATATCTTTATAGTAATATGGTGATAACTATTATTCATTTTCAAATTAATAACGAATTTTACAGTTGAAATAAATTGGCATTTTCTGGAAACATTAAACATTTTATTTTAGATAGTTTATATTGTTATTCAGGAATGTCACTGAAGAAGTTTTCTCTAAGGCAGAGTTGTTTTATCGGCTGTAGTGAGGAACCAGTATTATTGACATAGATAAAAAACAAAATCGGGCTAAGTATTGATCCCTGGTGGACGACAAAACGCAACAGATTTTTGTAACACACAGTATTAATTTTATAGTAGAATCTAAGAAGTCCGACTTATAATATATTAAATTGTGTCTCTATTTATTTCTATAAATACGTCTATGTAAATATTACTCGATGTTATATTAAAAAGCTCCAACACTTAAATATCAAGTCAAGATATTCCAACAATGTCGTAGGAATGTCTGGAAACAGCTGTAAGCCAAGTCAGAGGGAATAATTTAATCCAATGCAAACAAAGTCTTGATTGAGTTGCAAACGATGATACTTTGTTTTCTCTAAACGCCTCTAAAAACTTCACTGGCGAGAAATGCTTTTCTTCCAGAGGCACACTTCCAAATATAATGCAACATGGTTTTCTTCTTTCAAGTGTTTTACCATGCTAATAATAGTACAGAATCAAATATAAAAATTGATTTGATGAATAATGTTTCTCTTTTTAGCTTTAGTTTCATTATTTTTTATTTTTAAAGTGATCTTTAACAAAAAATATTAGGGATTCAGATTGTTTATAGTTTAATAAACTTTTACTGCTAACTGTCCATTTTGTATTGTTATAATCCATACTATTTGATATAGTCAATTTAAAGTTTATATAAAACATTAAATATAAAAATATATCAGTGAGATGTATACCATATTAATTTCACGTATTTGTATAACTTTGACTGTTTAAATTAGATAAAGTAGTGCCTAATAACTTGCATATTTTTGGAAAAGTTTAATAACATTATTGAGTACACATTCAAAATAAAAAATTAGAATAACTGAAGGGAGAAACTTAGGGATAAAATCTATAAGAAGATATTCTTATATTGTAAGCCTTAATAAAACTATTTTTTTTAACCAAGCCGATGTATTATATTTTATGTGTCAAATTCTTCATTAAATAATATAACTTTATAGTAGAGTTTAGCTTCTTATCACCTCTGACAAAAAGCCATTCAAGATCAACAATAAATGTTAGGTAACTAGATGGAAATGGAAATAGCTTGGAAATACATTATATCAATTCACAAATTTATGTACTATCGATTTCTTTTAATTTTACCATGGCAATGCTCCTGTACGATTACTTATACCATCGTGGATTAAGAGGGATCGTCCCCCATAATTATATGGTATTCATTATTATTCATTAGAATTAACTAAGACACCATTGAGGAGATGTGGGTAAACATGAGAATTGAAAGAGTGTGATGAGTATAGATGAACGAGTGTAGTCATTGTTACTATCTAAGGTAGACAGTTATTTTAAAAAGACCCATTTTTATTAAAAGCCAAATAGCCTGAGCAGGTAAGGAACCTACAGATTTACGTGGAACCAGAACCACATAGTATTGGCCTTATATTAAGCAAATTGAAAAGCCTGATACTTAGTTACTGTCTCTACACACATCTGGGACTCTAACTCCCACCCAACAAGGACTTCTTTAATAGAGTCACTGTCGATGGTAACCATTGAGCGAACACCATTTAGGTAATAAGATAATCAAGGATAGAACCTACAATCACCACAAATCGCTGTCCCCAGATATCTGTGTTACCACGTGGTGTCACTAGTGCTGACTAACGTGTCATAGGGTCGGCATTGATTTTGTATTCCACAAATGTTAAAAGCTTATACATCAAAAGAACAGCATATATCAAAAGGGATCGACAAAGGCAGCGTCTTCCGATTTTTGTGTGATAAGGTAATAACAAATCGGAAGAATGTCCTCCTAACAGAGAACAATTCTATATATTTCATAAAAATATTACAAAACTTTTTGTATACATCTGAACGATGCGTGCATGATGGGAATAACTTGGAAATACATCAGTTAGCAAAGTTGACGTATCATCGATTTCTCTCAATATATTTGCTATAACTTTCTACCAGTTTACTTATACAAGGGACCGTTAGGGATTAAGAAGGACCTACCTACATAATTCCACGATGCGTATTAACGTGGATACAAAGGAATGTGGCTACAAAAACGAAAAAAAAAATTAAGTGATATGACTAAATAGCTCAAATGTTCTGATAGTCAATTTTAACATTCTTATTAATTGGTGGAAAACTAAGTGGAAAACTAATACCTTAAATATACTATGCATAATAATCCGTATGATAATGAGCTTTGTAAACGGATATATCCACAGTTAATGAACCTGATTTTCCAGTCAGTGTTCGAGTCATGGTTAGGTGGGAGAAAGGTCTTTTAAAGGTCTATTACTTAAGGTTACAAGAGGACGACATGGGGTCAGATAGGGTTAACCACTCACTCTGTAAGTCCTTAATTGTCTTCCTTTAGTTTATCTTGCCACACTCCGTAACCCAGTTTACAAAGTGTAAAGGAAAATGTTGTAAACTCATATTTATTAGATACATTTAAAATTATGAAATGATGTTCGACCTAAATACCTAAACTACAATTATCTTGAACACGTATGCTTAGTATCATAAAGTAAAATATCATTTATACGTGCCTAGGTAAATTAGTTTTGTGATTAAGTACACGTTTGTGTGATGTGGAATTTATAGTCGGTAATTCTAGATATCTAGGTAATGTACTAAATATTAATTATCATAAGAACTTAAAGTTGAAATTAAAAATAACTATGTTACTATATTATAGATCAAATTAAGTATAGTTTAATATATACAGGAAGTAATAGTTTTAAAACGTTGCACATTTATATTGAGATAACGTGATTTGGTGAACAAATATTATTATATCACAGAAAACAAAGAAAATTATTTTTATAACTAATGATTAAACTAGTCCTAATCTAAAAGTGTTTTATATATGAAAATAATTGATTCACTACAAAAAATCTTGTTAAAAACACGTGAAAAATTTAAAAAATTATGTCAGAGTTAGAGCCCAATTATTACATGTATAGACTCAACAAGTCAAAATAGAACGAGAACTACATAAAAAATGTAAACTATATAACTGCTGAGAGTAGAAATATTGGAGCCTGAAAAGAGCGATAATACAATAACTGAGAAATTAATCAAACTATTATACGTAATTCAACAAAAATTAAGTATTTTTAGGCTCTGAAAAGATATGTTCCTGCTTTTTCAATCTCTAACCTGTAGTATAGAAACATTTATAAACTGTACATCATCACGCCTCATCACAGTTTATAATTTAATAGAGTTTCGTCAGATTTACGTAAATAATTAGTGGGTGTAACGGTATGATAGATATTAGTATAGAAATTATAGTATAGTATAGTATAGTATAGATAGTATACTATACTATACTAGTATAGTATAGATAGTATAGTATAGTATAGATAACGGTATAGTAGGGGTGGGGGGGTTTTGATTGCTGTCAAAAATAAGTTTAAAGCCATTCAATTGTTTAACATCGAGACAGATGAAAATATTTGGATCAAAGTAACTCTTTCAACAGGTTTCTCTTGTTTATTATGTGTTGTTTATTTCGCTCCGAATTCTCCATTGCATGTCTACAAAACCTTTTTTGATAAATTAGACATATATAAATTTAAGAATGAACATTTACTTATTTTGGGGGATTTTAATTTACACATAACAGGAACTGATTTTGACTTATCCAAGGGTAATGATATATGTAAGCATTTATTATTTTTTAATGAGTTGTATGGGTTGTCTTTGAAAAATAATGAGTTAAATGTCCTAGGACGTACGCTGGATTTGATCTTGTCGGATATTTCGGCCTTAACTGTATCTGAGGAAACACACCCTTTGGTTGTTATTGATAGGTATCACCCTGCAATAACCTTAGAATTGCCCCACAAAATAAGAGAAAATGTTTGTAAGCAAAACAGTTCAAATTCATATAATTTTTACAAAGCCGATTTCCATTCCCTTTATAATGAGCTGCAATATACTGATTGGAATGAATTGCTATGTATATCAGATTTAAATCTTGCAATTCAGTGTTTTTATAACAAATTATACTCTGCACTCGACTTACATGTCCCAAAATACCAACAGCGTAAGTCAAAATACCCTCCTTGGTTTTCTGTGGAACTAAAAAAATTAATAAGTAAGAAAGAAAGGTGTCAACGAAAATATAAAAAATTCAACATGCCTCATCTTTTAAACGAGTACAATGATTTACGTAAAAACACAAAAAATCTAATTAAATTAGAATATGAGAATCAAATAAAAACAGTTGAGTGTGAAGTAAACAGTAATCCAAGGTCATTCTGGGGTGCAATAAAACGTTTGAGGGCAGCTGATAAGAACCCGTCAACAATGCACCTGGACGATAGGGAGGTGGAGGGGGGAGCGGCGATATCGGAGGCCATGGCTACATATTTTAGCTCTGTTTACGAAAGTTGTAATCTCAGCCTGGACGAGCTGTGGCAGCAGGCGCGCGCCTCACCTGTCATGGACAATGTTTCTTCTTTAACTCTGAATGGAATAACTAAGCAAGAGGTGTTAAATGGATTAAAGAAACTGAGACCTAAGAGATCAATGGGGCCTGACGAGGTACCGCCTTACATCTTTAAAGCTTGCGCTGAGTGTTTTGTTACGCCGTTACATTATCTTTTTAATTTATCTGTAAAAAATAAAGTTTTTCCAGACGTATGGAAAACCACCAAAGTGGTACCAGTACCGAAAAAAGGTTCTAAAAAGGACATAAAAAACTACCGACCCATTGCTCTTTTATCCTCGCCTGCTAAAGTATTCGAATCGGTTATTTACAATAGATTATTTTTCCACGTAAAGAGTCATATTAGTGAATTCCAGCATGGTTTTTTCCCTAACAGGTCAATAAACTCCAATCTTCTAAATTTCACTCAGTACTGTATGTCAGCTATAGACAATAACGCCCAAATTGATGTAGTATATACCGATTTTGCCAAGGCTTTCGATAAAGTCACTGCATTAGCCCTTCTGAGTAAGTTAAACTTTTTTGGTCTAACTGAAAACACTCTTAAATTGTTTGCTTCTTACTTGTACAGAAGGAAACAATATGTTTTGTTTGAGGGGTTTTTGTCCAAAAAATTTATTGTTGAGTCAGGCGTACCTCAAGGCTCAAACCTTGGTCCCTTACTGTTTCTAATATTTATTAATGATATCATTAAATGTGTAAAGAACAGTTTAATTTTGTTATATGCCGATGATATAAAAATATTCAAAAAAATTAGAAGTTTGTTAGATTGCCACCTATTGCAAGAGGATTTACATTCGCTGTTCACATGGAGCACAAAAAATTTAAAATTTAATGTCAAAAAGTGTGCTGTAATGACGTTTACTAAAAAAACTGAGAGAAATACTATTCGTTTTAATTACTCTATTGGCGGTGAACAGTTATCATTAAAGACAAGTTTTAAAGATTTGGGAATTATATTTGATTCAAATTTTTCATTTGTAGAGCATGTTATAGCCATTTGTAAATCAGCTTATTCCATGATGGGTTTTATTAGAAGAACGGGATTTTTTTTGACAAAGCCGAACTCACTCAAGCTTTTATTCTTTTCGTTGGTAAGGTCAAAATTAGAGTACGGGTCAATAATATGGTATCCACACGTTAATTATCTCTCTGATATGATTGAAAATGTTCAAAACAAGTTTTTAAGATTTTTGTATTTTAAATCATTTAGAATTCCCGCCAATTTCATACCTTATAGCCAATTATTAAGTGTTTTTGAATTAGTGAGCCTTTCCAAAAGACGGGACGCGTGTGTACTGATGTACCTACAGAAACTGGCGCGCGGCGAGCTGGACGACAGCCGCCTGTTGTCTCAGCTGGACTTCACTGTGCCTCGGCACAACTCTCGCTGCTCCTTCCTGCTCACTCCGCGGTACTCACGTACCAACTTAGGTTATTACTCCCCTATCAATCTTATGTCCAGGCTGTATAACATTTACTCTCCCTCAATAGATTTATTTCACCATTCCATTAAAATTGAGAGTTTGCATAATGTTTTAGTTATATAATTCGTTATTACACTAATATTATATTTTGTTAAGTTTTTTTATAAATTTTATTTATGTTGGTTGAATTTTTATTGTTGTGCATATTGTTATTGTTAACATATCAACTGGTTAACTGATACTGTCACTCGTTTATTTGTACTATTACGGGATGCTCATTTGCATGTTAAGCGTATTTAGTGTATATCTTTTTTATAGCCTAAGTTATATTGTTTATATATATGTATGTTTATAATTATCTTATGGTATCTGATACTGTCACTCGTTTATTTGTACTATTACGGGATGCTCATTTGCATGTTAAGCGTATTTAGTGTATATCTTTTTTATAGCCTAAGTTATATTGTTTATATATATGTATGTTTATAATTATCTTATGGTTCGTGTATTATGGTTTAAATTGGAAATGTTTTGTGCTGGACTGATCGAAGAACTTTATCAAGAATTCTTACTCTGCTGCATGTATTGTTAGATGTATAATAATTAATGCTACATTGTAATTGGCATTGCTGTTATGTAGCATTCACAAAAATAAATAAATAAATAAATAAATAATGGGGGGGGGGGGGTAGCCTCAAAGTCGGAAATGGTTGACTTGACCCCTATATGACAGGTGTTTTTGACAGGGAAAACTACAAATAAAAATAACCATGTCCGATAGTAACCTCTTAAATAGTTATATATACATGGATGTTATTTAAACATTTTATGGTATAGAATACTAATTAAAAGTAATAAATATACGTTACGAAAGCAATTAAACTGTTTATATTACTATGTAAGTTATTCAAAACTAGAATCTACATTTTCTGGTGACAACCACTTCAAGGTATTATCTAAATTTTGTCAAGATAACCAGACGTTTCGCCCACACTGTGCTGTGGCATCCTCAGTGGCATCTTCTCTTCAGTCTCAGCGAAACCAATGAGGATGTCACATCGCAGTGTGGGCAAAATGTCTGGTTATCTTGTAAATATTGTAGTTAGTACCTTGAAGCGGTTGTCACCAGAAAATGTAGATTCTAGTTATGCCACCGGCCGCTGAAGCCTAAGTTCTAAGGTCACTCAAAACTAATTGTTATGTTCTTAGTTTGGATGGGTGAGAAGAAAGATAAATGATGCTAACTCAGCAAGAGATTTTCAAGGTTAAGGATCCTTTGTTCCACTCTTGTAAACCTTTTAAAATTTATATCTTTTGGAAGCCGAGACCCCACAGCGATCCCGTGTAATAATTGTTTTAATATTATAATCATTTAACAGATAATTCTTTTTCCTTCGTAGACAATAGGAAACGAGTTGGAAGTAACTGTTTTGTACCACTATCTTTTGTAAATGAATTTTAAACATTTTTAGTGGTATCTTTTGAGTTACTAGCTTAGGGGCTGACACATGAGTATAAAATACCCCTTTGACACCAATAAAATGATAAGAAAGGATAAATCGGAGGTCTAGAAAATTTTAACGTTTTTTTAAAATACACAGCACAACAATTAGCGTACGATCAATTATTTTTGTATACTGAAAGCTTGAATACAATATCTTTGAAAACGGGTCAAGAAAGATTTATAATAGTTATTAGGGTTATGATTTGTAGTTCCAACTCTATTATATGCATATTACACGTTTAATTGATTTATTATATAATTTAAAATTATAAGATAGAATATTGAAATATAAAAATTAAAATTTCATAATTCTATAATTTTATATTCAAAAATGTATTTTAAAATGGGATATTTTATAGTTTTGTATTAATAACAATTATTTTGTATCAATAAGTTACAAAAATATTAAAATTAAAAAAAGTTTATAGAGCAAGATCAATGGCTTTACCAATATCTAATTAATTATAAAAATAAAATACCGTTGTTTTATTAATAATCTTTTTTATTTTGTTCAGAAAAAGCATTTAAATTAAAAATATACTAACTACCTAAATGATACTTGCTATCAGTGCCGAGGTCACTTCACCATTGTGGAGATCCACGAAGGTTAGATCACTGCGCGCCGTTTGCATTGCATCTCGATCGTATTATAATATTACGATATACTTAATGATAAAAGATATATTAATGTATCTAAAGAGTCAACAGACACCAAAACCAATATTATATTTGAAAATATCAGACGTGTGGACGTTTTAGTAGGGACCACTGTCGCCCCTGATATGATAAAATATATCATTGGTACGTTATATTATAATGTAATAATATCCTACTTGAAGGGGAAAACAAAATTAACTCGATAACAAAAAATTTAAAAACAACAATGGTAATAATACGTATATGTCCCAAGTTAAAAAAAATAATAGAATGTGTGGAGTGCATAAAATAATAGAATGTGTGGAGTGCATAAAATAATAGAATGTGTGGAGTGCATAAAATAATAGAATGTGTGGAGTGCATAAAATAATAGAATGTGTGGAGTGCATAAAATAATAGAATGTGTGGAGTGCATAAAATAATAGAATGTGTGGAGTGCATAAAATAATAGAATGTGTGGAGTGCATAAAATAATAGAATGTGTGGAGTGCATAAAATAATAGAATGTGTGGAGTGCATAAAATAATAGAATTTGTGGAGTGCATAAAATAATGGAATGTGTGGAGTGCATAAAATAATGGAATGTGTGGAGTGCATAAAATAATAGAATGTGTGGAGTGCATAAAATAATAGAATGTGTGGAGTGCATAAAATAATAGAATGTGTGGAGTGCATAAAATAATAGAATGTGTGGAGTGCATAAAATAAAAAAATAATAGAATGTGTGGAGTGCATAAAATAATAGAATGTGTGTAGTGCATAAAATAAAAAATACAGTTTTATTTTATTAAGGAGTGTAACATGTATTCAGAATCAACGTTTTATAACTATCCCAAAATATTGATTTTTAAATTTTGTAAATATAAAAATACAATAATCTTGGTTAAATTATTAACTGTTGTTTGAAATTACATAAAAGTGAATGTCATGAACCTTAATTGTTACAGAAGTAGAAAAGGCTAATTATATCGTAGTTTAATTTGGTTAGGAGTTTATTACCTGTGTTTTTTTATACTTATTTCGTAATAATTAATAATGAGTGACTATTATGTATATGAGCATTAAATGTAAAATTTATAATTATTAAGGAGAAAAATAATTGCTTTGGTAATGTTTATGTGAAATATATTTATTTTATAGCAGATGTATTGTGATTTAATATTATTTAATTTTAATAAAGTAATTTTTTCTAGTTTTGTTAAAATAGTCATTATATAGAACCTATTGTATTAAAAGAAGCTCTAAATTATAAAAATATCTTACCCAAACTTTATTCCAAATTCCTTTCTTGACGTTGATTTCTTATAAATGAAACGTAAACACCCTCTCTTACTCTCCTGTGGATGAGATTATGCGTTTTACTAAATTGAAATTCCAAAGATAACAACAAATTGAATACAAAGATTTTTTTTTATTTTAGGTGAAATAAGTATTCTTCGTTATATTAGCTTTATAATGAAAATCTGGTGTTATAAAACCTCGAATAAAAACATTTTAATTTTCTATTGCCCATAAGATTAACTAAAAGAGCTATTAGTAACCATGTTAAAAAATTGTTTCACCTTTTGAGAATTTTTACACAATTTATTGAAAAATAGTATAAATACGATAACATCAAGATGGATAAGTATTATCAAGTACTATTTGCTCTATATTTGCCTACAGAAGTGCCAATAAACTATGGATTAGGTTACAGTACCTTTGACAATTATTTCTGCAGAATTCAGGTAGAATCACTCGAGTTTCGAGGTACACCTCATCTTCAGATCCAAAAATACGAACGTCAAACTCAATGTCTGAAAAAATTTTGTAAACGAATAAATTAATCTTATATATCATTTAAATACAGCTGTTACTTTTGTTTGGATAAATTATTTTATCGGATATTAGACTGGTATTGTAGTTTGTAGCTTTGTAGATCGTATTCGTCGGAAGTATTAAATTTGAGAGATCATTTACATTTATATAAACTTTCAGGTGTTTATGTTTATAGAGTTGTGTCCTTCTTTATAGGGATGCTGGGCAATGGTCGACTTTTGTGTGATAGATTTTGATATTGAGACATGTTGTTTATAAAACGTACTTAAAGAGTGCCCAGTTTGTCCTGTATTAAATTTTGGAAATTCTGTAACATTTTAGTTTATCTCCACCAGTACAATAATGTTTATTATCTTTTTTCAGGATATTTAACTTTTATATCCTAATTTATTATATTATAAAACTCCTACCTGGATCTTAAAGAGGTTATTGAAAAAGGACTGTTCCCTATTTCATAGTCTACTTTTACGATTGTTCACACTGTCTCTACATCACGAAGTTCTACAGCATTAACTATGCTGGGCAACTTTTCCTAAAAATCTTTCTTCCGTCGTAAATTTGGAAAAAAATCTTCTTTCTTAAATAATTCCTTAAATGTTTCCAGTGATAAATGTTGTATTTCAAACCTGTAATGGATTTTAGAGTGGCAGTGAGACGTGATCTGTAAACGTAATGCCTTCTGCCACTAGAAACCCTGATCCATTGTGGTACTGTGGATTTAAAACAGATTATTTCGATAACTGAAGTGGAAGTGATCAGAAATATATGAAAAAATTACATAGTACACATAAATAATATGTCATCTACGTTATTTCTCTTAAATAAAACGAGAGCACAATTTTTATGTTTGGCGATTTTTTTTTAACTTTAAGGTGAATTCCAATGAGTGAGTGCACGAGTGTAGGAATAGAGTGAATGACCTGTGTGGTCTGGTTACTAAGAGAGCCAGGGGGCCTAATTGACGTACAGTCTTACCAGGAGTTTGAACCATGTTGTATTGGTCTGATTATCAGCTATCTAACAAGCTAAATTCTCAGTTCTCTTCTCTAAACAACATGCGGACCTTGACTACCATCCAACACGGACACCCCGACTTCTCTTCTAGTATCCACGTTTATAGCGACCATCGAGTGGAGGCGTGTTGGTATTAAGTGGACCGAGTATAGAACCTATCACCTGCAATTTTCACAAATATTTGTTCCAAAGCAGTGGCGAAGTACTGTAATCAATATGTCTTTTGTAGCTTCATCTTAAATACATTTTTAATTGAGCGTTGACACCTGATGATGAAGGCTGCAATTTGTTCGAAAAGTTAGTATTTTATACAATTGTTAATGGCACGCCGAGAATGCCCTACCTGGATTACAAATTAACTTTGTAAATAATTTTAACATCGACTGTGGAATTTTGCGTTATAATATTCTAATTATCTTTATAATTAGCTTTCGTAAAATATTTTCAAATAATTGCCACAAAGGCATTCTCTGTGAGTACTTTGATGTGAGTACTTAGCAGATAATTACCGGCAAATATTCAATGAAATTATATTGTAGCTACTTTTATCAAACAATTTTAATTCAAGACTTTAACAAGGTAAATTAATTTAAATATGACGTATTGATTATAAATATAATAACCGAGTACGTCTAGTTTTAAAATGTATGTAAGTGTTTTACAATTTTAAATAGTTCTGTTATTTAATCTCACATAAATATTTACATATTTATAATAATCTTATTTCCATAATTATCAGATATAACTCAGTTTTAAGCTTAAAGAAACCAGAAGAAGTTTTCTATTATTAACACAGCTATTTAATAATAAACCTGTTATCTTAAACTAAATTCAACTGTAATGTATCCTCTTTAAATACATCATCTATATTCATTAGTATTAAACATGGATTTGTATTTTCACAAATGGCAAAACGGCTATATAAACGGCAAAATTTTCATTTTGCAGTGTTCCGTTTGTTTTCCTTGAAATCTTTATACACCGGTATAAAACCGTACAATTGTCTTCACAGTTGATTTAAATTTTTAAAATACTTTAAGATCTTTAAAAAAATCTTCTATCAAACTGTTTTTACAGAAAATTCTATATCCGGACAGGTTGGTTTGCTGAGTAGCAAAAACTACATATTTTGTGGATATTTTTGGCTGTTTATGCAAATTTACTGAATATTTATTTTTTTTTGTGCTGTTTCGTTTAGTTATATTTGCTATCTGTACAACTTTATTTCAACAGAAAAGGTGTCTACGACTATTAAACATAAATAAATATAACATAAATTACGACCCATAGGGGAAATATATTCTACAAAATCTAAATAATTGGTACATCTAAATATGTGCTTCTTAAACGTAGATCTGCACTAAGGAATCTCTGCATTATTCGCCCTTCCGGTCTGGATAAAGGCCAAAGACAGATCGTTACAATGTTTACCCGGGGCGGATATGGGGTTAAGGGGTTGTAGAGATCTACTTATCAAAATTTTTTCGCAGATTTGTGTCTGCGACAAAAATACATCATATAGAATATATGAAGGATACTGTTGACTCGTTTTATTAATCATTACTTTGATCTGATAAATTTGTACTTAATATTTTCAAATTCAAATACTAATAAAATTTTTAAACTCTGTAATTTGTATAAAGTAAACATATTCAGAGAACTTAAGATTCAATATTAAAAAAAAACACAGGTTGAAAAAAATAATTAAGAGTTTCATTTAATTACTAAATGTTTATAAGATAATTAAAGTTAATCAGATTTTATTGACAGCAATAAGTATGGATAGTGTTTTATAAAAATATAAGTACACAAAGTTGCCTTTTTCTTTCTCAACAATGCCACGGTGTTACAGTTTCTTTTCTAAATAATGCAAGTGGGTCTAATAACACATAGATTTAATTATCAATAAACGAGAAAGTACCACAAGTAAGTGTATGCCAGGCTAAATTGTATGGGAACCATGTATTATTAGTGTTTACATATGTAATTATAAACATTTATTACTGCTATCTTGTTATAATCTTTCATAAAACGATAAATAATGTCACCAACCCATTCAAATATATTTATTATACTATCATTACAAGACATCTTTTTACATTTTAATTTTATGTTTTTCTTCTTTTTCCGATGAAAATTCCTATCGGGTTGTACATCAATATATTGATGGTTTATTTTACGATATGGTGGGATACATTTAAATTTAATAAATATAATTTCCTTATCTCTGATAGTAGAAAGATTCTTGTTATGTGTTATATTAATTTTCATAAAATATACAATTAACATAATTTGTTAGTAATTTACACGAGGTAATCATGTCATTATTAAAGCTTAAATTATATGTTTGAGTTTAGGTTCATAAACAAGTGCGTTTTTATCATCTTATAAATTGAAAATTATTAAAGTTTGATCAAGCGAACCGGGCGTAATAACACAGGACAAAAGAATGAACATTTCATCAAACTGACAATTTACATCCTGATATTAGAAGTGATTGGACTTTATTGAAAAACTGGGTTGTGTCATCTGTTGCAATTTGATATTTTTCAATAAGTTTTTTTAAAGAAATAATATGTATATTTAAAAAAATTATAAGTTTTTTAATCATGAGGAGTTATAGCAATTATGGTATAAATTAACTTTTATTTTGGAAGCATTTGTAATTAAATTCAGTTTCTAGTACAAATAATAAAGCTATTGTTGTGTTAGTATTGTCGAACGTTGTTGTTCTTGAAAACTGATTATAAATTAGTACATGCTACAGTCTGAAATAAAATATTCAGACGAAAAGTGACGACTGGCTGCTCTTTAATTGCTGACGGAAAGTGCTTAGTTGCTGAATATCTCAGAGACAATTAAAGGAAAGTTAGTTCATCAAGTAGGATTAAAGTGGGTGTGATTCCCCGCCATCATCGATTTCTGTTTATTGAGAGAGTAAAGTAATATAACACTGTTATTAAGACTTTTTTCATTATTAAGACACCGGTCTTCAAGATACGGTCGAATACGAGGGGCAAATGACTATGATAATTAAAGATTAATGAGTGTAGTCATTGTTACTAACACTAAAGTTACTGTTCCTCAGTAAGGGATAAATTTATTAATAGCCAAACAGCCAAGGAAACTAAGGGACATACAGCTTTACTTTAATTCCGAATCACATAGTATTGGTCTGATTTTCAGCTAACTGACAAACCTGACACTCAGTTATCTTCCCTACAAAACAACTGAACCCTGACTACCATCCAACATGGACACTATTGTTTGTATGATATACGATATTTCATTTTTATGTACAACATGAAGTGTAGTATAGATCCACCCAACAAACAACAATGGTATTTTAATATTATCACTTTTATTTAATTATTAATTTTTTATTGAACCTACAAATACACCACTATGAGTATTAAGTGTAGATTTATTTATTTAAGTTGAAAGTATATACTACTGATTTAACATTGAGTTGTTGCTATATGAATTACATTTATGCACAAAATATTTACGAAATAAACAAAATAATTGTTTCATTTAGGCTAAAGTAAATAAATGGAATTAAAGTAAATATTGACACGTGACTAAAGCATTTTATATCATTGCTCTGTTGTGTTTTAATATATCTTTCAATTATAAATTCCGAAATCAGTTCCCTGAAATTTTATTGGCCTGAAAACAAACAATTAAATTGTTATTTCCTGTACGAGATTTACAGTTCAGACAAACTGAACGATTATACCTAGTATTTTACGAGAAAATTATAAAAAAAATATTTACAAACTAAGTATTTTATAGTACTTTAAACAAACTCTCTGTTTTTGTTCTTTACAAATTGTTTAGTGGTGTAAGGAAACGGCCTCTCACTTTTGTGAACAGCTGTTAAAATTCTGACAATATAACACTGTTACATCACAACAATAAACATGACAGTGGCCGTAGTTGCCACAGTCGATCTGGGTTCGGTCCCCGATGTGATCATGAGTGTTTTACCATGTAGTGCTCCTGGAGTTTCGAAGACCACCGGGCCTCAGGTTTAGGGGTTGAGGGACTTTAAACTATAACTTTGTTTGGTAAAATAAGACTGCTTTATTTTTTTTTATAGTAATTCTGTAATATTCACTGTCTACAGGATTAGTGATGTTGAGGTGTAACAGGAAGGATGTCCCTTAAGGACAGGTTACGACTCAAGTGGGACGTATTGAAACCCCTTAAGTCACCATATATCATGGTTTTAAACAAACAAATAATTAACACATAACTAGTCAATTGAACTTTTCATTATTTTACAATTGTACAAGTGAGTTTTTAAAATATAAACTACAAGTTTAGAAATAATAATGCTTTTTATTTTACTAATACGATGTTTTTACATGCTTGTTGTCTCATTAAGTTCACCTTTCTTAGTGCTGATATTTTATTCACTTTTTAAAAACGATGTCTCTACTTTTTACTCATCCAGGTTCTTACTGTTTAATTATGTTATTATTATAATTATTAAGTTTTCATATTTGAAGTTTCAGTTTGTGCTATGGCTAAATTGTAGGCCTACTGTTTTTTTGACTAATAAATTAATTCTTTTCTGTTTTGGATCCTCTTAAATTTAGAAAATCTTTGTATATTTTCCTCACAAAACTTATTCTCTTTGTACATCCATAAAATCTTAGTCTTGATTTCCCACATAAATATGTATGTCAGTGTATTATTTTATCTTTTTAATTTCTTCCATAAATATAATAAATTTATTATTTTGTGGTAACCAATATTTTAATAACTCTGTAATCCCACTGACGTTACTAATTATTAAGTAAATAATAGTATTACAACTATTTGAAAGTAAGTTTAGTCTTGTTTGTTTTTGTTAATTTTGACATGACCAGTTTACTGACTAATGCCAACTTTAATTATCTGTAATAGCTACAATATTTATCACAGCTGAGAATATTAATTTTACTAAACATAAAATATCATTATTATGAAAGAAATTCCAGTTAAAATGAAATAGAAATTATACTCATATCTATATTACTCACTTAATTTCTGTTCCGTTCAACAATTAACCACTTAGAGACGTATATATAAATTAATTAATGAAATAGTACATGTAATAAATTACCCTACTACTAAACGTTTCTCGTGTTGAAATATATATTTTACTCCATTTGTGGAAGGAGAGACGACAGGGTTCTTAATATAAATAGTAATATTACAATCGTTTGAAATTGTATGATGTATATAGTTCGGAAGTACTTGCGAAAATTATATCTAGCTTGACATTAAACAAAATTAAACATTAACTTAAGCCATGTATTGTTTTTAGTATTAAATGTTCTATTATTCTGTTGTTTTCATTAGTGTCTTAAATATAAAAAGTTATAAAAACAAATATGATTTTACAACATTATTCACAGCTTAGTTTTGTAAGTGTAGTTTTATTAGTACTAAACAATGTTTGAACACCAGACTTATTATAATTATTTAATAATAATAGAATTTATTCTTTAGAAAAAACAGAAAATTAGATATCAAGCCGAAAGACGAAAAATGTATACATCATTTTGTTTTTAAATGATTGACTAAATTTATAAATGTAATAAAATAACTAATTTACTTACAAAATAAAATGTATCAATCGAAATGTCATAACATACACATGTGCATGGCTAAATACTGTGGAATTACAATTCTAATAGTGATAGTGACAGAAGTGACGTGCTGAACGGAAATATTGAAATGAACACTGGTGAATCCATCATTACTGGAGTAAACTCATCAACTTTCCAAATCCACATGTCACAGGGTTGATTTGCAACTTGACGTTGTGTAAATGACAGTATATTTATTTTTCAATCTTTGATTTTAACAACTGTTTGTTTTAAACACAGACTACATAATGGTATGATACTTTTTTCGATTATTGTAGGTTATATAAAAGCTAATTTACCTTGACGATCTTGAAAAACATCTGCTGTAAGCAATTATCGTTTTTTAGACTATTAAATAATATTAAATTACACCACCATTTCTTGATTGTATACATGAGTTGGTATTGCTCAGAATTTTTTTAAATTATGACTTTAGCTTTTATAATTATAGTTATTTGAAAAATTAACTTCGATCAATTGTCAACGGTTAAAATAAAATCACTTTGTTGCCTACATATCCCAACCAAGTCATATAAGAATTTATATTGTTCAGCAACTGACTGACCTTAGCCCATAAAAATTTATACAACAGTATTCAGATTTCAAATGCCAACACATCTTACGAAAAAAACGAATGATAACTTGAGAGTAGGATGAGAATGGATTATTTTTGTATTTAATTGATTCTATGTTAATTGACAAGTCTGACACTCAGTTATCTTTCCTTTTCAACACCAAAACCTGAATACCACCTAACACCTACACCCAAATGTCTCTAGTAGTGTTCACGTCAATGGCAACCATTGAGTGGACACCATGATGATTTTAAGTGGACCGAGTGTAAAACCTATCACCTTCAATCTCCACAACATTTTGTCCCCAAGTAGCTGGGTTACAACACTACGCCACTAGTGGTAGCTCATATATAGTGGTAACTCCCTATTTCTGTCTATCACTCTCCAGTTCTAAAGGTTGGTTAGAGGGCCAAATAAAAACAATTGTAGGTTCTTGATGTAAGACAAACTATAAAGTTAGTGTTTGTGGTTTGGTTTATTTTGCAGTAGTATTCCACAGCGTGGAAACTCTGCATTTCTCTCCCCATCCATTCTGGCTAAGGGCCAAAGACAGATCGTTACAATGTTTACAGGAGCGGATGTCGGCTTAGGGGTTGTAAGACCCCACTTATCAAAGGTTTACATACCGTTGCCTTTCTCAGTTGTTGTTATTTCTTTGCATTTAACGTAGGTATTATCTTATAACGTAATAAATTAAATTATGAATTGAACGTACATGCATTATTTAAATAAAGGACAGCAGAGAATCAATCACTAGCAAAAAAAGTATCTCTAGTAAAAGAGTTATAATTAAAAAAACAATTGAGCACCCTTTAATATTTTATTAAATTAACACCAACCGGTTTCGGCAATTATGTTTTTAAGTTAAAGACCGGTCTACATAGTCTTTACTTTCCAAACTAATTAAAAAAAATGAAATAAAATAAAAAAATTATTATAAAGAAAGTATATGTTAAATTGGAAAATGTTTGTGATTTAGTAGTTAGTTGTCATTGTTTGTATTGTTTCTTATATGTATTATTGTTTCGAATAATGGGTTTTATGAACAAAATTTTAGAATTATCAAGTTGGTTTTCATATTTGTGAAGTTGTGATTATTGTTTAGTAAGTGTTCTGCAAACTAAGATTTCATTGAAGTTCTGTTGTTTGACTTTGTTTAAATGAACGTCCTGTTTGTCCATATAAGTATATATCTAGTAACAGTTATCTGGTAATAAATAAGAGGAATTGTCAGCATATAGATAAGGACCACCCCCTCAAAAATCCACTGAAAAACGTTAAAATACAGCTTCAATGGACTGACTAATAATTAATAAACTATTAAAGTATCTTCCATAAAGAACTTTATATAGAAAATCATATAAACAATCCGTGATGTGACACAATCGGCTTAATAAATTGTAAGTGATTTTAGGTAAATAAAATGTTCAATAAAATAAAATAAACTTTATATATTTTTTAGTGATACATAATAATGAGAATTCAATAATTTTACTACCAGACACTTTTTATGGATGACATAAACCGGAAGTAAAAGTTATTATCTTATTATCAGAATATTCTCAAATATGAGACGCTGACACAATTTTTGCGTATTTTAAGAGAAATATGAACAAACACATAAGTTTAGGATGAGTGTGGATGGCCTTTGTAGTTTGGTTACTAAGCTAGACTTAGGACAAGAAAGTTCCATTAATTAATAGCCCAATAGCCTGGGCAACTAAAAGACCTAAAGATTTACTTTGAATCCGAACCACGTAGTATTGGTCTGATTTTCATCGGCTAACTGACAAGATTTAAAACAAAAATAACATCCCTTTGAAATGATTATAATTGAACAAATAATGTTGAAAAATATGATACATTTAATTTTGGTTCTTAACTAAAATAAATAAATGAATAACAGAATAAATTAATATAAATTTGTGTGCGAGATACCTATTGTAATGAGGTTTTGAAGCAAGGTAAGAACCGTGAGGAAAGGTAATTCCCACAGATAACATGGGATTAATTGGGACGCCACGAGCGGGTAAGTGTCACCATGCAAACCTAACTTCTTAACTCACTTACACATGTCTAATGGACCAACCGCTTAAACTTTAGCTAGACCAATTACTATTAATACAGAGTAAACGATGATATATTAAACTTAATTTAAAGTATTTATTATAAATATTTAATAAATAAGTACAGTTCTAATAAATTTAAACGTCCTTTAGTCTACAGAAATTATTTTCCAACTTTAATTTTACATACTGTGTTCAAAATTACTTTAGGAGAGTTGAGTATTTTATATACTCAATACATTATTTGAATGTTGCCCTAAGAAATAGATAGAGTTTGGTATTAAAAACAGAATGTACAAATATTCCAAAAGAAAAAGGGAAGCCCGTACGCAATGTTAAACTAGTCATATTAAGGTGCCCCTTTCTCAAAACCTATTAGGGCTATAAGGGTGAAATTGTTCTCAAATACTTACATATTCATTTTGATGTTCTGACACTATAACTAGAATTGTATGATGATAAATACATTTTTAGGAATTTTCTTTTCAAATTGAATATTTTTAAAATAAAAAAGTTTATAATTTTTTGTTATTTTACCAGTAAAGCAATAATTAAAGTGCTTTATATTGTAGCTATTCTTAGAAGTAACCATAAAAAATAGCAGAGCTTTAGCTCGTATACTTCCTGAAAAAGAGTATCTTTGTGTGAAAAAAATAAATTTACGTGAAACGGTGAATAAAGTTGAAACGCATACACTAGGCTTAGAACATCCCTAATATAAACAAAACAAACCACTTAGCTAGTAACAGAATATCAGCTCATACTATAAACAAGCTGTTGTCAGGTTACCCAACTAGACAAAGAAATACAAACAAAGTAATTACCATACAAAGTGTGCAATCTCGATATAATAAGAGTAACAAAGTGAGACCCTCAAACGAGTGACAACTACTTGAAAAAATAAGTTATGGCACTTCTTTTTGGAAAAATAATTTCATATTATAGAAGAGGACATTCTGATCTACAAAAAACGCCTAACTCAGAAAATAAGGAAGAAATGAATTTTACGGCCAGCTGGCTCCCCATAAAATTTGTCCAAGATAAGGTACCCAAATGTAACACTAAGAGCTGACAAATAATCTATTCTAACTTATATGAATCTATTTTCTAGGCCTATTTTGATATTACTAAATTAGTCAATTAAGAACTTTTAAGGTGATTTATTTTGTAGTATCCATTTAATGGTTGCTATCAGTATGGACCTACTAGAGAATGTTGAGGTATCCATTTTGGGTGATAGTCAGGATCCGGCTGTTGTTATTAGGCTTATTAGTTATTAGGCTTATCAATTAGCTAACAATCAGACAAAATCTACGAGTTTCGGATTCCACGTAAAGCTGCAGTTCCCTTTGTTGAGCTGGCATTTAGGCGTTAATAAATGGCTCTTTCTTAAGAAAATTCAAACTTAGTAACAATTACAACACTCATTCAACTACACTCATCACACTCATTCACCCCTCATATTCGTCCAAATGTCCACGATCGACGTCTTAGTACATAACTAAAACTGCTGGTTTCAGTCAATGTCAAATATTTTGTGACAGACAGTACCTAATATTGTAAATATTAGTTTATCCGGTAACAGGTAATTTGCATGTTGTCTTAACCAACGAAGGTGGAAGAGACTGTGTATGTGATCTGGGATTAATTAATTAGAAGCGTCGCTCGGTTAAATAACAAGACCGTTCTCTGTACGGTACATCATAACATAACTATTTAAACTGAATATAATCCGTAAAACCAATATCAATTATTTATAGTGTCCGGAAAGGTTAGAAGTTAATTTACATGTATCAAGAGATGTAAATACTACGGTCATGGATTATAGACTACGACTGATTTTATGTGTTAAGTACAGATTAACAAGTAAAACTGATTACATTAACAGGAAGTTGTCCAAAACTTAATTTTCTTATAACGATGTACTTAATACGATGGATTTTATATAAATAGAGAAGAGGCCAATCTACTTTTGAAACTTATTCTATCCAATCTCCATAGACCTCTGATATGTGCGGGAACCTATCAGACAGAGTAAGGGGAGAACCAGTACTGTACAAGGTGAATTTTACTGATAAAAACTAACATTCAAGGCCAGTATTCGAATCTTGCTATCTCTAATTTTGTTTTTACACTTCTAATTTTAGGCCTGACACTTTAGATCACTCGGCCACTAGGTTGGATTATTTTTTTATGAAGCGTATGTACTATAAACGTATGCATATTGTATGTTTATTCTTTCGCACAAGTAACTGTACTTAAATTAAACACAGTACCAATGCATGTGGAAAAAGAGTTGGCCTATGAATTGTATTTCTAGTTTTCAATGTTCCCATTGATAAAAGGTAATTTACGATAAACATTTTTATGTTTTCTATTTGGTAAAATTGTGAAGTTAACTTATAAAGAACGGATTTTTAATTAAAGCAATTATAGTATTCTAATAATAGTACAAATGTTTAATACGTACAATGTATTTTTATTAGCAATGTCACTAAATTAATTATGCGTTTATCAATTTAAAAGTTTAAAAACCACTTCTAAATGTATTTCTTATAGTAGAGAATATTCTTTGTAAACAACACATTTCAGATAGTTAACTTAAATGTAATTTGTCATTACTATATAAGATCAAAAACAAAAGTAGTATAAGTTTTATGTTACATATAAAAAGCCAAACTGTATTAAAACTTTATTAATAACTGCCCATTCTGTATAGGTATGAGAAACACCGAGATTGCAGTATATTATTATAAGACTATAAAATATTTTCACATTAGTTATATAGTTTTGAAGTTATTACATAAATTAGCTATTGTTTCAACTAGAGCTAAACTGCATAGAGAACTACATTGTGCAAAGAGGTTCAAAGGGAAAGTTGTTAAAATGTACATTTTTTACCCCTCTTTGCACCTGATAGAATTCTTTTAAGAAAAAGAAGATTTTCTTCGCTAAGAACATTTTAGAAAATATGTACCATTATCAGTCAACTATGTTCCTGATTCTTTAAATGAGACAATTGTAATAATTTAATGAAGATTCTTAATTATTTTATTTTACTACCTTTTTATAATTTTAGTTAACAGCTGTTATCTTACTAATCGATTTTGAAATAATAATATTATTACAGAACTAACGAGCTTTTAAAACATTTCGCTATCTTCCTAATTGAAATTAAAACATCTTTTACTAAAACGTTTGTCCAAATTATCCCTACTTGGTTGTTCCATATTGTCTTTAAATTGTTTTCGTTGCCTTTTTTCAAAGTTTTCTACCATCGATGAGTATTTTACCCTTTTACATTATCTCTATGTATAAAAGATAAAGCCATCACTCACGCATCACTAATTCTTCCAACTCTCGTCATCCTACAGAGATTAAATTTGGTACAAATGTTTGTTGTAGGCTAAATAGTAAAGCTAAAGTACTCGTATTTTCATCTTGATTAAATACTCCTAAGGGGTATAAACCACCCCTAAAACTTATTCCACAAAGATAACATTGGGTTGATTATAGCAAATTAATAACAACTGTTTTCTATATATACGTTTGATATTTTATCCTATCGAATCAATAATTATATATTTTTTATTTATTCATAAGACGCCGATCGTCAAGATATGGGCGAATATGGATTTCTAGTGAGTGTGATGAGTGTAGATGAACGAATGTAGTCATTGTTACAAACTAAGGCCGACTATTCCTTAGAAAGTGTCATTAATTAATTGCCCAATGACAAATGAACAGCTGGTGATTATCAGCTGATCCCTCTCAAAATGTATTGACTCTGATTTGGATCGAACTGAGAACCATTAGCACATGAAGCTGGGATTGAACCAACTACGCTACCGACCAATTAAAGTTTACAATTAATTACACTTTCTGTATGTTTGTTCTCTGTGCAATTACGTGTAAAATATAAATGGGAAATTTACATTATTGAGAGAACCGAGTTGAAATTCCCCCAAAGCAGACTTAAAGGGTTTTCTAGACCATACAACTTCGTTGTCTAGAGGAACAGCAGCAGGACGAGCTTTTGTATAGACGTGATAGTTTATAGGGAACCACAGGGAAAGCAAGGGCTACCGTAACCATATATATATATTAAACCGTACCATAAAAAATGGCTAAGTTTATATTTTAAGCATGATATATATTAAAATTTAAACGAAAAGGAACATTTCTTAACATATAGAAGTAAAAGTCACATCTTAATAGTAAATGAGATTAGAAATATTTTTTTTTCAATTTAAAGTAAAAAATAGTATATTTTAAAATATAAAATCTCTAAGAGTCCATTCCTTACGTATACATGGAGTTAACGTTGGAAGGGATAGCCCTTGACCCTAGAAACCCCTGAATTTTCTCCCCCATTTGTTCCAGACTTCCAGTAACTGAATTGAGTTCTGAACACATTAATCGTTCTTTACTCTAAAGGTGAATTACGAGCCGAACTCATGTGTTATTATTAAAGTTAGTTATTGTTTTGAATTGCATAATAACACATTTAAATAATAATATTATAGTAATTTTTACATTTAATTTTTTTTATCATAATAAATTAATGTAGAGAGGTACTAAATGTTTAAACCATTAAAATATTTTAACTACAAACATTAATAATATAGAATATCGTTAGTGTAACTCAATTAGGAATGTAATCTTACCAGTAGAGTGGTTGTAAGTCACCCGCCCACCCACTCATACACGTACAGTCATCACCCACTCACCTACACATACACTTTCAGAGATAATGATTCCTTGCTCCACCACTTGTATTGTGAAGTATATTCTAAATATTTAGGGCACATAAGTATAAAATTAATTTAAATGCTTAATCATTATTATCTCACATGGTATTAGTTTAATAGTTATTTATATTTGGTTTATAAAAAAGTATTACTGAAATTTATCTAATAAAGAGAAATTTTATAGCACAGTAATGAATTAATGTCTTAATAAATGTAACTACTATATACTGTCAATGTTATCTCGTTTATAAAACGATGAATGCAGATGGGCTTTAAGTTTTTATAAATATTATACTAGCAATATGTAATTACTTAATAAGCAGTCAAAATAACCCTTTTAATTCTAATCTGAACGTCACAAAAACGTATTACCAAATTCAAAAATAAATTGTTTACTGATTTAGATTTATTTTCTTGCCTATTGACATATACTTTTACATAAAAACCATACTAATTGTATTTTGGTACAATATTTAGATATAATTTGATCCAAAACCTACCAGAAAACACCTGTTTTGAATAACATAAAATGTGCCATAACTTTTTTATTTGTACTTAAATTATTATAAAATTTCAAAGGATATTAATAATTAAATTTTATTTTCAGTAAAGTGATTGAGTAGAGCCCTTTTATTTGTATAATGGTTATAACGATGCCTAACAAACAATAAACAGCAAACCTTATATTTAGTAAATTTACTTTTAATAAAAAAAAGCAAATATAGTGTAAGGCTTTTTTATATGTTATTTTTATAGAGTGAGTTTTCTATTATAAGTGTAAAAATTATTAATTTTGTGTTATTAAAAGAGTTATCATATAGTTAAAAGATATTAGGTAATCAACTTGATAAAAATATTATAAACATCATTTACTGTTACAACATTTACTATATTGTAGTAATATAGGAATAGTAATATATTCTTATATTACTAATAAGAATTTTGTAGTGTTTAAATAAAACATTTAAGAATTATTTAAATATTAATTAAAGCAAACCTTTGAATTATATAAAATAGTGGATTTAATTCAATACTTCACGTATTGTTACAGTAAAACCCGTTGTAAAGACAAATTTACATTTATTTAGTAAAATATTGGTAAAGATCCAGGTATTACTACTTATATTTAGACTTTTTTAATAAATAAAATAATTCACTAATTTCTCAGACTCGTGTTTGTATATTAAGAACGTCACCTTATCACTTGTTAAGGAGCTGTCGGTATGCCTCTTTACTGTCGGCGTTCCCAGTCACGTTGTTGAGTTAACTGTGCCCTTAACGGCATGCACCCTCACAATGCTGTACCCCAGGGTGGAATCTCTGAGTTAACTGAAACTAATGATACGATACGGAAGAAATTGTTTAATATTGAAATATTTTGAGTAAAATCAATTTCAACAAACAAATGTAATGTTGATAACACATTTTTAATACAATTGTGAAACTAAATTTTAATTGGTATTGTTTAGTATTTGGTGAAATTACGTTCAACATACATAAATTATTACAGATTTCATTGAAACCTGTGAACACTCTCCAAACTATTTATAATATCGACGTGTCGGAAAAGTATATAATTACAGGAACCCCACCTTTCTACCGGAACAACACAGCTGATGATACCCATCCACCTCCCTCCCCCACAACGGCTATACACATCCGACGGTTGTCACCCACACACAGAGCTAAACGTTGAAAGTCGCATGGTTGATAGTGCCCACTAACTCACTCAGTGGCTAGACATCTCTTATGCCCCCTCCCCACCCACCAAATGAACAGACGAGGCTTTCGTTGCCCACCCACCTAACAGACCTACAGGTGTTTGATGACCATCTACCCGGCCAACGGACAGATACAACGAGAGCGATCAACAACCCACTCATCTTTCCCGCACAGGTGGCGGTTCCCACTCACACACTCACTGAACAGAACTATTTATGCTCTTACCAACCCACTCAATGGACAGACAAGGCTGACGGCGCCCTCCCATCAGCCATGAAATACAACTTATTGAGAATGAGACACTTGATTAGATCTCCTACCCACCCATGAGCCACATTGGCTTTATGATCTCTCCCACCCACCCACCGATGAACCTAAGGATGGTTCCATCGTGGGATAAATACATTATCTCACGAGTTGTTGATTGTATGCCATCGAATAACTCGTTTGATGGGAATAGAGATGGGTGGGAAATACAGATACACGCTTTTAACATATATTAAGTTACATTAATGATTATAAATTATCACAACTGAAAGAAAGCATGAGGAAAGGTTACCATAACACTAAACATGAACTATTGCGATGTACATATGTACAGTATATACGTATCGATGATAGTGTGGCCAGCAGGAAGTAACAAAATGTAAAAAGATTTACAAAATTAAAAAAAGTACGAATTGAAACGATTCATTAAATGTTCGTAAAATCTTCTGGCTGTTGATAATTAAACATAATATTTAAAACTCAAATAAAATGGAAATTCAGAAGGCTGGAATCGAAGTACCAAGTGAATAAATATATTATTTTGTAAACGTCTAGATTACTTTACAAAATGTTAAACTTTTTGCTAAGTAATTTATCTAAAATTTACTCAGTTTATCTATAAACAGACATTCCTGTATTCAGAGTCAGTTTACCTATAAACAGACGTTCCTGTAATCAGAGTCAGTTTATCTATAAACAGACATTCCTGTAATCAGAGTCAGTTTATCTATAAACAGACATTCCTTTAATCAGAGTCAGTTTATCTATAAACAGATATTCCTGTAATCAGAGTCAGTTTACCTATAAACAGACGTTCCTGTAATCAGTGTCAGTTTATCTATAAACATACATTCCTGTAATCAGAGTCAGTTTATCTATAAACAGACATTCCTGTAATCAGAGTCAGTTTATCTATAAACAGATATTCCTGTAATCAGTCAGTTTACCTATAAACCGACGTTCCTGTAATCAGAGTCAGTTTATCTATAAACAGACATTCCTGTAATCAGAGTCAGTTTATCTATAAACAGACATTCCTGTAATCAGAGTCAGTTTATAAATGCTGCCTCAGCAAAGATGTTTGAGGATATCATTACTCTGAAGATTTCACTGATGTAAATCATTTGTTTGTCGCTTTCTGGTGTTTAATTGAGGTGTGCTGAGTAAATATTATTCAATCCTTTACAAGTTGATTTATCGATTTCATTACAAACTTGCCACAAAGTACTGATATAGTATTATATATTTGTATCAAAGATATAAATAATGTTTAAAATACCATTAAAAATTTAAGATTTCAACGAATAAATACAAATTAAAGTATATTGCTCAATTAAATGGCTACAACACTAGTATGATTGATACATTAATGAAATATTTTTTAAAAGAAGGAAAATAAAAGAAGACAAAAAAATATATAATACATTTCATCAGAATATATTGGAAAACATAACCACAAAATCAACAAAGCCTTTGTCAAAAGTGGATATCTAATGACGGTTAAAAATACCAACAATACTTAAAAAAAGTTAGTAAAATAATAAAAAATAAAACCAACAAAAACTAACCATCTTCAAAATTTTATAATAATAGCATTTAAAAATTAAAATGTAAATATTGTCAAAGTCACTATGTATATTTGATAAACTAGACGTTCTTTCAAGACACGATTTGAAAAACGTAAGTGCAATAACAACGTCACAACATTCAAAATATGTAGAACATCTTAATGTTATATCTAATTCAGGCCATACTTACAAAAATATAGAAAGAAATTACAAAATTTTACATACTTGCGATATTAGTTATTTAATGTCGACCTAAGAACGTCTTGAAATGTATAGAACGGAAAGAACAGTTCAAATTGTCTATTGAATGACGAAGACACAATTTCTAAAAATTTACTTTTCGGGATATAATTAAAGTTTACAAATTAATTATGCAAAAAAAAAATATATATATAGTATTAATAAATCAGCTGTGAATAATTTAAAATATCACGGTTGGTTTATTTATATTTTTTTAACCTTGCATACATATACTTGAAGATGACTTTATGAAGTTGAAATGTACACAGTACAGAACAAATATGAAGAAATGTTTTAAAGGTATTTATTATTAATATTTTATTTTATTACAATAAGATTTATAGTTTTAGAAACATTTTAAAAGGTGTTATTTTAAGATAATATACAATACAAATTTTACTAAGAGGAATCTGTATTCATTACTGTATTCATTAACACTTAAAACTGTTGGAAATATTTTATTTTTCTTCTACATTAAGTGTATTGATTAAATTTTACTACTGAGAAATGTTATGTACCTAATGTTTTTCAATGTTATTTGTAGTCAAATGACAGTATAATAGTTTAATTAATGTATCGATGAACAAATAATTATAATGAGAAATAATGAGTATTCACAGCTTATTATCAATGTAACGTAAAGTATTGCAATTAACGGATTGCTTGTTATGTATGGGGACAATATAAAAATCAAATCAAAACATACTTATTTGTAGTAGACAATTTTTAAAAGAGAAAGATCAAATATTACATATACAAGTAAAGTTACCGTAAACGTAAATTTTAGTTATTTACGTACATAAAAATACTAAATATATATACATAGCTGTGAATAATTTACATGTAGATAAATAAATGTACATAGCTAAAATAATAAATGTCGTCTTTATACTTAATCCTTATTGTTCACCTATTAAGAATTCCTCAATAGAGTAAAAAGCTCCATTCAGTAAAGTGTTGAAGGGAAGTTTTAAGCTTCTTAAGGATTTTTTTACGATTTTATATTATTTTGTAGTTTAATACACAATTTTGGCACCATATTTTAATAATGTAAAATGCACACATTTCTACAGTTTGTTGAGGGGTCTTCACCTTCGTCAGACTGCACCCAGCAAAACAGGTAAAATAATGTTTGACAGTTCCATTTGGGCAGATTGTCAGTTTACATTACAGATACAGTTTGTAAATATATATTTCTATTTCAATTTTCTAAAGTATATTCATTTATTTTTCTCAACATTTTATGTTTCGTAACTTGATTAAAGAGATTTCGTAACTTGATTCATTATTGTAAAAATCGTAGAGATTTCATTTGTAACGATTAAAAAAAGATATTTTTATTAATGTAACAGTAAGCTTGTCATAAACATATACCACCCTAATAACATATTTATTTTAGCCACTTTATCCCAACCTGCACGTATGAAAGTTAAGCCTCAACTAAAACACGCGATCTTGTGACCGAGCAGCTTTAAAGTTTGATGTATTGCTACATCATTCGGCAGACTTCACGGAACATTGATCTCACACATCAACGAATATGGTAGCTTCATTTTCTTGTCATGCTACCATCTTTTGGCTATAGTTACAATACAAGAGAACAACATAAAGGTTTGTGACTGTTTAAAACATATATTTTTGCAAATGTACACTATGTATTACGTAAATATTAAAATAAACTTTTAACATTATATATTTCTATCCTAAGTTCACGTAATAATTTCAATAGAGTAGAAATAACTACATGAATCTTTTTATAACTTTATTTGTGAAGTAGTATTTCTTCAGAATTATTATTCTTAATATCTACATCTTTCGCATACAACTTTTAAAGGTACAAGACTACTTTAAAAGTTTGGTGATTTTTTTTAACACTCGACTAAGGACAGTTTTGTGTACATTTGAAAATTCCTCGAATAGTTCGTCGATTTTCTCAAAATAATTATTCTGTAGAAATTTTACTAATTTTTCAAAGTGCATAAAAATATTTGTCCATTCAGCTATCCAATAACAAAGGCCTATACAAATTATTTGCAATTATATATTATAAAGAATGCTTGTCAGGATCTCGTTCTATTATTTTGAAGGATGTAATGTTAAAAAATAATTCGATAAACTGTTATAAAATAAAACTGTAAAAGGTCGATCAAATTAAGCATTAAAAATATTGTATCTTCATTGTAAGTTTAAATACTGAAAATCATATAAAACTAATATTTACTTTGGATGGTTACTTATCCAATGATTCTTGAGTGGAATTTTTTATTCTTGCATAACTAATTCTACTCTACTGTTTGTTTTTCCTTAATGATCCTTTAAGGGAGTCGGGCGTCCCAATCCCCACCATGTTAAATTGGTTGCCTTTAAGATACTTTTTCTAAGAAAGTACCAGTACTATTACTATAATTTTTTTTGTTTGAAAGCTATTACCTTCCTTTTTAATTTAAGCTAAGGACTTATATGAATTTTAAAAAATTAATTAAATACGACTTTTTGAAAATTATAAGTTTTTTTATTAAAAAAATATTATTTAAACCAGAATATCTCTGGAACTATAAATGTAACTGAAAATTCCTTAGCTTAAAATATGTGACTTATTTTTCTGAACATAACAGTAAAAAAATCATCAAGATATCTCAAGCGGTCACAGAGAAAAAGTATTTTATGTTGAAAAAAATATAACTTTCGGGAAACGCAATTTAAAAATAAAGAGGTAAGAATGATACTCACTCAGTGCATCCCAGAACCATAAGAAGGATTGTCTGGGTCTTCTTCCATCTCATAGTCGAAGCAATCATTTGAGTCTGATTTGTTCTCAAATTCATCATAACAAACTAAATTAGAGCTCAATTTCCTATTGGAAGCACTTATTCTAACAGTTTTACCATCACTTATCTCACCGTTTTTAGGAGGAGTGATAGGCATAGATTCAGAAGATGTACTAGGCCTAGGTTCTGGATTTGTATCATTGTTCTTACTAACAACTAATTCACTTTTGCTGTGATTGTGTCGTCCAGTAAACACTCGTTTTCGTTTTTTTAAATACTTTTAAAGTAGATTTCGGCATATTAGTATGGAAAAATTAAAACTTTAATCACTAGTTATACTGTAAACAAAACCAACAAACAAATAACCATAGTTACCAATTGCTATTCACAGACGACAGATGACAACAGTTGTAAGTCAGCAGACATCTGTGTGTTAGATATTGCCAACACAACAAAACTAAATATAACTCCTATTTAAAATAATGCATACATAACAAAATCAAACGATGCTCAGTGTCCAACAACCCTCATGCAGTATTTGAAAAGTGGGATGTAAGTGTTTAGTTAAAAATTCATAACTTGAAAAGTATTGCTCAGAAAACAATATTTTTTGCATCAAATTAAACAAGAAGAACGACGAATTCAGAAAAAAAATATATCAGAAAAAGGATAATTTTGACGATTTTGGACACCTGACTCACCTTAAAATTGTTCAATCCTTTCTCCTTGTGTTATCAAAACCATATAGCTTATCAAATGATGGAAGTCTAATTACTTATGGAACAATTTTTCAGGGCAGCACAGGAATTGATATAACGATAATAGGGGTTTTTAATGATGAAATATGCAGTTATAACATTATTTAATAAACTATTCAGAACCTATTTTAGAATTTTTTTATTTTTAAGTAGGCCTACTCTCCAAATTATAAAATTCTATTATAAATATAAACATATTACAAAATCATCAAATATAATTTACAACACAAGAGAGAGAGAGAGAGAGAGAGAGAGAGAGAGAGAGAGAGAGAGAGAGAGAGAGAGAGAGAGAGAGAGAGAGAGAGAGAGAGAGAGAGAGAGAGAGAGAGAGAGAGAGAGAGAGAGAGAGAGAGAGAGAGAGAGAGAGAGAGAGAGAGAGAGAGAGAGAGAGAGAGAGAGAGAGAGAGAGAGAGAGAGAGAGAGAGGGGGCTAACAACACCAATACCACTTAATGTGAGGGTTCGAATTATTATCTATACTTATGTAGGACATACGGTTAACCGTAAATAGGTGTCGCGTATGATTACGACGCTAAGGGTATCGATACGTAAATCTTACGCAATTATAAACTTCATAAACACAGATGATAATTGATAATTGTTTAATAAAAATAATTAATATACGAAAAACCATTTGAAGATCAATTGTTAAAACGTTTTTATAGCTTATATTACAAATGCCAGTGACTGCTAAGTCCCATAAGAATTTATTGAAATGTACTTATTTCGCTTCTAGGTATTGTACGCCAAGTATTTTTTCCTCTAAGACTTGAAATTTATTAAAAATTATACAACATTGATACACTACACTGAAGGAAGTGAACTGAAGCACTGCTGTTTGGACAAACATTTGGCACGATAAAGAACTAATTTAGAGCAAAAATGTACTTAACTAACGTCAAAATTACGTAAGTTACTTACCTAAGGTTAAATATACAAACTGTTATTTGCTGTGTTACTGCCACACGACGTTTCACATCGTGGGTTCTCTGCATTACACCCCCTTTACTCTGGCTGTCGGCCAAAGGCAGATCGTTACAATGTTTAACCAATGAGTTTCTCAAGTGAAGGGGTTGTAGATCTCCACATATCAAACCTTCTTTATAATGAATGATAAATATGTTATTTTTGACATATCCACCATGGATTCAATACTATTATCACTTATTAGTAGGATGCGGATTGTAAAATAAGGGGCGAATGGGTGGTAATGAGTGTAGAAGAATGTTACGTTGTTAATAAGGAAGGTCAAATGTTCTTTAGAAAGAACATGTATCGATAACTCAATATCCAGTGCAACTAAAGGAACTACAGCTTAACGTGGAATTTGAACCACGTATTATTGGTCTGATGTTTAGCTAATTGACATACCTGATACTCAGTTATTTCCCCTACACAACATCCGAGCCTTGACTACCACCCAATATGGATATAACAGTATTCTTTACTCATGTCCAGGTAGATGTCAACCATGGAGCGGTCGCCATGTCGTTATTTAGAGTACCAAACATAGAACCTACAGCCTACAACATTGACAGCAGTTTTTCTCCAGTAGCTGGCTTGTAGCGTTGTGCCATAAGTGCCGACATAGTTAGAATGTAGTTTGAGAAGTAATCCTATATAATTTTATTTCCTAGCCTTAATCATTTTATAATATTATAATATTAACATTTTATAAATAATGATTATAATCATTATTATAATCATTTTATAATATTATAATATTATTATTTACCAATGTATAATATGCAGGAAACAATTATTTTAATATGGATGTATTACACTTTTTAAAGTATCCAATAAATTAAGATTGTTTCTAAATGATAATCCTCTCGCATAACTTTTGTTTCAATCAATTTCAACTCGTAATATTTAACTCAAAAAGATATTTTCAAATAACTTAGTTTTATTATTTATTGTTATTTTATCTGTTTCTGTTTTTAGTTTAATTAATTCAAAATTATTAAGTTCATAATATTAACACATTTGCCTCAACTAACCATCAGCTGATAGAACTCAGAATATTCTGGTCAATCCATATTACTAATACTGCTATTATATAGTTGATTGTGTTCAGAATAATAGCTAGACCATCATGTGGACAGAATTTATTAGATAATTGACTATATGCATGAAATTTAAAAAAAGTAAATTCCAAATGTATGCTATTTCTCCTGTTAAATACTTATTTCTGCAATTTTCTGTTACTTGAGAGTGTTATTAAAAACACAAATAATATAAGAATATGAAAAATAACATAAAATATTAGATGCATGTTTTTACAATATAAGGTAATTTAACTAATATGAATTTAACAACCATGAACACTAATAAACAGATAAATAGATTAGATGGAAACTAAAATGGCAAACAATTAACTAACCATGACAATTATATCTACAAATAAGGTGTTCAAAGTGGTATAAAAATATAGACCTGCAAAAATTATTTTTGACTGAAGACAACGGATCATATTTCATCAAGGCATTGCATCAGTTTCATAAATTAACGATAATATTAATCAATTTAATACCAATACTAAAACAAAGGGAACAAATCAATAACAAAAATAGTAAGAAATATAAAAAGTCGAACATAATTAAACAAAATCATATTCATAATATAATGTTAACAAATAACGAAATTAAAAGGAACAATAATATAGAAGAAAACTAACAGTACATTACCAACATTCAGTCGCAAAATAACAATAGAAGTAGTAAAACAATCGTAAAGACTTGCAAATTAAAATAGTTGGAACTCTTTGGTATGGATCAAGTCAGAATTGACCGCTATCAATAATATATCGTTCACTACTTTTTTTTTTTTAATACTAATATACATTTTAATGTATTTGAAAAATTTTCACTTTGTACCTAATAAGAATGAAGCTATCCATGGAGATTTAACTTCAGTTTAAACTATGCCTGATATAAACAAGCAAGCAAAAAAAAAAAAAAAAAGAAAAGAAATGATATCTTTAACATAGCCTAATTTCGTATATACATTATTTGAATGTTTTAAATAATCATTTTTCTAGCCAAGCATTTATAAAATTACCTATAATAACTCTTAAATAATGTTTTTAATCTTTTGAGTAAGATGTATCATTCCAGTAAGTATTCCAGACACGACACGAGTGCGAAATCACGTCCTGCACGTACAGACTCTTATATCAGAGCTTAAATATATCTAACACGTGTCCCTACGTGAAATACTGAAAGAAGTGCATCAGTTTGTTATCAAATCACGCTTTATTAAGAGACAATATTGTTCCATAAAATAAAACGTAATATATAATCCGAAACAGATGTACGAGAATTTATCACTAAAACTTTAGTATCACCGATCGTTACTTATTTTAAGGATATTTTCGGGAATTTTTATTATTATTCATTAATAGGACGCCAATCGTCAAGATATAGGAAATTAATAATGAGGGGTAAATGAGTGTAACGAGTGTAGGTGAACGAGTGTAGTCATTGTTACTAAGTATTGTCAATTGTTCCTCATAAATAGCTATTTAACAAAATCCCAACAACCGGGGCAACTAAGGGACCTAGACCTTCACGTGGAATCCAAACCACGTAGTGTTGGTCTGATTTTCAGCTAACTGAAAAGCCTGACACTCTTTTTCTTCTCTAAACAACATCTGATCTTACGACCCATCTGATTACCACCCAATATAGACACCCTGGATTTTTCTAGCAGTATCCTCATTGATAGCAACCATTGAGTTGAGTGGATGCTGTGTTGTTATTAAGAGGACCGAGCATAGAACCTATCGCCTACAATCCCCTCAACAATCAAGTAGCTGGGTTACAGCACTGTACCACAAGTTCCAACCTCCAAATGGAGGATTTCTCCAAATGAAGTTTAAATAGTCCCTTAATTTTTACTTTTTCCAAAAAAATAACATTGCTTTATAATTTTACTATGTTCCAAAATACTAACTACCAAATAAATCACTTACCGACTAAAAACACACAAAGTATATTCCTATAGAAATAATATGACTAATTCATAAGTAGAATATTAGAAAATAGAAAAGTTTATGTACCTTACTTTAAAAGTAAAATAATTAACCCTTTAATAAACAATGAAGCTGAAATAAAAATTCTAACCCTACAAAATATATTTAAAGAAATAAATTCTATTAAGTCATAAGCAAGGTAGATCCTTAAAACTAAAGAGATCTGAAACAAGAGAACAACGGTGGGGAAAGACAATCTGTGCAGCTAACCACGTTATAAATTGAGCCGCCAACGGCTGCTAGGAGACAACCCAACAAGCTCTCTACCACAATCCCTTTACATTTTCAACACAGTATTTTCTATACAGATTTAATTAAAACTATGGGATATATAAAGAGTGGAAAACATATGGAAATGGTTTCACAACAACGCTATTTTTTTCCATAAATAATTCTAGATATATATTTTTTTAAATGATGTTGTTCCATAAAGTATAATTTTGTATCAGAATAATTTACTTGAAACCGTCAATAGTGGAGAATCAATTTGTTCAAATGAGTTTCTTTGAAATTCAAGTGGTCGCTACTCTGGAAAGGATAAACCTTTCAAAGACCTGTTTGTGGCTATTAACTTATCTTGAAAAGACCTTTCATTTGATACCAAATCTAGGCTTATACTGAAGATTTTCGCTCTGGACTGTCCCCCTGAACAGATGAAATGTTGTTAATGGTGCCAAAAGGTATAAAGGTATGTTCTTTGTAACCATGATGATATACAATATTTCACTTTTACAAAAGAGGTAATACAAAAGCTGTGGAAGTGTTTCCGTATTATTTTTCCCACCCTGTATATATTTCAAAGGAGAAGCCGATTTTCTCTTAACATTTACTCCACTCTTTCTCCATAGACTATTTATCTGTGCGGGTAACGTATCACAGTAAGGGGAGAACCATCACAGTACAAGGTGAATGTTACTGCTAAAAACTATCAATCAAGGCCAGGATTCGAATCTTGCTACCTCTAACTTAGGTACAAAGTCCTGAGACCTTAGACCACTAGCCCACTAGAGTTGGATATTGTTTCTTTCAATAATATTCACATTACTGAAACAAAAACAAAATAACAACAGTCAAAGGCCAGGATTCCAACCTACACTACCTCTAACTCTGGTACAAAGTCCTGACGTCTTAAAAGTCTCAGCCACTGGCTCTCCCCATGCCCAATTCATTTGTAATACATTAAATAATAGTGTTCAATCGTTTTTAATGAGCTCTTATCAAAGGAAATTCGATCTAATTTAAAAATATTCCCCTCAAAATTCTAAAGCATAACTGTCTTCTGCACAGCAACGAAGCCTCATATAGTAAAAAATTATATAGTTGGAGTTTTAAAGACAAATTATTTTTACTAAATTATTTTGTCTTGTTTCTTAAGCTACTATTAAGTTGTTATTTTATAAACTTATGTTACGTATGTTATGTTATGTACAAACTTATGATTTTATGTTAGAGGTCCTTGTATTTTATGTTAGAGGTCCTTGTATTTTATGTAAGAGGTCCTTGTATTTTATGTTAGAGGTCCTTGTATTTTATGTTAGAGGTCCTTGTATTTTATGTTAGAGGTCCTTGTATTTTATGTTAGAGGTCCTTGTATTTTATGTTAGAGGTCCTCGTATTTTATGTTAGAGGTCCTCGTATTTTATGTTAGAGGTCCTTGTATTTTATGTTAGAGGTCCTTGTATTTTATATTAGAGGTCCTTGTATTTTATATTAGAGGTCCTTGTATTTTATGTTAGAGGTCCTTGTATTTTATGTTAGAGGTCCTTGTATTTTATGTTAGAGGTCCTCGTATTTTATGTTAGAGGTCCTCATATTTTTACTGTGTAAAATGATTAATTAATACTTAATATACTATAATTATTCTTATAATAAAAGCTCTTGAAGAAAAATTGTATTTCTTGTTAAAAAACTAGGTAGCTAAATTAATTGTTTGTTACACAAAAAAAATAACCAACATTCTTCTATCCTCTTGTTTAGGTAATCAACAAAAACCCATTTTGCTCATTTAGGTACTATAAAGAAAAATATGCACTACATAGTCAGATATTCATTAGTAAATACTTTATCTGAATAGAAACCTAATCTCTCAATTATCTATTTAAATCAGATAAAATTTATCTCAGCATTATTTTGATGCATATGTTCACCAAAATATGCATATGTTCCGAGTGTTGCTTCAAGAAACAACTGCATAATTGTTTATTGAAGAGATTCGTTCACTATATTCTCATAATAATAATTTATTATTTAATTTTGTAAAACATAATTGGTCTAGATGTAAACATATGTATTAAAATAATAAAATGCACAGACATTGATTTATTAAACATGCTTATGTAACCAAATATAATAAAAATTTAAACAGACAGTGATTGGTAACGTTGCTGAATAAAGCCTATGTAGTACGATAAATATTCTCAGTTCGATCCTAAATAAAATCATAGCCAATTTTTAAACGTATCAGCTGATAACCACCGGCTGTTATTTTTTTTATTGGGTTATTAATTAGTGACACTTCCTCACAAATAGTCGGCCTTCGTAACAAAGACTACATTCTCTCATCTACACTCATCACATTTGAAATAAATGTTTGCCTATATATTGACGATTGGCATCTTGGGAATAAATAGATTTAAAAATTGCCAATTAAGACAGTACCACTCCCATAAATGAAGAGCCTATTTTCGTTTTTTTTTTTTTTTTTTTTCAAGGCACAGCACGTCGGCTTGGATGATTTCAAACCAATGGAAGTGAAACAAGTGTAAATAGCCACACTGAGTCAAAGCTGGTTCAGACCAAGGTTCCTATACAACAGGTTGTCTTATTCTCATATGGTCTATATAAGCCGTGTTTTGACGTCAGAAGGAGACCTCCGACCACAGTGAATTACTTACTCTGTGCCTCCAACAAAGCATGCTGATCAATTAAAACTACATACTAAAAACCATTACTGCATTGTTTTCAAGTGTATTTTGGAATTATTCAAATTTATGATTTTAATACAAACTCCAACGGCACAGATCACTTCAGGCATTTTACAAACATAGTCGTATGAATTCACAATTATTCAAAACAAAGATATACCACATTATTAAACACCATACTCAAAATTAATCAACAACGGAGACGGAAGTGTCATCGAGAGTATGAATATCAGATGTTATACATTTTTCCGGTTTGTTTTGTTTACAACAGTGCAGGTAGAAAAAACACAGCTGAGGCCTCCCTATGACGTAATTGCTACCTGCGCAATACGGATGCGTACTTGTATGAAAAAAACCTGTTGTATAGGAACCTTGGGCTCAGACTGCGTAGTAATTTATGGCTGCTCTACATATTTAAAAAAAAAACCTGGATGTTGATTTTTATAGCAAATACTTTATTTCACTTGGAAAATTACATTGATCTGGTGTATTAAAAAAATAGATGATTTTGTTTGGCATAAAATATTAAATAATTAAAAGAACTGTTTGATGCTTAAAATAAATAAATAATATACTTTTAGCAAACCTATGGCTTTAAATTTTGACTTCAAAATAAGGTAAAGTGGAATGGTTTTGAAATTACTTGTTCCTTTTTTTTCCTTTCCACACGTTAATGTTTTCCTCATACCCAATTGCAGCCTTAGGTTGAAGAGTGTTAAATTAGTATTATATCTAAGTATATATTGTTAGTAAACGATGAACGTTTCCTTTCTCTAAGTAATAAGGCTGAAAGAGGCGTCATTGTGTGAAATGAAACTCGGCTCTGCCACATTTCTACAGGCAATTGTCTCTACAATCCAGCTGGGATTGTTCTTGTCTGCTAGTTGGACATTTCAATAGAATAATGTTGGTGTGTGTTGTTTGAATTACATTTCCTCAAATGATAAGGTTAATATTGAACAATATGCAATAAAGTACATCTTTTGTTAAAATACTAGGGGACTCCTCTTCACGTTTCACGTGCCAACTCCATAACTCACTACGCTCGAGTGACGTCGCTTGTATGCTTTTGGCTTTTTCTTCATAGATTTGTCTTGAAATGATTTGTTATTTCAAAATGGGTTAATATTTTAGCAAATATTTTAAGCAACTTTCATAAGGTTTAATTATGAAACTTGCAGCATGATTTAATACCTAAATACGTTAATGTGAAACTTAAATCCAATTCTGTAGCAGGTAGTAAAACGAAACAACAAGCTAAACAACTTTTTTTAAATAACTCAAAGATTTCCATCACAAAAGAGACGAACTTGACATTTAAGAGTCACGAAATTCATGTGAGATTTATTTAGGAATATGAGAAAAGGGATTGGTCTTTGCTAGACGATACTCTTGATTTGGAAATTACACGTATAATGGAATATAATATAGTAAGCTTAATAAGAAATTACAAATATTAAAGGATGTAAGTGATAATGATAATGTAAATAGCCATTTACTTAATGATGAAAGTTTTAGTCTAACTTAAACCATTTAGTAAACAAATATAGTTTAAGTTTCATTAACATTTTTAACTTAAATACAAATAGTTATTTTTACGTAAGGTAAAAAATACACTAATTGTTTACATACATTTTTATAGTGATTCCAGTGTTATATTTTTGTAATATCTTAGTTTTTGAATGACAAAATAACTGTCATCTTACCTTTCATCACTGATATAACTATTTGTTACAGTTACCTGCACTTGAGGAGTGTAAATATATCAGTTCTGTGCACACCTGAAACATACATAATTATTAGTTAGTATATGCCAGTTAACTAATAACTATTAACTAATAACTATTATTAGTTAACTAATAAACAGAATCTCGTAACAATAATATTCATGTAATACTATAAATTTTCTTGGGTTAGATACAATTTAGAGTTTTTTGGAATACTTAATTAAGTAATATATTATAGTTTTATGGGCATATCCCCATCCATGTGGTGAGATATCCTGGTCTTTATTCAATGGAAGAAATAGATGTTGAATAGTTACCAGCTCTGTGAGGTGGGATCAATATTTAAACACTAAGACACCAGTATTTTATATTGTATATTTTATTTTATGTATATATTATTTATTGGTCATAAATGTAGTTTTTATTTCACAAAAAAGGTAATTTGAACATATGGTCTGGTTCCACCGTTTACCGTCTATCTGACTATTTTCACAAAATGATAAGTATCTTAGAATTGACTTAATCCAAAATCAAGACTGTTGATATTTTTAGTTTTCAGGTTCTTTAAAAGTGACATTTATGCACAATAGTCCTTATTGAAACCGCAGTCATTTAATGTTTTTTAAATGTGAACATATAAAAATTATTAAATGTTAGTAGAAACTTTTAAGAGACAAATATATTTTTTAAATCATGCCAACGCATAGTAATATAAATATTTTTAAGTTCGAGCAACAACTAGCAGACAAATTGACTTTTGTGTGTAATAAGAGCTGAAGAATTCTTTAGCTATGAAAGATTTTTATACGATACCAATTTACATTTTTCAGCGAATATTTGTTTAATATTAATAATAATCCTACCATAACGTATGGTACTGCATTCTTTAATATTTATGTACCTAATAAGTTTTTAATACAATTAAAGGTGTTTTATTTAAAAATTTCAAATTTTCACAAATTCAACAAGAACTATTACACAGAAATAAAATTCTCCCTGTTACTATAAAAAGCAGGCCTATCTTATTTTGTATCTATTGTAAGTTGTTCTGTTTTATAATTTTGTTAGTAGTACACAGGATTTTTTGAAAATCCATTTAAAAGAATCAAAAATCTTTGACTTTATAATACCATATATTTCATTCTAGAATTTATCATAAATCTTATATATTTATCCTACACTTTACTAAATACAGTATATACGTATTTTTCATACATATAAAATACATAAATATTTTGTAGCAGTGGTGTAAAACATTATGATTTGTTAAAATATTTGTAAATTTACGAAACAGTCGCTTAGAAATAATTGTTAAACAATAATATTTGTGAAGTTTTCAATTTATTAATATTAGTTATTTAATTTTATAATATATTAATTTGTTTGTATTAATTATCGTCCAAGGGTATTTAAATCTAGCTATTTAACATAAATACTAATTAATTTTTATAACAATATTATATGAGTGTCCACTGAATTGATCATAATTTTTCAATTTTTCTTAGTAAAAAATTGACATTGATTGTTTACACAATTTAAATTCAATAAATTTAGCTATATGATGCTAATAAAATCTGATAAAATTCCTGCACATTTGCTTATTTTAAATGCTAAAAACTAAAGTGTTCCAAATACTTCAGAGTTGTTAATACTATTCAATCATTCAACGTTTACAAATGTAATTATATCAGACAAATTACATCATACCTATAGGAGTTTCACTAGCGTACAACACCTCAACGCAGAAAGGAGATGTCTTGTTATTTAACCAAGCGATGCTTTTAATTAATTCTATTTTACTCCTTATTGGATTAACCGACGAATGGATTAACCGGATATTGGATTAACCAAATATACCACCTTCCTTGGGTAATATGATATGCAAAACGACTGTAATATGAGGTAATATATTTTACAAATCCTATTAAAATCCAATTATCTTCATTTCGAAAGTCCACTGTAAGCATATACATATTGTTATTAATTGTTATATTTTAATATACAAATAACTAATGTCCCCCTGTTGAAATTTAAAGACTTATTTGTTAAATTGGATCGTTTATTTGGATATATAAAACCTTCCATTGAAATAAATGTGGATTTAAATGTTATTTTTAAAATAATTTTACACTATCAAATAATTCGACTAATGAGTCCTCATTATTAATGAGTCAACATGTCCTTTGAAACATAATTCAGTAGAAATAATTTTTTTTTAATTTTTTACTTTTTTAATTTCACATTTTAAACTTGTGAATCTATTAACCTCAATGTTTGTGGGATATAACATTGAGGTAGGAACTTTATATCAAATCACAAATATCACTTTCAAACTGTTTTAAAAGTTACCTAATTTTGAACAAATCATACATTAACGACGAAAGTATTTTTCATAAATAGTTTATTATATTTCAGTAAAATTCAAGCTTCATAAAATAATGAATTATCATATTTCGTAGTTAGTTCAACAAATGATAATGCAATTTTCCATATTAAACAAATAATTTGGTACCACTATAATATAGTTTTAAGGATACTTTAATTTATTGATTTTTGAAAAATGGTATATACTCAGTTGCGTTACTCCGATATTTATTTCATGATCATTTTCAATATAAGATTAAACTCTAAGAGGTATTATTTAACAACATTATTTTTTATTTGGTAACTTTTGCCCAGTCAATGTTTTATAAAATAAGTGTACACGCTGTATATTGTACATTTTACAATACGTAAAATAAGTGTACACGCTGTATATTGTACATTTTACAATACGTAAAATAAGTGTACACGCTGTATATTGTACATTTTACAATACGTAAAATAAGTGTACACGCTGTATATTGTACATTTTACAATACGTAAAATAAGTGTACACGCTGTATATTGTACATTTTACAATACGTAAAATTATGAGTAATTTTAACTTATAATAAATAATAATTTAAAAACAAGCTTAGCAAGTATTAGTTTAAAAAATGCTCACCAGTCGTAATTATATTTTATAGTTATCGAAACATACACCTGACTTGTTAACTGTTGAAATAGAACGCATAGGAGGATATTGAAATTATATAACTCATGATTTATATTCAAAGGAGTTAATGTTTAATCTATCTACTAGATTAAAGTTTTAAAAAAATCAATAAATGGACATTTAAAAAATCATTGACTTCTTACTACTAATTATTATAGAATAAAAAAAAAAAAAAACTTTACTCGCTCATAATTAAATCTTTGGAACCACTGACCAGAATTTCGTGTAAATTGAAGTGATGTTAGCTTTTTTATCATAGAGACTCCCCTAAATTAGACTTTTGGGATTTTCTAGACTATGAGATTTTGTTGTCCAGGGGAACGGCAGCAGGGTGAGGTACCACTATAGGTGTATGGGTGGGTGGGTGGGTCGGTATCACTGTAGGTCTATGAGTTGGTGGGTATTTAAATATTGGCACACGAGTTTTATATGTGTTGGGGTGGAGAGGATCATCATCAAATACGTTGTATTTTATGGCCCTAATATATGTTTACTATTGACAAGATTATTTGAAATTACATCCTGAATAAAGCTGCAGGATATAAAAATAAGTGCTGTCAGCTAGTAATGTGTATTTATTTTAGTAATAGTAGAGTTATTTTACTTCATAGTTTAACAGTTAAGGTAAATCTTATAATCAGATTTTAGATTCACATTTTGTTTCTACTACTCAAATTAAATTAATGCGTACAGTCAAAATAGAAAGTACTTATTTAAATGAATAACTATTTACATGGTATTTAACTAAAGTTAAATATCGATGCCAAATACAGACAGGTAAACAACGATAAGGTTAACATTGTTAGTGCTAAGCCTTTTTATTTACGTCTCTGATAATACAAAGGTTTTGATTAAATATATATTTAATTTTCAACATGCTTAGGTTATTGAAAACCCTAACTTAGATGCGAGATGTTTGGTAGAGATCCAGAATGTAAAACAGAGTCCCTAACTGTATATATCTTAGTTTACGGCTGTGATTCAGGAGGTTGGGAAGGGTAAACCCTTGACCCTTGAACACAGAGATCCCTTCTCACGGTTTATCTTGGTTCACACCCTTTATTAACCGAATACATAGTTATATATTAGACTTGATTACATTGTTCATATGGTACTTCGAAATTTTAAATTTGTACACGTATTTGTACAATGTATTAACCCACCCGCCTATCCCATACACGTATATTTGTTTTAAAACACACGTATATTTGTATTGAACCACCCACCCACCCATATACGTATATTGGTATTGAAATATCCACCCGCTATACATGTATATTGGTATTGACACACCCACCCACCCATACACGTATTTTGGTATTGACCCACCCACCTACTCAAACACGAATATTGGTATTGACCCACTCACCTACTCATACATGAATATTAGTATTGACCCAACCACCTAATCAAACACGAATATTGGTATTGACCCACCCACCTACTCATACACGAATATTGATATTGACCTACCTAACCACACATACACGTACGATGGTAATGACCCTCACACCCATCCATGCACGTAGTGTGTAATTTGCGTTTTATGTGCTCGTGACCTAAGCGAAAATAGACTGATCATTTTTCTCAAGCACATAAAAAATATTTGTTGTAAAAATTCTTTTACTTCTGTTTCATAGTAAAAGATAAAAGTATAGAAAGTTTCAGCAAAGCATTCATAAATGTAACGAACTAAAAATACACATTATTTGATATTAAATTAGTATACTATGACTAATTTACCAACTTATTATATGTAATTTCCAAGAACACAGCTGTTTAGTATCAAGTAGTTTATTTATTATTGGTTTGTTCAAATTATATATAATTAGTTGTTAAAATAACAGACACAAATATATGTTATATTTATTTATACCACCTATATATAGTGTTTATATCACCTATATCAAGTTGCATTAAATTGATTAAATATATTTGTGGTAAATCTTCCGAAACGATTAGTCCTTAAAGTTACAGCCGCTAGCCAATTCGTGGAATACGGCGCAGTTCTTTTACCGTCGATACGTTTTATAGAGTTACCACTGTGCGTGTATGGCAGAGCGGTTGGGCCAGTACCACCGTACGTGTATGGGTGGGTCACTGCGTTCCCTCGTTACAGGCGGAAACACCAGCACCACGCTACAGGCGAAGGTGTTTGTCATCAAGTGTCATTGTTGTTCTCTCTCAATTATTTAATGACACATTTTTATGTAAAGACTGTATATTTTTTAATTATCATTACTTTTCTCTCTTTCAACTAAGTACAATACATTCTTATTGGTTAAATTAATACATTTATTGGATACCTCAAGAAATGCCAGTGACCAGAGTAATCCCCCCCCCCCCCAAAGAAAACCCCAGTGGAGTTGAAAATTTGTGAGTGTTTATTTTGTGTTGTGACTACTACTCTGATGTTGGTGAACTTGTCTTTTAAGATAAGATTGCTGATGTCCTATCTCTCTAATATACTGAAGATTAGTAAGATATGTAGCTTTAAAAAATGCCCACATAATCAAGATAAGAGAAAATGTATCTCAAATCATTGGTAACTAAAAATCGTGACTTCGTTTCGCGACACTATCAGCTAAAATGATTTTAAAATTCTTTTTTAAAGTTATTTTAGATTTGTGAGACACTCTAAACACCAACACTTAATTATACTTTGATTTAAATTTATTTGTTACTAAAACGGAAATTTTAGTTCCATTTATTACTGCGTTTATTGGAAAATAAATGAATAGCCTGTGTAACTATCGTTAATAACCCTAATATTGACCCGATCAGTGTTATTGATGTAGCCATATTTAAGCGTAAACACCATTTTTGGAACATATGGAATGCAAACATGCATCAATTGCTGCAGATGCTACGTCAGCACGTACATTCATTGCCTTTAATTTACGTGTTAGATTTTTTCGGAAGAAAAGTACATAACTCTCAAATTTAAAAGGGGCGATTTATGTAAACTCTACCAACGAAATTCGTATATATAATCTACTCTTCCAGCCAAAGATATGATTATAAAAATTTAAATCTAAAACTAGTACATATATTATACATAGATAAATTGTTGGTTTTACTTTAAAAAGAATAAATCAAATTGAGTACCTATAAAGGCTAAATTAACTTCTTTAGGTTACCATATCTCGATAAAGAATGCTTTACAAACGTATCCCACATCACAGTTACCACTCATAAGTAACACTTTTATAGAAAAAATATTCAAACAATAATATTTGATCGACCACCATTAATATATTCATAGTTAAATCCATAATTGGAGCCTTTACAGAGAAAACAAGTGAAGTCACAAGAGAATTACCTAATTAAATGCAAACAGCGTCATGATTAAGTTTCCAACGATGATACTTTGTTTTCTCTGAACACACAAACTTTCCAGGTACATCATTCTACTTCAGCCTGTAAACTGAAATTTATATAAACTGTCAACTAAAGTCTATTGTTATTAATCTGGCAAATAAGTAATATATTTCGTATATTAAATACAGTATAGGTAAAATTATATCGTTTTATTTAATAATATATTGTTAAGTGGCAACATTTGACCTTAGAGAATCTGACTATGATTACAAAGTGGAATAATTTCATATATAATAACTAATTATAACGGAAAAACTATTTATGGATATATGAATTACCAAACACTAACTTTCAGCCAATAGTGGTGTAGTGCTGTAATCCAGCTACATAGGGACAAAGTTTTGTGGAGATTGTAGGCGATTTGTTCTATACACTGAGCTTAATAATTATATGGCGTCTGCTCAATGGTTACTATCGGCGTGGGCATTATTAGAGAAGTCTGGTTTTTCCATTCTGGGTGGTATTGAGTGTCCATATGTTGTCTAGGAAAGATATCTGAGTATGAGTTTTATCAATTAGCTGAAAAACGGACCAATACTACGTGGTTCGGATTCCACGTAAAGCTGTAGATCTATTAGTTGCCCTTGTTGCTAGGCAAATTATAAATGGCCCTTTCTAAGCAGAAATAAAACTCAGTTAGTAGCAAGATTAAACAGGTCCGCTACACTCTTCCTAAACTCTAGTAATCGTTCATATTTGCCTTGAAATACGCACAAAGTTGTGTCGGGAAAATTTTGTACAATTATAAATGTAAAATATTTTTTTACTATGTATTATATATAAATTTACAATTATAAATGTACAAGATTATTCTTGTATAATTATAAATGTACAAGAATAATCTGAGAAGTAAAACTATTCGACCTATTATATTATAATATTTGATTCATGTGGTTTCACTGTTCAAAAATATTTATTTATATATTCATATATATATTCAATTCATAATATATCAAAAGGATCATTATGCGTTTATTATTAATATTAATATATAAATAGGGGACACCCCTGGACGCTTTGCGTGCCAACCCCGTAACTCGCTGCGCTCGTTACACCTCGGCGCTCGGTCAGTGACTTTTTACTACAATTAATATTAAGTTAACTGTAGGTTATGTAGTAAAATCACAATACTAAATTTATTTGCAGTATCACACTCACATTACTTGTGTTACTACCTATTAGTATAAACACACATATAAGAATGTAGTATTTTCACCTATTATTAGTATAATCACCCAACACTTTATGGAAACCATTACTGTATTTACATTTGAACAGCTGTTTCTTTCTGAATCATTTAATCTCTTCTCGCTATTCTTTTGGGGGGTAAAACGTACTTTGAGGGCTTTCCTACCCCCCAGGCTTACAATATTGAAGAATTAAGACCTTATTGTACAACTAAGAACAGAGGCACATTTTTTGACACGTCAACCATTTAAATTGGTTAAGAAAATTTCTTAACCAATTTAAATGGTTAAGAAACCAAACAAAATTTTTCTTAAACCAATTTAACCAATTTTAAATTTAAAATTTCTTAAAACCAATTTAATAATAGAGTAGTTGCGTTGACAAAAAACGGCTTCATGTATTATAAATAAGGAGGATTTGCTAGTAGGATCAGTGGCATTGGTTAACATAATCCAAACTATAGTTAAATTATTCACAATGCAGTCTCTAATTATTTTACTGAATATAAAAATCAAATGAGTAGTAGATATTATGTGGCGTTGGCTCAGAGGCTATGTCCAATAATTGGTGGTCATAATACTTCGGACCTCGGAGTCCTATGTCCACAGTTCGAGTCTGCAGCTGATCTAACGGTTGGTATTTCACCTGGTTAATACAGTTGATACACGGGGAGATCTTTAAATAACTGGTGAGTGATTTTTTAATACAAAAATTTTTTCCAATGAATTAGCACAAATTGTCCCCCATATTAAACAATACAAAATCAAAACTTCGAAAATAACCAGTTTGATTACCAAATATGTTTTTTTTGTGCCATAAGACAAAAACTGGTCAAAATAGAGAGATGTGGTTTTGACTACAATATTTTAGCTTGCAATTCACATTTTTCCTGAAAATTTAATCAAAATCGTTAGAATCGTTTTTGATAAAATTCCATTTTTGTATGTTTTTTGCCCATAAAAATAAAAATACTGAAATTAAAAAAAAGTGAATACAGTCTAGATATATTCTCTAAATACACCTGCATGCCATAAAAATGTATCCATTGGTGTAAAATAGAGTTGTCTCAGGTGTAAGCGAACTGCACAGACACCAACAGTTTTTTTTTTCGAAAACCCCTCTTTTTTGGATTCAGGGGAGCTACAAATGACCAAGTTATAAAAGATGTTTTTGGACGTTCACAATACTCTCTCTACGCTAACACATATGAGAGAAAGTAAAATGAACTAGTGTTTAATCTAATATGAAAAGTGTTCACACTGTGGAATTTGAGTGAGAACTTTTTCTCAAGTAACTGACATCATTTTCCTAATTTAAAACATTATTTGTTCTTCAAATACACGTGGATTTCATATAACGTAAGAAGGTAATACAGGGTTAGAAGGGTTTTTTGGTTGGCTATGATATTAAATAAGGCAACAAAATGCATCAAATTTACGAATAAAACTGTTGCCAAAATTAGTTCTTCAATTTGAAATTGCTTGTATTACATTTAAAAGAAAACCCCGAATACGATGATTGTTTCTTTGGTTTGGATTTATTAGACTGTTTGCCCCTAAAACTCTGTAAATAAAACATATAGTTTTAAGATCGTGGTTTTACATAAGGTTGATAGGAGGAGTTTACATGCGGGGAACAGATCTCATAATGTAACCTCTTGGTGAACGCTGTAGGGACTTTCACTTTATGACGTGGCGTGTTGTGAATACGGCAATCTAGCATGTGGCTTCGAGAAGATATACGAGTATATATATTTGGGGCACAAAAGAGTTATCTATATCATTTTAATGTATAAAACATTGACTTACAGGAAACGGAAATAGTTTTTTACATATAAAACAAATCATTTGTCTTGAATATCAAGAAGTATATATTTTATTTGATCTAGACTTTCGAAATGATATCATTTAGTAATTATTAACTATAATAATCCCAAATGATTAAGTATAATATTAAGGTAATGTACCACTAAAAATTGCAAAACAATTGTATTAAAAAATGTTTATTTTATTCCATGATTTTTCCAGTTTCAGAAAAACTATATGTGTTATAGATTTAATGCTGTTATGTACCTAAAATAAATATTTATTTAAAATGATGCACTCCCGTGTAGGCTGGTACAGTGAGTATCGTCAAATTTTTTTCAAAGGGCGATTGCCGAAAGTTTAATGTTTCATTTTTTTTAAATTAAAGTTGATACATCTGAAAAACTACTTATAGTACATTTCTACAATTTTTTACCTTGCATTCCTGACTATACTATATTAATATTTAGGTATAATTATATCTGTACCATAATTTTAAAGTTAACAAATAGTTTTATTTTTAAATTCGAAAACAAGCTTTTTGTAATTTTTTGTGTGTTACCATGATAAACAATTATTCCTTGGAGATGCAATCATAAATTGACATACATTTTTAAAAGATTATATTTCCTTTAGAATGACATTGATTTATTTTTTTCTGTCGATTATAACTTGAGATATATCAATGTTTATGTGCATATGCATTTTTACATAAAAGTTCAAAAAATCATATATTACAATTTTTTGGGGCCAAGATAAGGTAGTAGCTTCTTTTTAATCACAATAACATAATAAAAAATTAATTGAGATCAGTTGTTGTAATATTAAAGAAATTGGCATTTTGAGTAGTACATCCCTTTAAGACAAAATGTATAGAAGATAGTTTTAAATTATTTTTAAAAGACTTGGCTAGGATAAAGAAGAATTATACGCACACTTTTCACTTACAGAAGAAAAAGTTTAAAAAATTTAAATTTACAAATGATTATATTCAAAATTACGTGTAAAAAAGTCAACTGTTACATCACCTAATTTTACATATAGTTAAGGGAACAAAAACAAGACATTTGTCGCAGATTTATTTGAACTAGTTATTTTGACTACAACTGCAAAAACTAAAAAAACTTCGAAAGAATCCATATGGCTTAAGTTTGTTGGTATTGTACATATTCCCAACTAAAGTACATTCATATTTAAGTACATATCAAGCTAAAAACTGAAATTAAAATATGTTCGTTTAGTTGCAATTAAATCTTTTGGATGGAAGCAGATAAGTTCATGATTATTAAAATATTATAAGTACATTGCACATTAAGCAGACCATGACGCATATGATTACAACCATCTATCATGCTATGGTGGATGTCGATCTTTACGTACAAGGCCAGAAATCGCTTTAAATCCGTGAGGTCGGTAGCAATACACTAGTTGGACCTTCAACCCGAAGATCACCTCGAGCCTACATATAGGTTGAATTTAGGTAAAACCACTAAAAAAATCCTATCGAATGAGTTTATAGTAGGGAATCCTGAAAACATCTTTGCATCATGCATCAAAGGCTGTGCATGAGGCTGTAGGAGGTTTAACATAACGGCCTTTATGCATAATTAAAGAAAATAATTTCAGTCCTTATTGAGAAAGTTTGACAATTTTAACCTTATATCCATCTACTGTGGTTTCATGTTCCAACTGTTCACAGAAAATATAATATTATTTTCATCTTACTAAATAGGTCTTAGAAAATAACATTTTATTAGGTTTCACGTGATGTTCTATACTTCTCTGCGTTTGTAGTAAGAGGGTGGTGGAACTAGAGGGGCGCGGTTCCAAGTCATATACTTATGTAAGCCTACATGCTCTTTCTTCTACGTATGCCCACTATTCTAAACATAATAACAAGTAATATATGTAAGCAATAAAGATAATAAATAAATAAAATTCAAAAGAAGCATTTTAAAATAATATTATACTTAGAAACTAGGCTAATTTTTATTAAATATAATTTCTATGGTCAATAACTTAAGATATCTTACATGACCTCACTAGTTTAGGATAAAATTATTTTGATTATATTATTTCAGTCAACAATTCCAAAACGCAATCAATAGGTTTTAAATAACTAACAATACCACCTTAGGTGACAGGAGTTCAAGGATCAAGACGGTAATGGGATCGGTTTAACTGAGAGCACGTGACAGAATACTGCTAAAGGCGTGAGGGTATACCTGACGGCTTGCGTTGATATAAGGAGGGAATATATGTCAGAAGTTTATAACTAACAATATCACCTTAGGTAGAAGACGTTAACAGAATAAGACGGTAATGGGATCGGTTTAACTGAGAGCACGTGACAGAATACTGCTGAAGGCGTGAGGGTATACCTGACGGCTTGCGTTGATATAAGGAGGGAATATATGTCAGAAGTTTATAACTAACAATATCACCTTAGGTAGAAGACGTTAACAGAATAAGACGGTAATGGGATCGGTTTAACTGAGAGCACGTGACAGAATACTGCTGAAGGCGTGAGGGTATACCTGACGGCTTGCGTTGATATAAGGAGGGAATATATGTCAGAAGTTTAAAACTAACAATATCACCTTAGGTAGAAGACGTTAACAGAATAAGACGGTAATGGGATCGGTTTAACTGAGAGCACGTGACAGAATACTGCTAAAGGCGTGAGGGTATACCTGACGGCTTGCGTTGGTATAAGGAGGGAATATATTTCAGAAGTTTATAAGTAACAATATCACCTTAGGTAGAAGACGTTAACAGAATAAGACGGTAATAGGTTCGGTTTAACTGAGAGCACGTGACAGAATACTGCTAAAGGCGATAGGGTATACCTGACGGCTTGCGTTGATATAAGGAGGGAATATGTGTCAGAAGTTTATTACTAACAATATCACCTTAGGTAGAAGACGTTAACGGAATACGACGGTAATGGGATCGGTTTAACTGAAAGCACGTGACTGAATACTGCTGAAGGCGTGAGGGTATACCTGACAGCTTGCGTTGCTATAAGGAGGGAATATATGTCAGAAGTTTATAACTATCAACATCACCTTAGGCAGAAAACGTTAACAGAACACGACGGTAAGGGGATTGAATTAACTGGGAGCATGTGACTAAATACTGCTGAAGGCGTTAGGGTATACCTGACAGCTTACGTCGAAGTGATGAGGAGAGAATATATGTCAGAAGTATATAACTAACAATATCACCTTAGGTAGAAGACGTTAACAGAATAGGACGGTAATGGGATCGGTTTAACTGGGAGCACGTAGCGGAATATTGCTGAAGAAGTGAGGGTTTACCTAACAGCTTGCGTCGAAGTAATGAGGAGAGAATATACGTCAGAAGTATATAACTAACAATATCACCTTAGGCAGAAGACGTTAACGGAACACGACGGTAATGAGATCGGTTTAACTGGAAGCACGTTTTGGAATACTGCTGAAGGCGTGAGGGTATACCTGACAGCTTGCGTTGATGTAATGAGGAGAGAATATACGTCAGAAGTATATAACTAACAACATAACATTAATGGAAAGGAGTTAACGGAACACGACAGTAATGGGATTGGTTTAACTGGGTGCACGTGACGGAATACTGCTGAAGGTGTGAGGGTATACCTGACAGCTTGCGTCGAGGTTATGAGGAGAGAATATACGTCAGAAGTTTATAACTAACAACATCACCTTAGGCAGAAGACGTTAACGGAACACGACGGTAATGGGATTGGTTTAACTGGGAGCACGTGACGGAATACTGCTGTAGGTGTGAGGGTATACCTGACAGCTTGCGTCGAAGTAATGAGGAGAGAATATACGTCAGAAGTTTATAATTAACAACATCACCTTAGGCAGAAGACGTTAACAAAACACGATGGTAATGGGATCGGTTTAACTGGGAGCACGTGACGGAATACTGCTGAAGGCGTGAGGGTATACCTGACAGCTTGCGTCGAAGTAATGAGGAAAGAATATACGTCAGAAGTATATAACTAACAACATAACATTAATGGAAAGGAGTTAACGGCACACGACGGTAATATGATCGGTTTAACTGGGACCACGTGATGGAATACTGCTGAAGGCGTGAGGTTGCGTCTGACAGCTTGCGTCGAAGAAATGAGGAGAGAATATACGTCAGAAGTATATAACTAACAACATCACCTTAGGCAGAAGACGTTAACAGAACACGACGGTAATGGGATCGGTTTAACTGAGAGCACGTGACTGAATACTGCTGAAGGCGAGAGGGTATACCTGACAGCTTGCGTCGAAGTAATGAGGAGAGAATATACGTCAGAAATATATAACTAACAACATCACCTTAGGCAGAAGACGTTAACGGAACACGACGGTAATGGGATCGGTTTACCTGGGAGCACGTGACTGAATACTGCTGAAGGCGTGAGGGTATACCTGACGGCTTGCGTTGATATAAGAAGGAAATATATGTCAGAAGTATATAACTAACAACATCACCTTAGGCAGAAGACGTTAACGGAACACGACGGTAATGGGATCGGTTTAACTGGGAGCACGTGACGGAATACTGCTGAAGGCGTGAGGGTATACCTGACAGCTCGCGTCGAAGTAATGAGGAGAGAATATACGTCAGAAGTTTATAACTAACAACATCGCCTTAGGTAGAAGACGTTAACGGAACACGACGGTAATGGGATCGGTTTAACTGGGAGCACGTGACGGAATACTGCTGAAGGCGTGAGGGTATACCTGACAGCTCGCGTCGAAGTAATGAGGAGAGAATATACGTCAGAAGTATATAACTAACAACATCACCTTAGGCAGAAGACGTTAACGGAACATGACGGTAATGGGATCGGTTTAACTGGGAGCACGTGACGGAATACTGCTGAAGGCGTGAGGGTATACCTGACAGCTTGCGTCGAAGTAATGAGGAGAGAATATACGTCAGAAGTATATAACTAACAACATAACCTTAGGCAGAAGATGTTAACGGAACACGGCGGTAATGGGATCGGTTTAACTGGGAGCACGTGACGGAATACTGCTGAAGGCGTGAGGGTATACCTGACAGCTTGCGTCGAAGTAATGAGGAGAGAATATACGTCAGAAGTATATAACTAACAACATCGCCTTAGGCAGAAGACGTTAACGGAACACGACGGTAATGGGATCGGTTTAACTGGGAGCACGTGACTGAATACTGCTGAAGGCGTGAGGGTATACCTGACGGCTTGCGTTGATATAAGAAGGAAATATACGTCAGAACTATATAACTAACAACATCGCCTTAGGCAGAAGACGTTAACGGAACACGACAGTAATGGGATTGGTTTAACTGGGAGCACGTGACGGAATACTGCTGAAGGCGTGAGGGTATACCTGACAGCTTGCGTCGAAGTAATGAGGAGAGAATATACGTCAGAAGTATATAACTAACAACATCGCCTTAGGCAGAAGACGTTAACGGAACACAACGGTAATGGGATCTGTTTAACTGGGAGCACGTGACGGAATACTGCTGAAGGCGTGAGGGTATATCTGACAGCTTGCGTCGAAGTAATGAGGAAAGAATATACGTCAGAAGTATATAACTAACAACATAACATTAATGGAAAGGAGTTAACGGCACACGACGGTAATGGGATCTGTTTAACTGGGAGCACGTGACGGAATACTGCTGAAGGCGTGAGGGTATACCTGACAGTTTGCGTCGAAATAATGAGGAGAGAATATACGTCAGAAGTATATAACTAACAACATCGCCTTAGGCAGAAGACGTTAACGGAACACGACGGTAATGGGATCGGTTTAACTGGGAGCACGTGACGGAATACTGCTGAAGGCGTGAGGGTATACCTGACAGCTTGCGTCGAAGTAATGAGGAGAGAATATACGTCAGAAGTATATAACTAACAACATCGCCTTAGGCAGAAGACGTTAACGGAACACGACGGTAATGGGATCGGTTAAACTGGGAGCACGTGACGGAATACTGCTGAAGGCGTGAGGGTATATCTGACAGCTTGCGTCGAAGTAATGAGGAGAGAATATACGTCAGAAGTATATAACTAACAACACCACCTTAGGCAGAAGACGTTAACGGAACACGACGGTAATGGGATCGGTTTAACTGGGAGCACGTGACGGAATACTGCTGAAGGCGTGAGGGTATATCTGACAGCTTGCGTCGAAGTAATGAGGAGAGAATATACGTCAGAAGTATATAACTAACAACATCGCCTTAGGCAGAAGATGTTAACAGAACACGACGGTAATGTGGTCGGTTTAACTGGGAGCACGTCACAGATTACTGCTGAAGGCGTGAGGGTACATCTGACAGCTTGCGTTTATGTAATGAGTAGAGTATGTGCGTCGATAGTAAATAAGTTTTGGTTTATATCTTCTTTCTTCAAAATAAATTACTTATAAAAAAAATAATGGAAGCTCCAGATAGGAACTTGTTCAATGTTTAAAATGTGACTTAACTTTTCTTAAACAATCGGTACAATATTTCTGTACGAAACCATTATCACAATTTCTTTAATGTATTCTAGTTAGTTTAAATTTTTTTGTCTTCACTTTTTAAATAGCAGATACCTAACTTTCTGGACAATGTTGCCATTTTTTTAAAAGTTTTTATAGAATAATAAGGGAGGTTTTATTTCGTTTTTTCCATAATATTTTAATATATTAAAAAGCAAATTTTACAATCATGATAACTCGTGTTTGTAGCAGACTCAAATAAACCGCATTGTTTATTTTTGTTTTGAGCTTTGTATAAATTAAATAGCCAAACTTCCACTTTCAGTGTATGTTCTACCACGTTAAGTCCCCCACTGTAATCGTTCAATATCCCTTTGCAGTTTCCCTTAACGAGGGAACTTTCCTTTATTAAACTCGGAGATACTCAGCGTTCTTGACACTTGGTTTCAGCAATTAAAGCTCTCTTAAGTTAACTCGTTACGCTTCACCTTTTATCTCCAGAGTCGAGCTGTTTTGTGTAAGCTAAACGTCGAACTTCGTGATTTGTGTTACGGTTATTTTCATTATTGTATTGATTAATAAGTCATTTTATATATTTTGCAAATAAAAATGTTTTTGGTATTTGTAAATTTAAGTAAGGTGTAACTAAAGATGAACAGTTATTGATAATAAAAGGGTCTATAATAGTTTTTAAATGTACCATAGTAATTTCTATCCTGATTTCGTACTTTTCTCTTGTTTTACGTGTTTTGTATTTTTACACACAGTCCTGATGTGCTCACAGTAACGAAGGTAATATTCAAACATCCCACTTAAGTTCCTAGCTGCTGGTTTGATCTGGACCTCGATGGACCTCACTGTCATGGTCCGGTTATACGTTGGAATATTCTGCCGACTGTGTATAATGATGTTGGTAATGAACCGATCAATCCATGGTTTTCCATAGAGCTCCAAATTCCAGATTATTTCCCGTTATGACACAGGCCAAACCATCGGCAGAGCCTGCAATAATCTAACTATTGCTTACTTACTAATGCGCAGCACTTTCCAATTCTTCCATTGGGCCTGCTTTGCACAAATTTCTCTGCACCAATGTCTCCATCTTATTTTTTCCATTACTCTAGTCTAATCCTTACCTCTTCTTTACACTGATTTTTCTGAATCCGCTAATCCATCTGTGACTAGGTCTTCCTCTCGGCTTACCTCCCTCCATTCTTTTCTCGATAGACTTTCGTTGCAATCTATGCTTCCCCATCACGTCAAAACCATCGTAGTCTACCTCTCTCAATCCTCTCTAGGAGTGGTTACTCACACACTTCCTCTCCAATTATCTCTTATTTCTTTTTCCGTCTCTTTTGCTTCCTCCCCCACTGCTCCTCAAACCCTCATTTCTCAAGTCCGTACTTTACTTTTATTCTTCCTTCCAACTGCTCGTCTCCAATCCATTTGTTAATATCAGTACAAAATAGGACAATTAATTACAGGTCTTGTACAGTACTATTTATATCTTAAACAACATAACAATTAAAAGAATATAATCTTAACGTATATTTAAAAATTATTTGTCACATAACTATCGAAACAAACAATATTTATTTTAATAAACATTACAATCATTAATTGTTAATTAGTTAATAAATTATGAATCACTATTATTATTATTACAGACAATCGATGAAGCTGTAGATCAATGTTAATAAATTAAAATATATTTAACAAAAAGTATTTCATAATTTGTATTTGTTTGAATGAAGACAGAAAACGTCTACTGCTAAGTATTGAAAAATCATTATTTTGGATTATTTTGAGCATCACAAGCAAAATATATTTTTTAAATCACGAAATTATAAACAATTCTTAACATCCAACAAATATGTTTTATCGTAATGAACTATAGAGAACTAGAATTTCATGTCCTTCAATATGAGGATTCAGTTCATTTTCAATTGTTTATGAAACTGATATGCTTGAATAAGAAAAATAGGAGTGTTCAATTTATGTAAGATATTCTTTTTTTTAATGACTGTAATACATTGATTTGCGCGTGTGACTAAGTAAAGTCAGTCATACCAACATTAAACATTTAATCATTATTGAAATGTCATGTTTAAAAAAATGTTTAAAATCATATACTAAACCTAATAAATGTTATTAATATTCCATAAAATAATCATCTTTTAATGTTGAATATACAGTAAAAGGAAATATATTCTGCCAAACGTTCTTATTATTTGAACATTAGTGAACATTCGATAAATTGAACAATTCATCTCTAGACGCTTGGAATAAATTGAACATTATTGGAGACAGTATTTTTTAAGATTTCATTCTTCTCTAATAACATTCATTTTTAGCACAGGAATCATAGCACATAACTGTTTCATTGCTTAGAAAATATTCGAAAATTGTATTTGGTAAAATGTAGGGTAATACACAAACCCTGTATATTATCAAAAATGTAATAGAATTAATCTAAATAGTTGGATAAATATTTTTACAGTAAATTGGTAATAAATTATTTAATGAAATACATAGCCTTAATAATTATCTTAGAATTATTTAAACTTTGTATTTATACTCCAGTAAATTAAGTAAACTAATGCTAGTTGACAACTTGTTATTTTATCAAACAAATATTTTACTGTTTATCAACCTATAAATAGATACGGATGATACTGGTTCAATAATACGTTGATATCTAACGATTTTTAGAGTTTATTGATACAGTAATTAATATTTATTTAGATTAAGGTTACGTATTGTTGTGATAAAGATGTCAAGTTGTACTCTAAAATATGACCAAACATATGAAAAGAAATTTTAAGGTTTTGAATGATAAAACATATCCTAATTAATTTTTTACAATAAGCAGCATTGTAAAAAGCTAACTCCTTCTTTATTTATAAAGTTTTTTTACATTATTTATATAGAAATTTTATAATTAAAAACATGTCTATAATAGTTCAGCTAACAATAGTAAGAAGTGGAAAAATAACCTCTAAAGACAATCATGTACCTATACGAGTACAGTATCAGAAAAACAAACACGCGGATATAGTTTATAAGAAAAAGGAGCTGATAAGGAATGATGGATCAGTTCTCCATTTTTCAAATATTTCTGCCTTTTATGCTATAGATCAATGATAGTACTCAGTGACTGGTTTAAGAATTATGATAAATTAAATAAAGCTTGAGAACACTCAATACTCATAGTCAACATTATAGGTCCTTCGTATTTCTTAGGCAAACCATCAACTCCTGTTTATAAAAACGAAATAGTTCCAAAAAAATACATCGGTATGAAATATAAATAATTAGTAAATGTTTTTTGAAAAAAATTTTTATTAAACCCTGTACTTTGGTATTTCCGTCTTTGTACGTGATTAAAATAGTACTTCCTTAAATAAAAAGGGATCAATAAAGATTTAAATTAAAAGCATTTAGTTAAATGAAGATTTACCCCAGCTGACAGGGTTGTTACCCAACTTAAACTAGAGTAAACCTCAGAGGATGTTCTCGTCCAACTTTCTATAGTGCCCTGATCAACTTTTTCCTCTGTATAAACTTGATGGATGATCGCATTTTGCTTTAAAAAATAAAAAACACATAATAAAACAATTTATCAACAACAGATTTTTAGATGTTTAGTATGATTTAAGATGTTTATCTTTTATATCTAAAGCACATAGTCTCATATATGAGACGCCAATACAACTCTGTACGTATTTTAAGGCGTTTTATTGGTATGAGTGTGAATGACCTGAAATCTGTTTACTAACTGAGTTTGACTTAGCCAGAAAAGCCAAGGGACGTACATATTTACATGTATTCCGAAACACGTACTATCGTTTTTTTTTTTTTTTTTTTTTAATTACATAGAGCAATTTGTAAATGAAGAATAAAATGTTCCATATTTACTACGTAAAATAAATGTCTTATTATTTCCAAATATTATCCCGTCTAACCCACTATAGGAATAACGCCTTACCCTTCAGTACAATTTCAATACTTACTGTATTAAGTAACAAATAAAAATAGTCAAGTTACCATTTCAAGTTTATAAATGTTTACTGACAATTCTCTACAATCCCTAATTAATTAGATTGAAAAAAATGCCGAGTGATGGAATAAGGTACAGTAGTTTTAAGATTAATTTGTGAATATTGTCAAGTTTAGTTAAGGACAACAAAGGTCCTTTTTAGTTTAGTCGAAAATTTTTTTTAAATATTTAAAGTACAAACTGGTTTGCAATACATTTCAATATTCACTTTTGGACTCTTTCCTGTGGGTATATATCAACTATAAGCTATAACCTCGTACTTTAGGTTATACTATATTAAAATAGTTTCTTTCTGTTCGTTTTTAGACATAAAAATTACAATTACTATTGCATAGGTGGGTTGAAGTAGTTCTGTTCATATTACGTTTTCACGGTACAAAAACATCAATAATATGTGATTCGGAGTCCACGTAAATCTTTAAATCCATTGGTTGCCCTGGCTATTGGGCTATAAATAGGCCTAAATGGTCCTGTCTGAGCATAATTCAAACCCAGTTAGTAACCAGACTACACAGGTCATCCACATGCATACCATTCACATTCTCCGTAAATACGCACAAAGTTGTAGCGGCATCTCTGACCTGAGAAAATCTAAATACTAGTCACACTGGGTCGTTTATCCATGCAGTATCGTAGCCCGAGTTTCAGTACATTATGTTATTGAGTGGAATTCCGGAGCGTGAACAGGTCTCGTAACGTAGGCTCTTGGTGAGTGCTCTAAGTCCTACATTTTATGACTTAGCGTGTCGCGAATACGATACCAAAAAGTATGATCGCCATAGACCAATAAATTTTACATATATGTACTGAGAATAATAAAACCAAGTGACTTAGGATTCAAACATTTGGTATCAATAGAGACAATAGCCAATTGTATAACGCTAAAAATCAATAAAAGAGTTGAGACACATCTGTTTGCATTTTTTTACCCTTAACTTGTAAAACAGTAAAAATAAATGTGCAGCGTCTTGAAAAATAAATATATTATAGAATCCTTTGGACCTAACACAATTAAATTGATACTTAGGATATTAAATTCCAAACTATATTCAAAAGATATTTTGAAATGTAAATAATGAACAAATTTTTTGAATTAAAATTTAAACTCAAAACATATAAGTACTAAATCTCCACTGAAACTGATTATGAAGAATCAGGTGAGATATAAAAACTATAAATATTTCATAAATAAATAATATCATCGTATGATCGTACTTAAAAATAAAATAAAACTTGTTTCAAACTGGTATTATTGTTTATAGCTGTTTCTAAAATAAAAAAGCTTTCTTTGTATCCTACTTAATAATTTTATATCGCCGTTAAAATGGCCATTAATAATTTTTTGATATTTTTTATTTAGTTTTAATTTTCATTAAAATTACAGTTCACAGAAAACTGATTACAGTTTACATTTGGTAATGATAGGTCTACCATCAAATGGTGTTTCAATACAATTTAAGGTAAATTCCTTTTGTTAGCTTTACGATTGTTAGGTTCACATAGATATAATTAAACACATTTACGAAAAGGTACATTCCCATAGCTCAAAAATGTATTTATGTAGTCGTCGTTACACATATAATTTTAATGATAAAGGTACTAGGTTTTTTTAATGTGTACTAATAATCATAAAGCTAAATCATAGACTATACAATCTTAAAAAATAGCTAATTATAGAAAAATGTTTTTAAAGTACATCTCGTTTCCAGTGAAACAGTTTTCATAAATTAAACATTAGGATTTTCTATCAGTTAAATTTAGGTTTTTTAATTGTTTTTGTGGTATTACATCTTTTTATAAAGATCTTTAACCCTCATTTAAAACTCTAAAGTTACTGTAATGTTAAAATGAAACATTCGTTTAAGACAAGTCTCAGCAGACATTCAATAAAGAGAGAAGTATTTTTCCAGACGTTCATAATTGCTTAAATGTTGTTCAAAGCTGTCGTATTTTATGTTAGAATCCAATTTTCCATTGCTCTTTTTTAAAAAGATCTTTACTGTTTATCTCTTAAGCAATATCAATTTAGAAGGGGTTATTAGTCTTCCTAGTTATTTTATATCCAAATTTGATAAGATTTAATATTTTAGAGCTAATATTATTTGTCTTTATGAAGTTGTCATATTTACGCTATTCTTTCCCTCATATGATGCATCTCTTTAAACATCTGTCTTACATGAAAATAAAGAAACAATGCAAAATATTTGACACATTGTTTTGTACAACAATGACAATTGTTTTTTTAACGGACAGTTTTACCCTATGTTTGGTTTTAAAAAGTATAAAAAATCTTGTATGATTAAAACATTTATACAGTGCTTATTCTACTAAATTTAAGTTCCTAATTAAGAATTGTTAAGCAGTAAAATTTTCCAAATTAATAGGTTTAAGCCTATATAATAAGCTTTGAAAGTGCATGTAGGTTTTCAGAAAAAATATTTTAAAAAACAGCAATGGTTTTTCTTATTTACTTAATGGAATAGGTCTGACTTGTTGTAGAGTTAAACTCCTTTCATCATCATTATTTAATATATCTCTTTATGCATTATTTCAATGATGTAATCACTCTATAATTCATTATTCATTAATAAGGTGCCGATCTCCAAGATATAGGTGAATATAAGGGGCAAATGAGTGTGATGTCATGAGTGTAGGCATTGTTACTAACTAAAGTCGACTGTTCCTCAGAAAGAGCTATTTATAAATAGCCCAAAAGCCAGGGCAACTAAGGGACCTGCAGCTTTACGTGGAATCCAAACCACGTAGTGTTGGTCTTATGTTCAGCTAACTGACAACCTTGACACTCAGTTTTCCTACCTACATAATATTTCAACCTTGACTACCACCCAACATGGACACTCCAGACTTACTGTATCTAGTAGTGTCCAACTCTACGGCAACCGTTGAGCAGACGTCGTGTCAGTATTAGGAGGTCCAGGTGTAGAACCTATCGCCTACAATCTCAACAACACTTTGTCCCCCAGTAGCTGAGTTACATATTACAATAATATTAAAATAATCATATTACAATAATATTTATACCACACAGGTACACTAGTCTAACGTCCAAGGTTTGAGTCCCAAACTCAGCCATTACTTGAATAAAGTTCACGCATATTGTAATGGATCATGTGAAAGGAAATATTGTTCCCTTCAACAAATATTTTAATTAGCAATCTATCAATATTATTAGGTAGTAGTATAATCATTATTTACTACATAAAATCATGTCACTATGCCTTAGTATAAATAGTGAAAATAAATAAGTTTCAAATTGTACACCGACTTATAATAATAACTGAATTAACATGAGTACATTAAACCCTCATTTACAAAATTCCCATTTTTCAGTGTGGTGGCTTAATCACTAGAGACTGTGGGGAGATTTTTCTAACGCAGGTTGGTACTTCACTCGTTTATAATTTTGTTGCATAACGTTGTATAATGTTCAACACATGACAACTCTTAAATGAATTTAAAAAAAAAACAACAACAAAATGTTAATGCTTCTGTAGAGGAATAAAGTCGTCCAAAAATATCTTGTTAAGGGAAATTATGTAATTCCAAATAGCCTATATTTTAATTACAGTTGCATTGAATAAAAAATCTTTCATTGTTCCCATTACTATCTCAGATTATTCTTAGATTATCGTCAGATTTAAGACGCCGATACAACTTTCGGCATTTTAAGAGAATACGAATTATTATATGAGGGTGGGAGGAGTGTGGATGACCGGTGTAGTCTTTGTTACTACCTTAGATTTATCATTACTTATAAAGAGCCATTCAATATTCCAATAGCCAGGAAAACTAAAAGACCTACATATATATACGTTGAATCTAAACCACGGAGATTTGGTTGAATTTTCATCTGAATGAGAAGCCTTGTTACTCAGTAATCTTCCCCACATCCAGGCACTGATACCACCCAACATTGACACCCCAGAATTCTCTAATAGTGTCCACGTTGATGGCAACATTGAACGGATTTCGTATCAGTGTATGGCACGATTTGGGTTATGTGTAAACGAGCATCAATAGCTAAATTTAGAGTATTTCAATTAATGTACATATTACAATATTATTAGACGGTATGCATTCTGATTATACAGGGTGTTTCTTTTAAAACACAACCCATGACTTGAAATGGGATCAATTAAATTGCAATACTTTACTTACAATTAACAATAGTCCTTCATATAGTTAATACAACGGGTTCAGAATACTGTTCGAAATCATCTTGACATAAAACAAACGATTTTGTTTTAATATCCTCCACAATAAACAATCTCTGGTCTTTGCTAAACACTGTGTTTCTAACCTCAACTTAATTAAATTGCACGAAACCCAAATAAAGGGAACAACAATGCAACAATCAGCTGATAGCCAAGGAAGAAGAAGAACCAGGGCTACCAACCTATGAGCTTGTAATTATCTTAAACCTTCGTTTTCTGTACTTATAAATGGGGTTTCGTTTTAAAAGAAATACCCCATATGTATTATTTAAAACGTTTATCTCATTACAATCCACATATTTAGTTAATTTCAACACAAAAATAGTAATAAGTTGATTTTTATGCCCAAGAAGCAACCTCAATCTACTTCGAAATATTTAGAGATTGAGGTAAAATGCTCTGAAAAATATCAATGAAGTCAGTGCCACTGAATCACGTCCGACACGTGCCGTCACTTATATTGGCTCGGGCGACTCATCTTCGGCTTGGCACGTAGGATCTACCGAGAGAGAGATACCGTTCATGAAAAAAGACGAAGAGAGCTGTATTATTTTAAGAACTTCAATGATATTTATTTTTACATAAATCATAGGCCATATTTTTATATTTATTTTTACATAAATCATAGGCCATATTTTTATATTCAAAAAAATCTTTTTTCAATCATTTGTTTTTGTTAAACAATGTTCCTCGTTTAATTGTACATTATGACATATGTATTTTTAAATTGTATTACACGATTAATTAATTGTTTTTCCAGTTTGAACAAATAAAGTTACGGAATTTTAACTGCACATCAAATTTACAGCATTATTACTGAAAACCTCGTTACTGTACCGCAAGTATATTTTAATACAAGCTTGATATGAATGTTTCCTATAAGTTTTATAATTTATTACTAATAGAGAAAAAAGTTTATTCCCTGAAACATTGTTTTCTTAGCTTCTAGAGGTCATAAAATTAATTACTTGGTCTTGTTGTAATCCATATAGCATGTATAGTTACTATACGTTAGTTTCCTATGTATAATTAAATTAGTGATTTTATATTTATTTCAGTCAATTAATAGTTATCAACAATAAGTTATTTTTAATTGATTTTAAACGTTTTAAAATCACTGCATTTACATACACATATAACAGTAATTTATTGTAATTATACATGTCACAAGGATTACAACAAGATTTTACAAGTAAGATACAACAAGTAATTAATTTTACGACCTCCAAAAGGCAAGAAATCAATGTTTCAAGGAATTGATAAGAACTTTTTTTCTTGATTAATTCTAATCTTAAAATTTATAAAACACAGAAAACATCCCCATCAACCATGTATTAAAAGTATATAAATAAGATACAGTAACTTAGTTTTCAGTAATAAAATTACGGTCCATTTATTGTTCCAGCTATGATAGAAATTAATTAAATTTGTAATACAATTTTGATGCCATAACGTATAATTAAACGAAGAAAACAATTGTGTGATTAGATTTTCGTAGGCCTTTTAGTTCCTTAGTAAACAAACCTTCAAACTTGGGTGCACATAATTTTTGCGTCGACAGTAAGTGACATGTGCCACAATGTATTTATTTTTACCCGATAATTTATATATTATATAAAATAACTTATACAACAGTTTTTTATTATTTTTTTTTTTTTAATTGGGTGGGAGGGTCATCCACGGTATATATGTATGTGTTGATATAAGAGAGAGTCATCACCAACACACACATACCATAATAATGGCCCTTTACTAGTTGCCTTTACCGTGTTGTGATGTTACGCAATATAACGATATCAAGCAACATTAAGTGTGGCTGTTCCTTGGATGGGTCTGTGCGATCCTTAACTAGCACGCAGCCAACCTTCCCAATCACTGATAGTGGTTCGAAAGTCACCTTTAAGCTGTTAAGTCCCCCCAAGTTAAGTGTTAGAGTGCTTCTTAGCTCTAACTTCACCTGGTAAAATAAGACATCCTTTTTAACCTTTGCACACTTATTGGACACAATTCATTAGTATGTAAGATTGGAGTTGTACGTCTGTATTATATAAATATCGGTGTAAAAAATTGGTAATTTTATTCATAAAATAAGTATATTATATGAAATGAATTTAACTAACCTGTTCAAACAAATTGCGTTTTCTGAAACAACCATGTGAATTTTAAAAGGTTAAAAAGTCAAGGAGTGAATAAAATCCTGTACTCATTAACCTAAAAATTCTATCGTATTTCAAATTCAAACAACTACAATATAGAATTAAACGTAATGGTACATGGTCCAATATCACATATCATGTTTAAAAATTTGTTTTCCAAAATCAAGCGTGTTTTACGAGATAAAACTATTTAGTGTATACAATCATACGTGTAAAATATATTAATTTACTAATCCTCTAAAATTACACAAATTTTAGATTTTAATAGACCTTTTCGTGATGTAACCAAAATGTGCATACTATACTTAAATGCTCCTAAATGTATATATTTTTAGTAAAATACCTGTTTTTCATTTCGTGTTGTCTAGTTGATGGGTAAAATAAAAAAAATACAAACAAAACAATATGGACTAGGAGCTTTAACTAATTCAAGTATGGATATTATATAGTATGATTTTAGAGTCATGTCTCTTATTTTTGTTTATTTAGTATTAGAGAGAAGTTTTGCTATAATAGAAAATTTTGGATCATAAATAGAGTGTTTCTGGTACAATATTTAAAAATAAAATTGACATATTCTATTGTTAAACAGGCACAACAAGGCAGTTGCTGTCAGTACCAAGACACACGACTTTATTCTCCTCTCACAGACAGAGTATTCCTTCCTGGAATTCCACTACACGATGTTGTCTGCAGTGTGTGGTACATGTACCAAACAAATTAGCAATCAGAGTTGAGATCTCGGTAAACTGGGGCTGACTTTTGCTCTCCCAGGCATCTTACTCTTCCCGCTACTTTCTTTTAGGGGCTAGCTTGTTAAAATGTTAAATATATCAATTGTTTACCAGTTCACTGTAACTTTACTAACAATTCCATAAAATTTACTGGCTTATAATTCACAATTAATTGATTTATTTTTGCGGACTATACAGGGTGTTAAAAAAAGGTTGGGCTGGCTATGCATTATCAGATTATTTGTGCGATTTTAAGCTAAAACTGAAGAATAATATTTTTTCTATTTCCGCTTTGTTCAGCAGCTAGACGCCATTTTGTTTTTGCCATAAAACAATTTTAATCTTTATTTTTGTCTTAACGATTATTAAAAAACTCAGTAAATAGGGGTGTTCATTATTCATTCATGAACGAGTGTAGCCATTGTTACTAGCTGAGTTCGACTTAGCTCAGAAAGGACTATTTATTAATAAACCAATAGCCAGAGCAACCATGGGATCTACAGCTTTACGTGGAATCTGAACCACGTATTGTTGGTCTAATTTTCAGCTCTCTGACAAGTCTGACACTCAGTTCTCTTCCCCACACAACATCTGAGCCTTGACTACCATTCAACACGGACACTCCAGACTTCTCTAGTAGTGTCTACGTTGATGACAACCATTGAGTGGACATCGTGTCAGTATTAAGAGAACCGAACATGGAACCTATCGCCTACAATCTCCCAAACACTTTGTCTCCAAGTAGCTGGGTTACAGCACTGTGCCACCAGTGCCGACATTTAGAAGGTAGTATGTGGACAAAAATAGTATTCAATTATATTTTTGATTTTTGAAATAACTGCCATTTTATTTTCATTTTAACAAGTATCTAAACAAAAAAACATTGGTTTTATCAAAATTGTGTAGGTCATAAAAATGTTTGTAAACTACTTTTCCTTTCCTATTTATACTTCATTTGTTAAATTTTGTTATTAAATAACTATTTTACGAATTAACTTCTGTTCAAATACTGTCAAATCAGTAGCCAATTTGTTTGCTTGTTAATTTAAGTTAATTCATAAAATATTTATTTCTTAAGCGATTTTTACAAATTAGCTATCACTAGAAAGGAAAAGTTGTTTGCAAACGTTTTTGTAAGCTATATAGATATTTGTTAAATTAAAAATAAAATTACCGCCATTTTGAAAATAACAAAGATAATTTAAAAAATTTTTTTACTAAATAATAACTTGTAGCATGAACCTAATTATTGAATTTTGTAACAATCGTAAAGCTAACAAGAAAGATATAAATTGTTTATGTAAAAAACAAAATGGCGTCTGCTAAAGAAAGCGGTAGTTGGAAAAATGGTATTGTTAATTTTTAGCTTAGAATCACACATAGAATTTCAAAATGCACAGCCAGTCCAATCTTTTTGTAACACCCTGTATAAAATATTCAAAAGCACTCACTGAAATAAACATTATGAATATTTATATAGTACTTTCTGAAAATTAAATCTTTTGGTATTATTTACAATACTTACGAGTATATAGTATGTCAAACGTTTCGCCCATGCTGAGATGTGGCATCCTCAGTGGCATCTCTTAAACGTTTTATGATGTAAATATTGTAAATAACACCTTTAGTTTTTAGTAATGACACCAGGTGGTTAAGCCTACGAATTGTGATATAATAGTTCAACCTACCTGAGTTTAAACTATTTCACAATGGTTTATTCTACTATTTTTACAGATTATTACAACTTTCTGGTTATCATTGTTGTTATGTTAAAATGACTCCACGACTGGGGTGTCAGTGTTGGGTGGTAGTCAGGGCTTGATGTTGTATACGGAATACAAACGAGTGTCAAGCTTTTCAGTTAGTTGAAAATCAGAAAAATAAAATTTAGTTCGGATTCCATATAAAGATATAGGCCCCTTATATGCCTTGGCTATTAGACTTTTAATAGAAAGCTCTTCCTGAGGAACAGGTGACCTTAGTTAGTAACAATGACTACATTCGTTTACCCACACTCATCAAACTCATCAACTCCTCATATTCATCCATATATATTCAATCTTAATGATAACTGGTGACTAATATTAAATAATGAAAATAAATATCATTTACACTCCAACATATATTTAACTTTAATTAAGTGTAATTTATTACTAGGGACAGTAATTCACTCTTTAAATTATTTTGTATCGGCAACACGTCAGCAGTTTCATTTATTTTTATGTTAAACTGTATATCAGCATTGTGGATAAATTGAACCCTAGTAAGGCCTTGATATAAAGGCTTTCATACTCTTTTTAAATTATGTATGAAAAATAATAAATAAATGAGGAAGGAATAGAGAGACTTTAAATATTTAATTAGTATAGATTTTTTTATGATACAATTAATGTTGGATGTAAACTTTATTTTTAAATAGAATAGTACGTTTTTTTAATAAAGTATAGTTACAGATAGCATGGTTCAAATCCTGGCCTTGAATGTTAGTTTGTATAATAGTCCATTGAAATGTTACATTTTTTAGGCCTCACCTTGCGTTTTTTAGAGGACGCTATTTTATTTTTTTGATGTGTAGGGGGGGTAAGTGTAAAGCTAAAATCAAGTTTGTGGGGTCGCCACCCTTGTCCCACGGCCGCCATCTTGAAAATAGGGGTTGAAACGGTTTTTACGATATATCTCTTAAACTATTTATCTGATAAAAAAAATTTGTATCGTTTTTTGTTGCTAATTAAATTCTCTATAACTTTGGTCTAGTAACGTTTTGTCGTAAAACTATAAATAAAAAAATTATAAGTGAAAATGTTCAGAAATTCGAGAAAAAAATTTATATTTTTAGATATAACTTTTTTTATCATTTTACGAAAAAAAACGATATCAGACCATTTTTGTAGATCGTTTTTTAAGGAACAGCTTTTATAACCAACATTTTTTCATTTAGTCAATAGCTAAGGTTTTACAGCGCTCCGAAGTGAGTACTATTTTTCAGTACTCTTAACTATACATATTTTATACATGGGTACTAATAATGTGTCATCAGTTATTTATTTATTTTTTTATTTTGTTATTATAATTCTTTTAATTAGTAATTTTGCAATGTTATTAATAATTAATTATTGACTCTTTTCCACTCCATTACAGAATTTTACAATTATTGATTTTTAAAATAATTTTAAATGTGACGGCCGTTACCGAGAATGCTGTCCAGGCCTAATCCACGGTGATTTTATAAATTTGAACTACTCCGTCCTCGGTCTTTTCGATGGACCAGGCTGCAGCTCAGCATCTGATCGGTTTTCTGAATCAAATATCAGTGGGAGAACTGGAGAAGGAAGGGGTGTCAATGTCGGTGGTTCATCATCAAAGTCATTTTCATTTGTTAATTCTGAGAGTTCCATTACGTTACTGCAAGTCTCTCCAGAACAAAGAATAGTTTTCACTGCAGTTAAAATCGAGTCTAAAATCATTCGAAATCGTCTTCACAATTAAAAACAGAATAAAATACATCCGCACGTAGAGAAATATGTAGCACAACTAAAAGATATAAGTTGAACGACAACTTCAACACAATATTCTCAGCTATTCGTACAGTAAGAGAGGTTAGAAATAATGATAATAATAATAGCAGCTGTTCTTTTGTTCCCTAATGGTCGCTTGGGTATTTTCTACCTAGACAGCATTCTCGGTAACGGCCGTCACATTTAAAATTATTTTAAAAATCAATAATTGTAAAATTCTGTAATGGAGTGGAAAAGAGTCAATAATTAATTATTAATAACATTGCAAAATTACTAATTAAAAGAATTATAATAACAAAATAAAAAAAATAAATAAATAACTGATGACAAATTATTAGTACCCATGTATAAAATATGTATAGTTAAGAGTACTGAAAAATAGTACTCACTTCGGAGCGCTGTAAAACCTTAGCTATTGACTAAATGAAAAAATGTTGCTTATAAAAGTTGTTCCTTAAAAAACGATCTAAAAAAATGGTCTGATATCGTTTTTTCGTAAAATGATAAAAAAAGTTATATCGAAAAATATAAATTTTTTTCTCGAATTTCTGAAAATTTTCACCTATAACTTTTTTATTTATAGTTTTACGACAAAAAGTTACTGGACCAAAGTTATAGAAAATTTAATTAGCAACAAAAAAACGTTAACAAATTTTTTTTATCAGATAAATAGTATAAGAGATATATCGTAAAAACCGTTTCAACCCCTATTTTCAAGATGGCGGCCGTGGGACAAGGGTGGCGACCCCACAAACTTGATTTTAGCTTTACACTTACCCCCCCTACACATCAAAAAAATAACATTGCGTCCTCTAAGAAACGCAACCCCAAATGTAACTTTTCAATGGACTATAAGTAATATTCACCTTCACACTGTACTTCTACTAACTGAATCAAAAGTTTTTGAGGAATCGGTAAAATAAGGAAAATAGGAGATTGGCCTATCCTTTATGGAAAATAATAAATGAAAAAATAAAAAATATTAACTACCCAACGTCAGCTTGGTATGAAGGTAAGAGGTGTTAGTATGAATATTAATTAGTATAGTATAATTAAATAGTTATATTTATGATTGCTTATATAAATTACAGGCCTATTGATAATATGTTATTAATTGTATTAAGAAAACATTTCCGGAATCCAAAATCCTGAAAAGAAATATGCATCGATGTTTTACTTTTTAGTAAAAAAATATATATATATTTATGTAGAATTAATGGCAATATCAAAGATTTTAGTGTTCATATCCCTTTTATTTTTAGCTGAAGATGAAATAGGTCCTCCGTTCTGTGATTTTTGTTGTTAAATATTTTCACTAAGTTTATAATTGTTGTCGCTTGTTTGTAACAAGGGAGTATATTGCTGTTTGCTTGTGAATATATTGTACAATACGTAGGTAATGTAGAAAGGACGTCATTTTGAAGGCAATTATCACAGCTGATTAATTTCCTGGCATACCTGTGGTAATCAACAGGTCCACTGATTGCCTTTGGGACCTTCGCCAACAGTGCATGTGTGGGCGAAACACACTTGCTACCTACAATATTCTCTAACTTGTTACACTAAATAAATGTTTAAGATAAGTTGAAACTTTGAATATTGAATATAAATTTACTTTGAAACTGTGTTATAGTGAGATTGTCTAGTATATTTCGTCGTAACATACTTCTAGGCACAAGTCGTCTTAAATTCATCTGAATAAAACAAATTATTGAAAATATAGTAGCTTTTTTATTTTACTATATACTTTCATTATAATGTCAATATATGACTTATATGTCCATAAAGAACACAATTAATGTATATAATATATTACAATATTATATATGTATATAATGAAATGTTTTTTCAATGTTTGATAATTACTTTGATTTACCATGATAAAAACATATAAAATATTGGAAATACATTTATTTTTCAAATATTTCAGCAAATAATATTTTGTAAACGTTTATATTTCACATAAAGTAAATTATTTTCGTAATGAAACTGTAATGTTGCAAAGTATGATGGATAGTACTATCGTGCAAAAGTAAAAAAATACGAAGGAACTTAAAAGTATAACTAGTATGGATCCATTTTTTCAATATTACATCTTGGAACTTGTCACGTAATATAAAAATATAAATGCATGTATTGTGTTTTATTCTAAAGTAACTGTGCACGTTAGGGGCTTCACCCCCAAACCCTCCATTACTCAAGGTGATCACGGTTGCTACCCAAGTTGATGATGGGTGGCTACCCAAGTTGATTACAGTTGCTACTCAGTTGATCACGTGTGCTATCCAATCTGATCATGGTTCTTACCAAAGTCGATCCAAGGGTGGCAATTGCTACCCAAGCTAATCACAGTTCCTACCAAAGTTCATCACAGATGCTATCTAAGCTGATCACCGTTGCTACCAAAGTTGATCACGTGTGCTATCCAATCTGATCACGGTTCTTACCAGAGCCGAGAAAGGGTGGCAATTGCTACCCAACATGATCACGAGTGCTACCAAAGTTGATCATAGGTACTACCCAAGCTGATCACAGTTGCTATGAAAGTTGATGACGGTCGCTACTAAAGTTGATTACGGGCGACTACCCAAGTAAATCACGGTTGCTAATCAGGGTTAGCGTGTTGCTATTAAGGTTTACCACTGTTGCTAACTAATGTGATAATTATTAGTGTGTTGATGATAGTTGATATTGATCATAGGTCACTTACCATGTTGATCGTGGGTGGCTACCTATGTCGATCACAAATACTAACCAACCTGCTCGTGGTTACTACCCAAATTGATTAACGGAGGCTATACGCGTTGAATAAGCTCTAACTTTAACCTCGCTGGACTGAGACCCATCCCCCCCCCACCAAAGCTGGAAAGCGTGCCAACTGGGGGATGGCTCAAAACAAGTCGAGCGATGGGATCACGGGTGGCAGTTGGAGGGTCCAAATAAAACTCGGCAGCTGAGCAAAACTGATTTATTCCCAAGAAAACAAAATGATAATCAATCAAAACGGCAGAAGGCCACAATCTTAATTCGCACTTAAATAAATAGCAATAAACACTGAAATTAACAAGATAATACACAATAAGAACAAACGCTACAAAAACAACAACTCAACAACTACCAAAGTGAACAATTACATGGCCTATCTGCAGTTTAGCCCGAGACACCCCAAAACGTAAGCCAAATTAATTAACAATTTAAAAGTGAACAAATTTATAAAATTTTTTATAACCCCAATTAAGCCGGCAATTTAGCCCACATCCCATAATTCCACCGGGCCAGGGAGTAAGCCGGAATCCCTGGGCAGCTCCGAATTAGAAGCTAACAATAATCCCCTTTTGGTGAAAGTTTAAAAATTAAATAATTTAAAAGAAAATATAACACGGTACCGTTCGAGTAAAAATTCACTTCCAAACACCCCTAATACACTTAACAAAAAAAATAAATAACAATAACTAGGCCTAAACATATAAATAAATAATAACATGATTTAACAATGGGGACCTAACAAATATAAAAATCTAAACAAATGTAACAAGAAAATAAACTAATTAAAAATAAATAACAATAAATATTAACACTAAGTTCTTTTTGTATTTTAAAAGTTTTTTTTTTCCTTTAGTAAAAAAAATATATAAGTCCCCCAATGGCTGTGTTGAATAGAATCACTGTTCAAGTTTAGGCCTAGGCCACATTCAATAGTTCGGCACCTTTATTTTTCTTTTTATTTCACAAATTCACTACCCCCAGCTCAGCCGCCGGGAAAAAAGATGGAACGCACTGACCTGAGGACTGAAGAAAACACCCAGATGTAGGGAATGGCAGCTTAGTCGCAACATGTGCTCTACGACTTGGTCCTCAGGCCAGGCAGGCAGTGTAGAAGGTCGACCTTCCACGGACGGCAGGCCGAGGGCTGAACGTCCCACTCGAGGACCCTGGAGTTTTAGTGTGTCTAGCCGATCATAACGAAATTCTGCAGGCAGCGCAAGACAACTGAACAGACAGGCCAACCTGACCGAAGCTGGACCCAGGAACGAACGAAACCGGGCCAACGGCCACCAAAGTACGCGAAACGCAGGGCTGAGCGATCTCAGGCAGCCCGGCAGACCACGACGAAAAAAAAATAAATGTACCGGTCAAAAGACCCGGTACAGGACATAGATTACCATGTACAAATATGGATGTATTGATCAAAACTTAAATGTATCTTGTGTCAGTAGCCTTAGAATGTAGTATACCAATCGGTCTTGATTACACGGCTGTACACAGAGAATAAAGAAACAGAAGTGCATCCAATAATGTACTGATTGTGTGTCGAGTAGTTATTACTCCAGTTTAACGCTTATATAAACTATCTCCCACAACCAAAATGTGATACCGTTACTATCCTACTTTCTTCTCGTAAAAAAATGATATGCCACATGTGCACCTTCAATTTATTTTTAGTGTTTAAATGGCCATTGGAACAAAACCATATTCTGTCCGGCCAAGTTGCTCATGTATTTTTTATAGTAAATTTTCCATTTTCAACCATTATTTATTGGAAATATGAAAATGTTTGAATTTTCCTGATGTCAACATGGTTAAATCTACCATCAGTCCAAATTTCAAAACGTTACGACACTACGATGTACTAAAGAAGCAAAGCATTTTCAGGGGAGTCAGTTAGTGATCCCAGCCCATACTTATATTAGAGTAAAAACCAACAAAATAAATACAATTTGTCACACTAACATTTATGTGATAGAGATTTTAAAAAACTAACCTACTACGTAAGAAATTACTGATTTTTTTTTTTTTTTTTTTTTTTTTTTTTTGACTTGTTTCCATTATTCACTATACACATATAATTGATAGAGTTTATCTAAATCTTAATATCAGTTATAGTAAATTATCTTTTGAGAACACACGAACAACAATTGTTTAAATAGTTTGAGTCCAACACGTATACCTAAAATATTCATAATTAATATGACGTCAACATTTATGAGAAACGTATGTTAAAAATAACTTCTTACCTTTCTGGTAAAACCGTGTTTTTAGAACAGCTTATTTTTATTCATATTTCCCCTTATTCCAAATAAATATTTTTATTCCTGACAAATATAGATGTGACAGCCAGACGATAAATAAACGTACAAAACCAATTCAATAACTCAGCCACGTCGGTGAAAGAGCTCGGTGATCAGGTGAAGTGTGTGTACATTCTGTGGCCAGCTATTGTGCCCGGCTCAATATTTTCAATTGCTGATCACATATTTATTGGACCGAAAAGAATATTACTGTATCTTTGAAAAAACATTCATATTTTTGTGGATGGGATGGTCAATACCACTGTACATGTATGTGTGGGTGGGAGGGATTAGATTTGTGACAGTGAAGGGATGTAACAATTGTAGGGAAGAGAACTGATTATCAGACTTGTCAATTAGCTGACAGTCAGATCAATACTATGTGGTGCAAATACCACATATAACTATAATATACCACATAACTGTAGATACCAAATATGCCCTGGCTCTTAGGATTATTAATAAATGGTTTTTCCTAAGAAACAGTTAACGTTAGTTAGTACACTCTTTCTTCTACAATTACCCTTATAAACCCCTCATATTCACCCCTTCCTCTACAAAGGCCGTTTTAATTATGAACGCTAATAAGAAAGTATCGTAATTGTTTTTAATATTTCTGTGTTTATAATAAAAACTGTCTCAGTATGTCAAATATAACGCTGAGGAATAGGTAAGTTAAGTGGTCTAGACGTCAGCTGTTCTGAGTTAGAATAATTCAGAATACGCAAGGAGGCAGGTGATTAAACATTCATGTACCAGAGAGCAGTCGTGCCCGGAGCTACCCTCTAGGGGTAGCTTCAGGACAGCAGGAGCCAGTTACCGACATCTACGTATCATCCCCGGGGCTCCGTTCACAACAATATCATCATGCCTATGTGTAATTCTGCTTAAATATTTATAATGTCACTCGCAACATCCAGCATATTTTAAAAGGCTCTCGTTCAATTTATATTCAAAAGAGAAACATCTATATATTATATATACTCAGTCCTTTTAAGTCATATATGTGTTAAAGTAGATCAGAGACGTTAGCTACCTGTTTAGCTATTGCAGATATTGATGGAACTACTAACCAATACTGTTATTTGTATTTTATGGTTTTGATTATTAGTGTTTATTCATCGAATGTCCCGACTTTACTTTAGGGCGCTCTTGCAGCAAATTCCGGAACTACGAGGAGTTTGGGAATGCTACAACCAATGTCGTGACGATAGAAGTCAGCCTCAACCCTAACAACAACTTAAACGCACCCGTTTCATACCCGACCTGACTCTTATAGTGAATAAGTATATAACTAAACATGTTATATTTTTTTATTGTTTATATTATCTTTTACATTTCTGTTTCGTATTGTTTATAGACTGTTCTTATCACATCATGTATAGCATTTTACTGCTCTTCCATTTTTGAACGTAAATATTTTAAATTCCAACATGTTTTTAAAATCAAGTATGACTAATGCCTCCTAGTATATATTTTGTTTTTTGTTTATTTAAAATATAGATTATAAACTGAATAAATGAATAAATGATTTATTCCTTCAATACATGTTTACAATAATCATATAACATAGTACAACTTAGAAATATTACCGGTCACAGTGTCCTGTACCGTGTCCAGTTTTATTATCTGTTATTACTATATGTACAATAACAGAAACATTCTAGCCACTTGAATAACAGTTTTTGTGTGCCAAACCACTCGGCATCTGCTGCAATTATCATCAGAACAATAAATCAAAATAAACACTTAAATTTGTATAATACAAACTGCATACATAAACGAAAATACAATTCTGCTTAATTTTATTTAAATATCATTTTTATACATACTTTTTATTTATAGCTTAAATATTTTTTATATACAAACTATTGTTATACAAACGATGACAATAGTTTGTATATCAAGAATAATTAATCGTTGAAATTTAAATGTTGATCCCAAGACGCTCTAGACGAATTTGTTTTCTTTCAAATAAGGTCAATTTAAAAAGTTCACGTCCATAATTAGAGATTTAATTTGAATTTAACATAGGCCTTAAGAAGGGAATGAAATCCAACATGGCGTTGTTCCATAGATACAATATAGGTGTAGCGGATTCTTAAGATTTATGCGATAAAGTTTACGTCATGCAGTTACACAAACTAGCAGGTGCCTAATTATTAACCAACCTGCAAACATATGGGCATCAACTTGTACCACCATGATACATTCCTGGCTCACTTAACAACCAAACAAACCGCAGGCGAGGCTTGTTTATGGCTTAACTAAAGCATTGTTCTACAGAGCAAATTTGGGGCTGACTCAGTACTAAGGGAAATTTGATGGTAATTATGTAATTTCTACTCAACTAAAAGAAAATGAAATTTTCAGTATCACAGTTGTTTCAATCGAGTTAGATTAGCAGATTATATAATTTCATCAAGTGGAAAATCGCTTTTCCACGGAAAATTGGAAAATTCTTGTATATGAGAAAATTATATTTTTTTAACAAAGATTTTTTTTTTATTACTGTAGGCTTATAAGTATTTTTTGCACATAAAAAATACTTTCACATAACAAACCTAACATAACCTAAATTAATATATCCTGTCTAAACTTGTGTTTTAAATTGGGGTGCATGGCCTCCGGAACGGCTGCCGGTCGTCCCTAAGGCAACTGTAAGCAAGTTACTTATCTTTTAATGGTTAATAGTTGGTATTCACAAAGATCGTATAGTGGCCAATTTTTGCGATTCTCCACGACAGTAGCTTTTCAATCATACCTGGAAACTCAAAAGTACCCCCTGCAGATTCGATTGTAATATATGATTAGTTTAACTAATTAACAAAAACAGCGTTATGAAAGGTATAAAAAATATTAATTTTAAAATAAACTACGATCTTTAATTGCAAAAACTCAGTCAAGTTATAAATGCTGAACATCTCAGTGTTCGTTAAAGGGAAGATCACTCGTCATTTATTGGAAAACCTTTCACCGATCATCGCTGAGCTTCTCAATTTGGCATTTTTACAATGATAATATTTACCAAGCGGATTGGTTAACCGTTTTTTATTATTGAAACACGCTTAATTCAACTGACAATCTTTATTTTAATTTAATAATAGGACTTATTAACGATAGGGTAGCTTTTTTAAGGACGTCCAGATTTTAAATAGCCAATATAAAATGTGTGTTTGTATTGCCTATTTATTTAGTATAAATCTACTAAATATAACCACTATACATAGTAGAAGTATATAACCACCTAAGTGAATAGTGAATAACTGAGATTATATTTTATATTACACATATTAATTTTGAGACACAAAACTGGCAACACTTCTAAAAACGCGAATTCAACTAAAAAAAATAATACTACAGTAATAGATCAGTTTTAAGCTGTAAAACAAAAACTTTTAGTGTGAAGGAAAGTGTTAGTATTCACTATTACATGAATTAATTTAAATAATATCTATATTATTCTACCAAAAATCAATTCTACGATATTTGTAATTTAATTTTTTTTTTTTTTTTTTTTTTTTAGCTATAAACTAATTTTTCAGTCTGTAAACTTCTAATAAAGCTAGAGGTTGATAATTGTTGAATTTATATTGAATTCAAAATTATATAATTAAATACATTTTTATAATGCTTTAAATCTAAATATATAAATTACAAAAACGATGTCTCCCTCATCACGAAATCTCCGGCACCAATAAACAGATGTTCATGAAATTTGGAAGGAAAAAGTCATCACCATTCTTTTGCGTCATAAACTAACTACCTTTAGAAAGGGATCTCTTGATGTTTCATTCGTAAAGGGTAGAAACAGCCCCTCAATAATTCCTTTTTTCCATATGAGTACCAGTTGCATGGGCATTAATTTAGTGGTAGGATTAAGTTCAAACAGCAGAAGAATATAAACAAAACACAAAAGATTGGTTTATTTGGTTTTCGTTGTGAAATGTTTAAGGTAGTTTCTACTAACTCTTACATAATTTCACTACTTTGCATTCCCCTAAGTAGGCTTATAAGGGTTTTCTAAACTGTAAAATAATAAATGTGACCCATCCTTATTGAATTAAGGGCTGTCGGCTAGTTAATTATATAGTTTAAATGCTTCCATAAATCATTCGAGTGTAGTTTCGGAACTTTATTGCATGTATATATGAAACACTTTTTGTAATATATGACGATATCTGCCAAAGAAACCACCGTAATTCGGACTTACAAATGGACGTTTTGGTTATAAATGAAAAATACTTTCCAAAAATCAACACAGGAGAGATTTCTAAAAGCTGCTGATTGATATAAATATATCTTCTACATTCACGGGTCGTTAAGGGCTTACAGATCTTGTAACGAATTTATCGTGGGTGAGCTTTCCCGGAACCTTCTTGTTAATAGAGATCTGAGAATATGTCAGTAATACTACTCTTCCATAATAGAATTGTATAAATATATTTATAATTTTTGTCATAATTATGCAGTAAAAGAAAATAGTATTTTTATGCAAGTATAACTCAAAACAATTGTCGTACGCCTCGCATTTACTGGGAACAATTCCGAACAGACCTTTAGAACAGTTTACCAACAATTTCAAGTGAACAATACAATTTTTAATCATTATTTTACTCAACACTTTATTGTTTGATAAACTTCATATTTCTAACAAAATATCCAACGACAAGAAGAATTACAGTAAAAGGAAATTTTCGATGATCACCTAATAAACTAAGAGGCACTTAATTTGAAACATTAACAGTCTGAAACGAGGAATGTCTTTGATTTCATTAAGTTCACTAAAAAAAGGCATGCTAATCGAGTATTTAAATATAGTTGATGAAGAATGATTTATAATTTAAAATATTTCTACAAATTATTAACTTTATACTAACGAGAGCGAGAGAGAGAGAAAGAGAGAGAGAGAGAGAGAGAGAGAGAGAGAGAGAGAGAGAGAGAGAGAGAGAGAGAGAGAGAGAGAGAGAGAGAGAGAGAGAGAGAGAGAGAGAGAGAGAGAGAGAGAGAGAGAGAGAAGAGTTTTTAATTAGATGCGTTTTTATTTTTACCAGGAGCATACCTTAGCAGAAGCTCTAATAATCAATTAATAATATTTATTTTATCATCGATAAATTGTTCACAAAGTATAATCTAAGAGAGTATTAAAAAAATAAATAAAAGTAATAATGAACCAAGGAATCTAACACCCAATGAATAAAGAAGTAGCTGAAATAAGAGAAGTAAACTGTTTAATTATGTAACACGTCTTACAGAGCTGGAGACGACGTCATGAAATCAAAATACCAGAGTAAGATAAACTCCCGAAGATGAGGATTTGTAACTTGAGAGACATTAAATTAATCTGGTTTTTATCAATTAGATCTGGATTTACCTAACTCATTTTAATGAAAGAGAATGCTGTATTATGATATAATGACATTAAACTAATACTTTGATCTGAAATTTGTTTTCCCGATTCTTAAGATAAAACAATCATTAGTATTTACATTAATTGATTTTGAAGTAATAAAATGATAGTATTGCTTATTGGTAAGGCGCTGATCGTAGAGATACGGGTAAATTTGAGGGGGAATGAGTGTGTTGACTGTGATAAATGAATGTAGTCTTTGTTAACTGTTACTAAGTGCAGAACCATTTATTTATCAGGGTAACTACAGTTACCTTTAACTTAACTTGAAATCAGAACCACGTGGTATTGGTTTGATTTTCAGCTAATTATAAAGCTCATACTCAGTTAAATACCCTACACAACAGCCTAATAATGCAATAAAATAACGTTTTTCTATTTTTTGAGAGAGCTAACAAAAACTTGACTAAACACGTTGTAACCCAGTTAGGTGACCCTTTATAATGTAATTCTTATATATAAAAAAAAAAAACATGTTTACTACATTTTCATAACAAATTTGACCCTCTCGTTGAAGGATTGGTAGTACAATTAGTTTACCATAGTACAGTAAATAGTACAAAAGTAGTATCACGTACATTTTTCAATTACTTCTACATCTCGTATTACTGACATTTTTCAGATCACGATAAATTTTAGATCATCTACATTATTTATTTATTTAAACAACTTGTTTTCTTGCAATACAGTATTGGTCTTCTCCAAAACTAACTGATATAACTAATAGCTATTTTAGTGGAAAGTTTAAACTCGAGTAATATAAAAATCACATATATTTTGGATCTTTTACGTTAATTCACTGCCTTAACTATAACTTAGGTTAACCTAACATAATCAAACCTAACCTAACCTAACCTAACCTAACCTAACATAACCTAACAAAACTAGTGGTAGTGAACTAACGGTTAAAGTGCTATATTTTCAGTAGTATAGGATGTTTCCTAAAATTTTCTAATTAAATTTGGAAATGTCTACAATTGAAGACCAGAATAGCTTATTGAGCTAAGTGCCAAAAAGCAAATTTGTGGAAAACACATAATAACTGTTTTTTTCCTTGAATAACATATTCAGTATAGTACTTAAATTTTTCATTTGTGTAATTTAAACACAAAAAACAAGTTTTAAAGTTTAAAGCTTAAAAGTTAATAATTAACTTAGAAAAAAAATATTTCATCAGAACATTTTATGTCCAGAGTATAGTTTCATGCTTATTGTACTAAGTCCATGTTGTGCATTCATGCTTTTTGTGCTAACTCCACCAATTAAAATATCTCCTTTTTTATTTCTTTATATTGTTTTTACAATATAAACATAACTTTGTTTTATAAATCAATATCACTTGAATTTTAAAACAAGTTTCACTACCTCTTGACCATATTCATGCTTTTATTTCTAAGCAATGATTCTATTCATTTACATTGTTAGCCTAAGTTTGAGTTTTTTTTTTCATTGTAACTAAGATAGGTTTGAGGTAATATCACTAGTGGGTTAGTAACAAAAGAAAACTAGGAACTCAAAAATATGTATTTAAAATCTGTCTGAACAATAAAAATAACTGAAGTACCAGTAACCATTGACAAAATTAGACAAATTTCAACCGTTCAAAAAGTTAATACAGTCCAAGGTTGTATTAGCCTAGCCCATTGTGCCACATAATCCCCGGTAGAATTCTTTGTTTTCTTCTTTTAGAAAAGGAATCATTGCCGATGAGTCTTTCTTTTTGGCCTCTGAAATTGGCAAGTTTCCTTCTAGTTTTTCTAGCTGCAAATTTTTAATGTCCTCCACAGTCACTCCATCTTGAAAGACGTAGCACCTGTTCCATGACTCTAGTTCACTGTAGCTTTTTTTGTACAAAACATATCCATGTTCGTCCTTGGTGATTCTCAGGGAAGTTAACTTTGAAATACCTAGTGTTTTTGTGTTTAGAAATTTTTTTGAAGCAGCGTCAAAGTTAAAAAATTTGTCGACCATTTCAATAGTTTTAAATGGTTTGATTGTCCTTGCACTCTTAATTACTTGTATAACATCTGTTACAACTTCCATTTTTGAAACCTTTGCCCTTTTTTCTATCAAACCAAAATCCCTGTCAGCAGAGGAATAGCTGTGGCCACTCAGTAAAAACTTATGCTCAATATTGTCCATTATTCCACAGGAAGTGAGAAACATATACAAGCAAACAGGTTTTCAGTTTCTTTTCCTTCTGTGTGAGGTACACTTTGCCGCTTAATCTAGCCTTTTGCTGTTGTTTTCTCCAACTAATACGCTCTTCATCATCAAATGCTATAGTATTGTTCATATCCATCGTTAAATACAACTATTGCATGAGAAACAAACATAACAGTTCACAAAATGACAAGTGAATGCAGTCAAAATGGCTGCAGCAACAAGTTGGCACTTAGTACATTTAGCACGACGAACTACTATGGAGATACAGGCAACGCATTCTTGCGGAGACCATAGCAACTAAATCAGTTGAGATTGGAACATAGCTCACTTAGCAGGGAAACGGCCTCTGTTCATAGACCATTTTGCGTGGAAAAAGTGAAAATGTGAAAAATTGGCACTTAGCTCAATAAGCTATTCTGGTCTTCAATTATCTTTGAATAAGGATGATCAACCACACGCAAATGGAGAAAAAATATATCTAAACTACCACACCAAGCATTCAACAAGAACCACTCTACTTATCCTCAAAACGAATCTCCAAATTACAATATTTTTTTAATACAGGAGACCCAGCTGTCTATTATCTCTCAGATGTTCATTTAAGAGAGGAAAACCCTGATTTAATTTTCAGACCAGTACTATATGGCTGACCATGAAAGGAAAGTTGCATTATCCGTTGCTTTATCTGTTTGAACGGTATACCAGTGCAGGAATCAGTTTAAAAGTCATGAGTCAAACTTATTTTTGTACATCTTATCTGTACAGGGTGTATTTAAAATGTTGCCATGTCTATATAATTTTGGATTATACTTATAATTTAGAGCACAAAATGAGGAATGACGTTTTACCGAATTATGCTTCGTTTAGTGTCTATCGGTATCTTTGTGTGTTTTACAAAACAATTAATAATTAAAGAACAACTTTACTGACTAACTTGTAATTTTACATTATGCTATAACTTAATTCTAATAAACATTATGTTAATAGCTATTGAGCTATCTTTAGCCATTTCAAAATAGCGGTAGTTTTAAAATTTGAAATTAAAATATTTTGTGAATTGTCAGGTCCATCAATTTTACACACAATCAAAAATGTGTTACTAATTTTATTAAAAATATAATTGTACTTTTATTTATAATATAAATCTATTATTAGTGGAGGTTTTGTAAACAAATTATTTTACTGAAAGTATTTACAGCATACAGATAATGCAGCAAAATACACTTTTTACCAAAAGTCCACTAACAATCGACTATAAATAAAATAAAGTACCAATATATTTGAAATAAAATGAACTAAAAATTATTGTTTTTGTTTAAAATCAATGAACCTAAAAGTTTACAAGATATTTTGAGCTAAAAAATACAAGCGACCGCCATTTTTAAATAGCCATAAAATTTCTGAACTCCAAATTTTAATGTATGATCAATCCGTTATGCATTAAAAATCCAAACCAAGAATTGGTAATTTGATTGTTTTTATAGCTAATACAGTTTTTTATGAGTAAGAGTAGTGAAAAAATGTTTCATAATGATTTTGAATCATTATATGGTATTTAATAGATTTACTTTGAAAACGTTCTTTACATAAAACACGATCCTTCATTTAATAAAACCGATTTCTGTGCTTCCCTTACATGCCTCAAACCGATCATTACCAATTCAAATATTCAACGCAAACCTTGTAGAAAGATCGATATATTTTCTCACCAAGTTCAGTATTTGTTCATCCAAAGATATTTTATCCTATATTATAAGTTACATAGCAATGTTACAAATACAGTAAAGTAGTATTTGTTAATTTTAATACAAAATAAAAACATGGTTTCGTTTTCCAGCTTTCATATCACTAGTTTAATTACTTTACAGTTAATTTGTCAGTTTAATTTATTTTACGCATTATCATTATGTGTTTTAGAATTTAAAGATCTCTACATTATCCATTTTGGTACAGTTATCTTTATTTATAATATGGCAGAATATATTTTTGGCAAACATTTTTTCAATTTGTGTAGATCACGTAGAAAACATAAAACGCACTTAAGTATCAAAAAGCAAACTTCGTTAGCCAACTTTTTAATAGATAAATCATGTGAACAAAACACAGAAAACGCCTCCCTCCGAAGGTAATCATCCCCTCTGATCAATTTCCTGGTTCACGTGTGGTAATCAACCGGTCCACTGATTGATTGCTTTGAGTCTTTAACGCCCAGTCCACGTGAAAAATACATAATATGAGTGACCGCACAAATTTGAAAGCTCTTTGTTTACCATGTTAGTGTAGATTATATAATATATTGATGCATTCTGCATGGTATTGCTTCGAAAATTACTGTAAAAAAATGTGTATACTACACCTGAAATAATTTTTTACCAAGTACTAACTCTACTAATCTACTAAAATTTTCTACTATTGATTTTTTATTAAGTAATTTAAGGATCATGAACGTAAGATTTTTCTTAAAATTTAGTGAATTTATAAAGTTTTATATTACATTCTTACATATGAGACACCGACACAACGTTGTTGGTATTTTAAGGCGAATATGAATGGTTATATGAGTGTGGATGAGTGTAGTCTGATTACTAACTGAGTTAGATTGTTCCTCAGAAAGGGAAATTTATTAATAGTTCAACAGCCAGGGCAACCAAGGGACCTACAGCTTTACGTGGAATCCGAACCACGTAGTACTGGTCTGATTTCCAGCTAATTAACAAGGCTGATACTCAGTTATCTCCCCCACACAACATCCGCACAATGATTACCACCCAACATGAACACTCCAGACTTCTCTAGTAGTGTCCACGCCGATAGCAACCATCAAGCGGACGCCATGTCGGTATTAAGAGGACCGAGCATCCAACCTATCGCCTACAATCTCCCAAACACTTTGTCCTCAAGTAGCTGGGTTACAGCACTGCGCCACCAGTGCCGACTTATCACATTACTAGTTTTTTAACTGTACAGTGAATTCAAGTTTTTGCTGGAACTTAAATTTTAAATAGTTGTTTTAAGCTGGGTAGTATGTGACTTTACATTATTAATTAAAAATTATTTTAATGAATGATTGATTGATCTTTCGAATAGTACCTGTCTATTTTAATAATAGATATAATTGAACAAATAAATGTGTACCGGGCCAGGGTCCAATTCGGGACTCACCAAGAGTAAAGGTCAAAGAGTTTGAATAAAATAAAATAAGTGGGCATAACTATAACAGGTTCAGTAACATTACTCTTAGCAACTCTGCTAGTTTTAATTGTTAGTTTTTATTGCAACATTGAACATTTGGGATTAAATGTTACTTAACTTGAGTCTAAACAACCCTGGTATGCTCCCCACCAACACGGAAAGCTTTTTAATTAATTAATGGAGTAAAATATTTAAAAGTTACAACTTGAATTCGCCTTAAGCTACTTTTTAGTTCCGTATTTTTTTCTATTCAAAAGAACGATATCTTAAGATGAATAAACGCTTTTTAATGAAACAAGCTTAATAAGTCCACTTGATGAAGAACATAAGTTTTCTTAAGATCTTTAGTGTATTATATTTTAATTAAATATAACTTCCACCTTATATTAAGGAAACTTCAAGTGACTTTTGAGTCAAAAGTGACATCAGAGTTTCTTTCATCTTTATTTTCTTTGAAAATATTATTAAAACTCCTTTAGTTTCCTCCAAGTAAATATTAATTTTTTAGGCTTTACCTGCTTCGGAACATTTAATCTAATCGTACAATGTAATAAAATACGTAAAATTTAATCATATACAAATTTACTCCATTTGTAACATTAAAGAACACATTTTTTTGGTTTTAGAGAATAAAACATACCTTCTTAAAATATCAATACTTCGACAGTTTACTACGATTGGGCTGGCCAAAAAGTTAACTGCGTACTTGCGTTTTATATTTAGCATATAAGGGTTTTATCAGCGCAGGGGAATCGTGGAATCGTTTCACCTTCAATAGAGGCAATGACAACAACAGTCTTTAGTTTAAAAAAAAAAAAAAACTGAAATAAACTGTAACAAATTAGTCTTATTAGTTGCTGTTTAATGTTTACATTATTTTTACAGTTTTTTATTATTAATTTTCATTCGGAAACTATATAATGATTTAATTTAATTGTTCTATGTATGATTCAATCGAATAAACCAATAGTCACTGTTGCTAATGTCGAAGTGTCTTTCTAGTTGCCGTGACAATGTTTAAACATAATGACACAGTTGAGGAAGAGTATATCTCTATCTCACCTCCACCATTAAATGCTTCTCTCACGCACCAGTGCTTTCAGTAGGTGGCATTGTAAGTGGCCTATATATACTTTAAAATACGAAAGTTAATTTAATTAGGTTTTTATTTGATTGGTGAATAAAAAATAGGTTATTTTAAATCGATTTCTTAGCCGTTGGTTTGGCTGATTTACGCATAATCAAACTACTGATCAGAATCTTCAGATTTAAGAGAATCATAAAAAATGTATATTACTGAAAAGTGTGCATAAAATATTTACTGTTCACCGTATATAATGACTCTTCACCTTAGACATGTCGCGCGCGCACAGACACAAATAGGTAACTATAATTTGAACAACAAATTGTAAAAATGTATCAACAATTTCCTCTCTATACTTTTACTTATTGTTGTACGCCTATTAGTTGTATACAATATAAATTTCTTACGATTGTTAGTATACAACGTATAAATGTTCCCCAACTAAATGAGGGTACATCAACTATCGTTGTACACTAGTGTTATATTTCCTTTTCCTTATCATTGAATATACAATACCTTGTTTTTATTTTTTATTTATTTCTGTTTTATACATAGTTTTAAATTTTCATGCTGTCAGAATTTTCATCATAATCCTCGGCAGGCTACTCTTTGGTTGAACTATTTTTATGACAGTGTTACATGTGGATTATCAATTTGAATATTGAAATAAGGAATCACAAATCTACTATAATCGTGACATGAACTAAAAGAATGTTGAAACGTATACAACTTATATATTATTTGGAATTAATAAATATATATTAAATAAAATTAAGGAACAAGATTATATCTTTTTACTCATAAGAAAATTGATTATATTCAGAACACTAAAAGCCAGATTTTCAGAACAGTAGATCTGTTTATTGCACTCAAATTTAAATAATAATCCGATATAATACTAACTCTACTCAATATCAGAGAGTAGCAAATAAATTAAATGATTCTTTTACCTTACACTGATGAGTGAAATGTTCCATAAGTAGCATTAACAGTTACCTGCAACAGAGTAAATATAATTTTATTAATAGTATGATAATGAATATAAAATACTTTTTGTTGTACCTATAGTACCATATTTGGGTTTAAAACCGTATTAAACTTCAAGTTTCGTTTTAACTTTAACAACCTGAAAACATTGCTGTACGAACAACATGGTCTGCCTGATAATTTAACCTGAGAACAAGCGCGAGGAATGGACGCCCCATCGTTGTATTTTTATGGAGTGGATATAAAACACATTTTCTATCTGTACCACATATCGTATTGAAATAATATAGAACGTGTAAAAGTTAAGTCACTTAGAAAACAACCCACTTAAAGCACTGGTGTGTGAGAGTTGCAGTGAGTGGTGGAAGTGAAATAGAGAATTACTGTTCTCCCACTGAGTCATTTCATTCGAAATTGAAAGACGGTATGCTTTAAGATTGCAGTGCGATAGCAAGCTCCACCCACTACGACATTAGCAGCAGTGACCATTGGTTGGTTTGTTTAACACTATGGAATCGAGCGAAGAATTATTAAAAATATCAATATTTAGTATGCAAATAACAATTAATTAATATCAATAACACAGTTATTAATACTGTAAACAATAAATATCAATTAAACAAACCTATACAGATTTTTTAATGTGTATATATTCAAGAAGTCTAACACTTGATGGTTGGAGTTAATCACGACCGTGATGTGTGACGAGTGAGTAGTTGAACAATTCCCCTCCGCTTCCGAAACCCAAATATGCATTAAATATAACACGCAGGTTTCATTATGTACGGCCCCATTATAATTTGTTAGTATATGCAAGAGTAATGTACTATAGCGTAATTTATTTAAAATAATTATTATAGCGTTACTTCATCGCATACCGCCTTAGTGTGAATGTGTTTTTAAAATAGTTTTTGTTAAAATATTAGTCACAGAATAATAAAATAGAGGGTTGGATAGCTTTAGATACAAAAATTAGTAAAAACTTTAAATACGCTAAATTCATACTTACTATAATTTTAAAGTGTCTAAAATTGAATTTTTACACTTACAATGTATAGTTTAAGGTAGATGATTTCCAACGTGTTACAATTTCAATATATCAAAATAACCATTATCCAATATATGATGGATAAAACCTCAAAGGACAGCTCCGTTTGATAAGAGCCCAGCACCTTGTTAAATTGTGTAACGTCGACTGTTTTCATTCTTTTCTGTTGGCAAGATTGTTTTTCTTTCCAGCTTAGTGTTGAGGTTCAAACAATGAGTTGTTTTACAGTCACATGTGTTGATATATAGATTGATCGTTCACTTGTAAATCCCTTTATGTAAGGAGAGATTTAAAAATGAACGATACATTTACAAAAGCATAATATTAGATTAAATTAAATGTTGCTTTCATATACTTAAAATTTCGACCTTTTTTGATCAGATACAAACAAGATTTTATCATTCTTGAAGCTCTTCTTCTTGGATATTATCATTTAACTTTATGAATCAACTTAACAGTAAAATTTAATTTTTATTCATATAATCAGAGATATACGTGATATTGGAAATATTCATCAAAATTAAAATATTCACTTAAAAATGCAATAGACCAAACTAAATATAGGGACGAATCACCTTTGGTTAAACATTTTATAACTGTTTATTTTACTTTTACAAAAAGTAATCCCCTTAAGGAAGTCAGAAAAAATAACAACTAGCCGTTTATGGAGCCTCTCCATACGAAAATATAAATAAATTCTTGTTAATAACTAACCAGGAATAAGTGAACACTCAATATTGTTACTTTAACTGTATGTAGTGTATTTTAGTTATTTCAACCGTTTATTTTACGACAGGTTTTCTTTGTTTCGTTTTATAAGTTAATAACAGGTGTAAACATTTATTAAGATGTGTATTTCTTGTGGTGGTAATTTTCCTACTGAAAGGCCTCACTATTAAAAGTTTATATTTACTGGAGTGCTATCAACACTATTCTTTGTTTCTATGTATGTTGAGTACTTTCATACATTTAAACAAAGACGATATTTATAAAAAATAACGCACGTTGGTTTTTAAATTTTATGAGAGAAGGATGTGAAATAATTATTACATAGTTTCAAAATAACTATTGTAAAAACCACACGACTTTAAGATAATAAGGGAAGATTAATCCATTTTATTTTTCAAATAAGTTTTTACTGTTTTATTTTCGTTATTTGTAAAATTTACTGAGAAATTGGCAATAAAGTAACTCGAAAGAAAGGATTACACTCAATGGAAGTCTTGTATGTGAATTCATGTCTGCTCAAATATAAAAAATATTGCATTTTATTAAAATATATGTTACGTATATGATACAAAATATGACCAGGAGTACGTAAAATATAGGTCCATTAAATTTCATAATCATTATTTTTAAATTCAGCTCTAGCTAAAAATTGTTAATTTATTTCTTAAAAAAACCATTTAAGTAAGCTTGAAAACTATTATTTCCACATTTTGATCTCCAAAGGCATGTACTGGAATTGCAAAACCAAAGTTAATGCAAACAGCAGCTTTTGATTTAAATATTCTTTAAGTTCTTTACATTATTTCTTCTTCAATATTTTTAATAATCGCCAATTTTTGTATAGCTGATATTTTATTAGTAATATAAGTTATTTTATATTTATATCCTCCTTGTGGTGTAAACATTTATATTCTTTCTCAAAATTTTATGACAGGGCTTTCCAAATGTAAAATGTAGTGATTAATTAATATTCGGGTTCTAAAACATATTTAGTATTAATTTTTCCAAAGTTTCATATTTTCAAGTACTTATTTGTTTTAGTTCTTGGTGTAATGTGTTTGCCAGTGGCCTTGACAGTATGGTTCTGACGTCATCGCTAGATAATGGCGTCAAGCAAACAACGAGCTTGGCTATTCCTTGGCTGAGCGAGCTCGTCTTTAGGCACAGCCCCGCTACCAGCAGCCATTGGGTTCGCTTAGAAGTCACCCAATGACACAAATCGTCATTATCAGCTTATGTCGTGCAATTAAAAAAGGACCGTATACTGATTCGTTGCATTAAAGTTGTTATATTTTATCAACATAATCAATTTAAATCGATGAAAATTATCAAACAATTCAATAAAAAAAATGTATTCGTGGTGCCTTTATAAAAAAATTAATAATTTTCAAAGAATTATACGATCAAATAATACAATACTCAAAGTTACAATATATGTTGAAATAAATCTAAAAATATATCGTATAAAAATAAACACCAATAAGGCGTTTTAGAATATTTCTATATTTTGTTTCATATGCTTCAGGATACTGATAATTTTGAACTTCTTTTAGTAAATCAAACGCTAAAAACTATTTCCTATTCCTACAGGAAGTTTAGCCATTGCTGGTTTTTAGATTAATTCTTATTTAAAGTTTCCTTTATTCTTTATATACTCAAAGATTTTGTAAGTTTTTTCTTGTTTGGCCTACATATAAAGGTTCACAGTCAACTATATATAAATATGATTCGCTTTCTCTGTATGTTTTTTAAACATTTTATTTACTAATTTGAATAAGATTTAATTGTTATTTTTTCAATTGTAGTTAAGTTTTAATTTTGTTTACAGTATACAAAAAAACAATGTTATATATTTTTTTATCAGTTTAAATATAGGTTATGCTTAGAGAAATTTCAGACTGAGAGAAATTATTGCCCCCACCCCCTAGTTGATATTTACTATTTTAAACGTATATTGATCGGAAAATGTTATAATGTGTCGTGAACACTGCTGTACCTTGTGTAGCAACATCAAAGTATCTACTACTGTGACAGGCTTTGTTAGGTAAAAGGGGTTCTGCAGAAAGGGCCTTTCTCAGGCCTTTAACCACCTCCCTTACAACACTGTGTTGGTATTGTGTACAAGGACATTTACGGCTCAGCACACATAAGGAACTAGATTAGGCTTCTTTTATTCACCTATAAACTTCTGTGTGTTTTTTTTTCATGATCACTTTAGGAGAAGTGGTTTGAGTTGACGAAAGTTCTTTTTAATAATCTGCACAAAATATTAGTATAAAAAATACTATAAAAACTGTTCTAAAGTGAGCTATTCCTCAGGGTAATATCTCTCATAAATCTACATGGAAATAACATCTGAAAATAATAAACTTAAATCTAAACTATAGGCTTAAAACAAGTGTAAAACTCAGGGTTGTGACCTTTAACTTATAAATAAATAAATAACATTGTATTTTCTTTGTACAACTAAATTGCAGACATTCAAAAATAGTTACAAATTATAATGTAATGTATAATTTACATACTATAAGGTAAATTTGTAAAATTGTAAATTACCTGTCAGTATAACTGTTTTATTACTGTATTATTTATAGAGTGAAAGTAACTTAGAAGTTGTAGTATTTACTTCATACGTTTAATTTTTATTTTTAGATATGAGACACCAACGTTTGTATGTATTTTAAGGTGTGCATGAATGATGTATACAGTATATAAATATATACAAGTGGGTTATTTATATGGATTATGACTTGTGTAGTCTGGTTACTAAGTACGACTTATGCTCAGAAAGTACCATTTATTAATATCCCAGTAGACAGGGCAACGAAGAGATCTACAGCTCTACGGGAAATTCAAATTACATAGTACTCATAAAATTCTAAGGTAATTGACTAGTATATTATGAAGTTATTTACTCTATAGAACACTCACCATCACCCAACATGGACACCCAAGACTGAGTAGTAGGGTCCACACCGATAATAACCATTGAGTTGGTTTTATGTTCTCATGTTGGTTTTAAGAGAATCGAGTTTAGAACCTAATACCTATAATGACTCACTGAGAGTTTTTACTTTATTAATTAGATTCACAATAAATTCACCAATTTAAATTAATTAATTTAAATCGATTTAAATTCACTTTATTTACCAAAGCATATAACAATTGTAATATATTTGATAAGGATTAATTTTTTCGACACTAGAAATAAAGAAAACTGTGTTTCAGGGAATTTCCAAGAACGTTTTACTTGAAGTTTTAATTCTGAAATGTACAAAACTTATAGATTACATTCTTATTAGTATTTTTTTTAATATAAATGTTAAATAATGACTAGTTTTTTATCAATAAAAGTGTAAGGTTGATGCATAGTTAAAATGTAGATACTTCTTTGTTCCAACTAGGACAAAAATCATTAGACCTTAAAATAGAACTTTAAAAATGTACATTTCAAAACAGATAATTAAACGGACAAAAATAGTGTGATTGGATGTTTAATAGGCCTCTTAGTGTCTAACCAAACAACCTTAAAACCCGGGTACATATAAGTTCTGCTCCGAAAATAAGAGAAAAATTTAATTTCAAATCATAAGTATGTTGTTAAGAGTAAAGGACAAGTTTATCTGGCTTGTCACTTAGCTGAAAGTCAGACCAATGCTACGTTATTGTTGTTCCTTAGTTGCCCTGGCTGTTGGGCTATTGATAAAAGGTTAATTTTATTAAAAATAACCACATTCGTTTTAATTAGTATATTCTCATCACTCACATTCTTATATTCTCACATATCTCCGTCTGAATGATGAATAATGAAAATTAATACTTTAATAAAACGTGACTGTAACTATTAAAGATAGGGAGTAATATAATCATGGACATTCTAAAGGGAACTAGCTCGCGGGTTCTACAATGTCGCAATGACAATCAATTAGCATAGCTCTATAATTGCTCGTCAAGTGGGATCAATTAATGGTACTACATCACGCCCATGTGTCGCACTTTATAATTAGCATGTTAACGGTGGATGACTTTTACTGGAACACTACCAGATCCAGGGGGGCTCCTAGGTTTGCCTAGGTGAGGTTTTGTGCCCAGCTCGGGTTTTGTTGAGTTAAATCAGTAAATACAGCCGAAAATTCAATTTTCAGGTCAAGGTCACATCCGGTGGAGTTGAGTTTTTAAATTTTTAGTAACAAATTTATTATAGTTATATTTCAAATGTATACAAAGCGACAGTCTACACAACGCAGACCACAAACATAAACATGTACGTTATTATTTACCATATATTATAAATTTGTGGAGATCGTATGTGGATATACAAGGCTGTTTGGTCAAAAAAAGTGTTTTTAATTTTTCAATTCCAATGTCTTTATATCAGCTATTAAACGCCTCCTAAGTAGTTCTTTCATTAAAATTATGTTTATAGTTATAAATACATCACCTTAAAGATGCGAATGTGGGCTTTCTTGGTACATTCACAATTAAGAAACTATTTCCCGATTATTCACAAATTTAAAAAATAGACTCTCCCAGGACTGGTTTTTCTCATCGGTTATTTTAAATTAAGTAATTTTACTGCAAATCAGCAAATTTTATTTTAAATAATTAATGTTATATGTTTGTTTTTATTTAACTACGACGAGAAATACAACACCGTGTTTGGCATCTTATGCTTTTTAATATTACACAGTTTACAACATTAAATAGCTTTATATACTCAACTGGGGCATGTACTTTTACCCGCATCTTATGTTACAATCGCTACGCACACGTACAACGAGACACAACACCCGCACCCGCAGGATCGTGCTTCAACGACTTCCTGCGATTATTACCCTCCCATTCTAAACCGTAGGGGGGAAAAGGTTGTGTGTTTGTATGCGTAGCTCGCAGCAAGCGATGAGCAGCGGAATGAAGTAGTCCCTAATGCCCGTCGAACCACCTTAAAACTGACATGGAGTCCACTTAATGGTTTCAAATGACAACTAAGAAGTGCATATATGAATAAATGAACAAATGATTCACTCCATCAATAAATGTTTACAAAATCATTCAACATTGTACAACTTATGAATATGACTTGTTACAGTTTTCAGTAGCTTGAGCAATTTTAGTATATATTACTATACAATAACAGAAACAGTCTAACTGCTGAAATAACAATTTAGTTTAGTAAACCCCATGGCATCTGCTGCAGTTATTATTAGAACAATAAATAAAAATTAACACTGATAAATTTATAAAACAAACTGCATATATAAACTAAAATACAATTCCACTTAATTTGATTTAATTTTTATTTGCAGACATACTTTTTGTGTATAGCTAACATATTAATAAAGGAAAAACAAAATACAAATTGACTGAATAAAAAAAAACCTTCAAAATTAATAATTATATAAAGTTACGCTAAAATAATATTCAACCAGCTTATATCTGATTGGGTAAACCATCTTATTAATTTATATGTAAAAGGCTGTATTAAATTACATTCCTGAATATTAGCTGGTACACTATTAAAACGTGTTGGGCCATTATAGTTAAAGGAGTGTCTGAAAACTATTTATTCACCTTTGGAGTGCGTAAAATATTTTTAGAAGAAGATAGACCTTTCAGATTCTCAATTCTCACTCCTTTGGTAGAATAATTTAAGGACCTTACATATATATATATATATATATATATATATATATATATATATATATATATATATATATATATATATATATAAGTGTTGTATAGGTCCTTAAATATACATTTCAACTTTATCATTAGTTGCTGATAAAGCGAAAAGGAACTATCTAGTTTATTCAGAATTAATTAGTCTAGTAAAATAATGTTGTGTTGTTCCAACTTGTTCACGGGACTAAAAAATACCCCCCTTCCTTTAATCGTGATTTTATAAAAGCATAATTGGTCGGTAGCGAAGTTGGTTCAATCCCAGCTTCATAAGCTAAAGGTTCTCAGTTCGATCCCAATCAGAGTCATAACACATTTTGAGAAGGATCAGCTGATAACCACCGGCTGTTCATTTGTCATTGGGCTATTAATTAATGAAACTTTCTAAGGAATAGTCGGCCTTAGTTTGTAACAATGACTACATTCGTTCATCTACACTCATCACACTCATTCGAAATCCATATTCGCCCATATCTTGACGATCGGCGTGTTATGAATAAATAAATAAATAAAAAATAAATAAGTAGAGACCGTAACAAATTTTCGTCACAGAATTTTTGTAGGTAGTAAAATGAACTTATCGAAAATGTTATTTTATTGTGTATTTCCAAAGTGTGATTATTCCAAATTAGTTTCTTAAAAATAAGTTACTTTTTTTATTTCTTCGTATTCACAATTATTTGTGCCTGTATGGTATTTCAGAATGGTTGGAAAGCCAAAACTAACTAAAATTAATTTTGTTTTTTCACATTGACTTTCATAATATTATGTACTTATACCAAACTCGTAACTCACCCAGATAAAATATTTCTTTTTCTATAGATACAACGTTTTATTTGAGTTGAATAATGCAATATCATTAAAGTATATTGTCAAACAATAGTAAAATGTTCGTACGTAACAATTATAAAAAGGTTATAGGGTCTATATTGTAAACAGTTTATGTAACATTTAAAAACATCTCCACATTATATATTTTAAGGGCTAAATAAATATTATTTATTAATACTCAGGTTTAACAATTACAAAAAGACAGCTATGATGATATTTCCATTTGGGGTTGTACATTACACAAAGGCTCACAAAGAATGCCCAAAGGCATACTTCATTACGTCAACATTTTTAACTATCAAGCTTTTTACATGCAAGTCGGCAAAAACATTATGAACAAGGGAATACTTGCATTGTATATATTTAACCTAAATTATGATCTTGGCTGTGTTAAAATTTTACAATAAAATGCTTTTTAACTTATAAAATTATCAACTTAAAAATAAACATAACATTAAAATATTATTTATAACCTAATTATTTTTTTACTAAAGGAAAATTTAATGTACCACTTTATTATAATTATTATTGATTATTCATAATTATGAGGCCGATTGTAGAAAAATTAGCCAATAGGATTGGTGAATGAGTGTAATCATTGTTACTAACTAAGTATTCCCATCGTCATTCTGTCGTATAAATGTTTTATGTGGTAACGAAAATTTCATTTTCTTTTCCATGAATGAAATAGAAAGCCTAGACAAACCAATCAAATTTGTAATTACATTGTAATGCACGTACCTAATTGTAGAATAATATAATAATTATTTGTCTATTTTCATTTTTGTAACTATTTATATCCCATTTGAATTTATCTTTATCTGTTGTTTTTTTTCTTTGAGGTTTTGTTTAATTCGGCCATAAATGTTTATTAGCATACTATATACTAATGTCAACTTTCAATCAGCCAATTTGGCTAGAGAGTTTATTAAGGATAATGTATGTATTTGTCGTAATAATTGATTAAATAAATAAATTTAAGTTAAAAAAAAGTCGAATGTTCTTCCGAAAGAGCCCATCAATCCAATAGCCAGGGATTGAAAGTTGACATACAAGGACCTACAGCTTCACGTGTAATCCGAACCACATAGTATTGGTCTGCTTTTTAGATACTGAAAAGTCTGGTAACCAGTTCTCTTCACGCCGATCCTTAAGTTACTATATAAGCGGTTCCTTTGCTAAGACCAAACGTTTTTATGCCGGTTAAATTTATTTTTATAAATTACATTCATTTCATATAACTTATTCGTCTCTATTATTTTTAATACATATTATGTCCAACAAATGTTCCTGTTATATGTAATAATCAATTATAACGAGTAACATATTACCTCGTTATTTATTAATGTTCATCTTTACATGATTAAAAACCCATAAATCATACTTAAAGGATAAATTACTCTTTCCCTAAATTTTTAAATAATGAATAACTTGTTAGTAAATTTCTTTAAAATATCGTTTTAATGATAGCCAAATAGATCTAAGTTCTCGTAAAGCAAAATTCTTCCCACTTTAAAAGGACTAAGGATACTCATTCGGAAAAGAACACGATCACGTACACTACTTTAATTGGAATCTAAGTCTGGCATGTTTTCTTAGCCTCTTTTCCCTAAAGGTCCCATTCCAATGATTGATTTACGACTTGTAGATTGTCTTTCCTTTTTCAATTATAAGTCAAGATAAATTATATGATCCGTTAAAATAGTCTTTTTATTTATAATCATTATATACAGTTTTTAGGTTTCAAATTATTATGATTATTATTATAACATAAATCTCAATAAATTTGTATATACCCACTTCGTCTTACTCTAATAAATGTCTTACCCTATGTTGTATTGGAATTTTTATAGATAAGAAAAATTTATAAAATGTTTATTGTGTATATACTGTTTTTCACAATGATTCACTAAAAATAAAATGTCCTAATGCTATAAAAGAAATTCAAGCTATTTTATAAAAATATTTTGTAAATTTTGTTGTAAATTTAATATCATATATTATTACAACGATATTGAAACTCTTATATTCATTTGTTCAAATGATCCTCCACGTTGAATTTTAATTATATATTGGGTGTTTATAGTGCAACTTATACAATTCACATGCAAACCACCAAGCCTTTTTTGCATTATGAGAGTGTATTCAATGTCAATATCACATCTGGATGATTGAAATCGTACATTCATATCATTCTCTCTATCACTATGGTTATACATTCCATATTCTTTCTGACATGTATGAAAAATGTAAAAATAATTTATATATCATTTGACATTTTGCATCGTAGCTGCATGACTATCTGTTGTAGATACTAATTATATTAAGTACATATAAATTTATATTACATTATCGAAACAAACAAAAAACAACTAATTTAAATCTGATACTCTTTTAAAATAAACAAATATTTTCCTGTACCAATGTTCCTCCTATTCTTTTCATTCCAAATCATAAATAAACGTTTTAATATACGAATTAAAGCATAATTGTTTTTATTTATGTCAAAAACTATCCATAAACTAATGTACTAATAATAATTGAGTACGAAGATTATTATTAACGAAGTAACTTATTAACGTACAATTAAAACATTTCACTCCAGAATGTTTCACTAAGTTATCTTACATAGCAGGAATACCAACGTGATTTCACTTTTACCTTTTAAGTTTATATACTGTAAAAATAGTACTTACTTTGAAGGACCTTAAATAATCCATAATTTTATATCAGAAATATTTGGTATGAATTTCCTTTCAATGCCCTTTTTGTTTTATTGTATTGTTAGCAATTAAACTTATCCTTGGCCTAATGTTGATGCTCTTAAATGGGAAAACACGATAAATATTTTATTGAATATTTGCGTTAAAATCTTTTAAAATGTTACTCAAACAAAAAAACATAGCTTGATACGATTATTATTTTTAAATAAACATAATACTTATGTTACTTAAGCATTTTTTCCAAAAAGACACACTAAGCCTATTTTTTTAATATGTAAAAATATATAAGCTATTTAATGTTTAAGATATGAACTAAAAACTGTTTTTGAATCTTACGTTTTAACAACTTTAAACTAAATGATGATTGTGGCAGTATACTTGGGATGATAAAACATAGGGTGAGTCAAAGTAGCCAAAACCAGACCAATTTAAGTTAAGGAAAGCCCCAAAGGACCCCCTCGTTCAACTTCCTGTCCCCAAACCTCCTTGTTACATTGTTAAATTGGGTCCTTCCCTCTTCCATAGTATAAACTTATCTCCATGATTTTTCTACGTATTACATATTGAATCATTTATACACTAAGAGTATTCCACTTCTTTCTACTGTTCGTAACAGACAACGTCCTGTCTATAGTATTTATGTATTGTCAATGTAATAGACGATTTCATAACATTTCTCATATTTAGAATGTCACTAATCATATTTTAGTTTTTAAATCTCAAATTTAAAGGCTGTAAAGTCAGCACTAGTGGCGAGGTGTTGTAACCCAGCTACTAAGGGGAAAGTATTGTAGAGATGACAGGTGATAGTCCTCTTAGATGTGGATGATTAGTCCTCCTAATACTGACATGGCGTCCACTCAATGGTTGTCGTAGATGTGGACACTACTAGAAAACGCTGGGAAGCCATTATGGGTGGTAATCAGGGTACTAATGCCGTGTTGACGGACATAATACACGTGCCTGGTCAACACGGACATAATACACGTGCCTGGTCAACACGGACATAATACACGTGTCTGGTCAACACGGACATAATACACGTGTTTGATAAACACTGACATAATACACGTGTCTGGTAAACACGGACATAATAAACGAGCCTGATCAACACGGACGTAATACATGCGCCTGGTCAACACGGACATAATACACGTGTCTGGTAAACACTGACATAATACACGTGTCTGGTAAACACGGATATAATACACGTGCCTGGTCAACACGGACATAATACACGTTCACCAGACGGTGAACACGGACATAATACACGTGTCTGGTGAACACGGACATAATACACGTGTCTGGTAAACACTGACATAATACACGTGTCTAGTAAACATTGACATAATACACGTGTCTGGTAAACACGGACATAATACACGTGTCTGGTAAACACGGACATAATAAACGTGTCTGATAAACACGGACATAATAAACGTGTCTGGTAAACACGGACAAAATACACGTGTCTGGTAAACACGGACATAATAGACGTGTCTGGTAAACACTGACATAATACACGTGTCTGGTAAACACGGACATAATACACGTGTCTGGTAAACACTGACATAATACACGTGTCTGGTAAACACTGACATAATACACGTGTCTGGTAAACACGGACATAATACACGTGCCTGGTCAACACGGACATAATACACGTGTCTGGTGAACACGGACATAATAAACGAGCCTGGTCAATACGGACATAATACAAGTGCCTGGTAAACACGGACATAATACACGTGCCTGGTCAACACGGACGTAATACACGTACCTGTTCAACACAGACAAAATACACGTGTCTGGTAAACACGGACATAATACACGTGCCTGGTTAACACGGACATGATACACCTGCCTGGTCAACACGGACATAATACAAGTGACTGGTTAACACGGACATAATACACGTGCCTGGTTGACATGGACATAATACACGTGCCTGGTTAACATGGACATAATACACGTGCCTGGTTAACACGGACACAATACACGTGCCTGATCAATATGGACATAATACACGTGCCTGATTAACATGGACATAATACACGTGTCTGGAAAACACGGACATAATACACGTGTCTGGTAAACACGGACATAATACACGTGTCTGATAAACACGGACATAATACACGTGTCTGGTAAACACGGACATAATACACGAGCCTGGTAAACATGAACATAATACACGTGCTTGGTAAACACGGACATAATACACGTGCCTGGTCAACACGGACATAATACACGTGTCTGGTAAACACTGACATAATACACGTGCCTGGTCAACACGGACATAGTACAAGTGACTGGTTAACACGGACATAATACACGTGCCTGATCAACATGGACATAATACACGTGTCTGGTTGACATGGACATAATACACGTGCCCGGTTAACATGGACATAATACACGTGCCTGGTTAACACGGACACAATACACGTGCCTGATCAATATGGACATAATACACGTGTCTGGTAAACACGGACATAATACACGTGTCTGGTAAACACGGATATAATACACGAGCCTGGTAAAAATGGACATAATACACGTGCTTGGTAATCACGGACATAATACACATGCCTGGTCAACACGGAAATAATACACGTGCCTGGTCAACACGGACGTAATACACGTACCTGGTCAACACGGACAAAATACACGTGCCTGGTAAACACGGACATAATACACGTGCCTGGTTAACATGGATATAATACACCTGCCTGGTCAACACGGACATAATACAAGTGACTGGTTAACACGGACATAATACTCGTGCCTGATCAACATGGACATAATACACGTGCCTGGTTAGCACGGACATAATACACCTGCCTGGTGAACACGGACATAATACACGTGCCTGATTAACATGGACATAATACACGTGCCTGGTTAATAATAATAATAATGGCTTTATTGTACAAAAGTGTTTTATACAATTGGCGAACTTAGGACTAATAAGTTCTCTCTTACACGTGCTTGGTTATGTGTTATGTGACAAACCAGATACAATCTATTGTAAATAATGCTGATATTATAGTATAAATATCATCTTTCAGCGTATATGGTAATTCCAAATTACACAGTATCCAGGTGTATTTAGGGGCTGCGGGTCCATAGAGGCTGATGACAGCCTAAACTAATTAGCGATTATGTCAGCTTTCACCCCGTTGTGTGTTGACAGGTGCAACTCATCCTATCTCGTTGCCAGGATTAAACCATTATCACCACCATTGAAAACGCGGGTGTGAGGTACAGCCCTAGTTATAGTAATAGTTTTGTGCTATTTAAAATCAAATAAAGGTTTTCAAAATCAAACTTTCAGGATTACTGTTTATGACAATATTAATGTTTATTATTCAGTAGTAAATGAAGATTGTAATATGAAGGTTTTGTGGTCTTTCGAATCTTGAACTATTTTTTATTGTGAGATTTGTATCTTGTTATTTGTTTTATGTTTGTATAATATTTGGTTGTCGTCTATCGACTGTTGAGATATGGGTGAATATGAGGGGAGAATTATTATGATATTGTAGATGAACGAATGTAGTCATTGTTACTAACTAAGGTCGACTGTTTCTCATAAAAAAAATCTGGACCACTATGGGACTTACAGCTTTACGTGGAATCCGACACATATAGTACTTTACTATATTTCAGCTTTTTTACAAGCTTTCTAACTAGTTCTCATCCCTTCGCATCATCTGAAACTTGACTACTTGGACACCCCAGACCTCGTTATTATTGCCTGCCTACACAAATAGCAACCATTGAGGGAACGTCATGTTGGTATTAGGAGGAGTGTATAACATATCACCTACAATGTCTACAACACTTTTCCCCAAGTAGCTGGGTTACAGCACTACGCCACTAGTGCTGAATAAATATTATTAGCTTAATTGGATAAAGAATACTTGTGTTTGAAAAGTTGTATGTTTCTACTATTTTTTTATTTATTTTTTTTAACTTTATTGTTTTAACCTATATTAGAGAATCTTTTATAAACATGTATTCCTAATATGTTTATAAAAGTATTTATTACCTGTTTCAGTTACAATCTTTACCAGCTGTTGGAACTATTGGTATTAAATAACATCAATGTTCAGGTTTCCAATATTAGTTTATACTAATATTATCCCCATAATATGAGTCTAATAATATCGAAAAATACTAATAAGAATATAGTAATTGAGCTACTTGGTGACAATTTATAATGGTGTAAGTTTTGGCCATTGTAAGAATAAACAGATATTTATAACAATAGCATTGCAATCAGTGTCATCTTCCAATAAGAACCAAAATCCCGTTCAAGCCATAATTAAAACTGTTATCATGACACTAACTATTTTAATGATATGTTATCGATAAGCAATTTATTATTTCATATTCTAAAAGGAATAATCAAATGTAATCACTATACAAATTTGTATTTTTTATTATATAAACATACTAGCTGAACCCGGAGGATGTTGTCTCGCCTTTCATTTTTCAATAACATACCAAAATAAAGCAATAAAAAGAATTTTAGAAAAAAACCATTATTTATTAAATGAGTGCAAGAGGGTAAACAATTTTTTGGTCTTCTTATTTGGTGTATAAATGTAAATGTAGAACTACAATAAATAAAAACATATACAGTACTGTTCTTGTGAGAACTTCAATCTGCTTATGGCATGTGAAACTACATTAAACCACACAGTCATATGTTTTTTGTAAACAATTCAGATTCTCCATTTGAATAACATGGGATTTTTAGGAGCCCGTGGGGCGGGACCCTGTGGACGGATCTGCATCAAACTTCACAGAAACCATTTCGGGAGTATACAGTACAACATCCTAAAGTTTCATGGCAATCGGTTGGATGGTTTGGCAGCGCATAAACTTCATATACAAACATCCTCTTTTATAAATATAAATATATTTATCGTTCATAAATCTATTTAAAAAGGTAAAATATGTTTAATGTTTAATAGTTTAATATACTAATATTGGAGATAAAATTGAATTAAACATTACTTTAAAGTTCATTCAAACACTTAACTTTATAAAAGGGAAAAAAATGTTTATGTAGGTGTGGCGGAGGGTTTTTATATGGAATCAGTAAGCAAATATATTAGAATATTAAAAGGTTTGTCATAAAATTTTAGTCACTCATTAAATTATATATTTCGCACAGTAGTTATGATGCTATATCACGTAAATGGTGTAATTTTTAGAATTTACGTTCTCCTTTAAAATAGTTTATCTTATTTATCGAAAACTTTGCAATGTTTTTCTTTTCATATTGATAATATTTCCACGTTTTTAACATACCTCGATTTATATTTGAATATAGCTACAAGGATCAATACCGTAGTTAAATTTATAAAGCTTGTCCCCACTTTAAAGCACTCTATATGTTCCGATCCATTGAGCTTAATTTATTTTCTAGTTGAGCGCACAGGTTTATTACGTTTGGGATTTCAGATCGTTTTCAGAAATGTTCCCTCTGTTTTAGTTTTAAGTTGGCCTTTAAGCATAGTATATGGAATAGTATTGTGTAGTGTGGTATATTATACAGGGTGTAAAATATGGAAAAGCTTTAACAACATTATTTTTTTCCATAAATAATTCTAAAACGTAATTTTTTCCATAATTATGTTCCATAAAATATAATTTTTTATCAGAATAATTCACTCGAAACCGTTAAATAGCAGAGAAATAATATTGTTAAATGGACGTTACTCTGGAAAGGATAAACCTTCGAAGTCCGATTTGTGACAGTTAATTTTTCTTAAATATACCTTTCATTTGATACCAAACTTGACCTAGAATCACATTAAAGGTTTTCGTTCAACTCCTCGTGGGCCGTCCGCGTGAAAAGATGACATGTCACTAACAGCGTCAAAAAGAGTGTTGTTTGTAACCGTGTTGATGAACAAGGTTTCACTTTTGTAAGTGAACTCACTCAAAAGTTGTGAAAGCGTTACCATATTTTTCTACCCTGTATAATAGTGTAGTGTGGTGCAGTATAATAAATTGTAGTATAGTACAGTTTTAATTATAGTGTATAAATTTATTTTATAGTATTACAGACATCATATAACATAAATACACTTTGTGTTTTAAGTCAAACAAGAACTTCTGTCATAAATAGTATTGTCCTATAAATAAAGGGCTTATTAAATCTAATCATATTTAGCTGTAATGGAATTAATATATATTAACGTCTTAAGTATAGGACAGACTTTACCATTTTCGAAATTTTTCTTTTATTTATGTTTTACTTTATTATCATTATCATTATTATTTTTTTATTTATTTTTTTATTTTACTTTTAGACACCTATTTGCTTCTTTACATTACTCTAAATATTCCTCACAAACTATTGATCTGTGCGAGGAACTTATCAAACAGATAAGTAGGAGAACCAGTACAGTACGTAGTGAATATTACTGATAAAAACTAACAGTCCAGGCCAGGAATCGAACTTGCGTCTCTAACTCGGAGACTAAGCCCTGACGCCTTACACAGCTCGGTCACTGGCTCCTCCAAACTTGTTTTTAAAACGTTTCGTTGGGTGTACCACTACAAATACAAATTTATTTAAGTATATTTTAACACGATTTGATATACTTAAATTTGATATACTTTTAAAAGCTTAAGTAATATACTATATTAATAGACTCTCATTTCAGGAGTTTATTTATAATTTCTCAATTATGTAAAATTTTAAAAAGTTGGTAATGGCAGGCTTATTACGAGTTGTAAGTTGAGAGACTTATGATGTTCCTAGTAATCACGGAGGCTGTGGAATGAGCAAAGTTGGACAACAAATATTAGAGAGGTATTCAATTAAGATATTTTCTTAGTTCACTTGCCCTTCTGGAAGTAGTTTTAACTCCAGTGGTAAAGCCCGAACCAGCGCTATCTCTAACCTGGGTGCAAAAGGCATGAAGCCTTAGACGGCTCGGCCACCGGTCCATGAAAATGCCGACGTAAAAACGTTATATCACATTTAATATGTCTTATATTGATAAATTTTTCAATGCAACATCGTATGTAATTATTTAATAGCAATACTAGTATAATTTGTTGAATTTGGAACAATGGATATGTGTATTTAGTGAATGATACAGAACATAGGACGTGAAGATAGAGTGGGAATCAAGAAGTACTTATAAGACTGGGTAAAGAGAGGGAAATGCTGAAAACTACCTAATTTTCACCTATGGAATAAACCAATTTTTTTATTTTTCTCTAAGAAACACGGACATTGGTTTTGGTATAATTTAACCATATCGTGTTGTTGTGTGACACAATGTAGAGCTACTAAAATATTTTAAAATGTGTTATAAATATGTAAAAATCGATTGGACAACAATTATTCAATAAATGGTTGAATATATGAATAATTTGTAATTAATAATGTTGGCTGAGGCTATTATTGTTAGTATAACATTAACTTTACATTTAGCTATACATATACAAAAAAGCGTTATGTTCTATTTTATGTTTGTAGTCTTACCTATTATTAAAACTTATATTTAACTGGTTGGTAGCGTAATTGTTAAAAGCCCAACTTCATAAGCTAGTGGTTTTCAGTTCGAACCTAATCAGAGCCATAAATTTGGAAATGAATCAGCTGATAGCCACCGGCTGTTCGTTTGTCATTGGGAAATTAATTAATGGCACTTTCTAAGGAATTGCTGGCCTTAATTTATAACAATGACTACATTCGTTCATATACACTCATTCAAAATCCATATTCTCCCATATCTTGATAGTCTAAAGAATTAATAAATAACAACAATTATTTACATTTCTTCGTAAAAAAAATTTGTTTGGTGGAACCAAGTTAATATTTAATAAAAATTATACAGTATATAGTTTGTAAATAGAAGTAAGAATACAACTGAAATAAAAATAAAATTCTATTCAATCTAGTAAAATTTGTATAAAAAGGATTTATATTTATTGTTTTGTAGTATATTTAACATTTAGCCTGACCTTTTTTTTAACTAGATTGGTTTTATATTTACAAAAACATTATTAATATACAAGGCATTCACTATAATTCCGAACATAGAATATTATTTTTGAATGACCTAAATATTTCACTATAGTAAACAGAATTTAATAAAAAGTAAATAAAAAAAATAATTATGCTTAAATGCAACTGAGATAAGTGTTTGATTTGGATTGACAGTTTCATTTCATGCTTACTGTTTTTTAACATTTAATTCATATTAACAATGATATTTAAAATATAAAATTTTACTAATTAAAATACCTAAAAGAGTACAACAATTTGACTTTTGTCAAACTACAATAAATAAATTCTGAATTTTCTTTTTTACGCACAGATGTTTGGGAATCATCACTCAAGATAAGTTTTTCAAGCCCACTTTATTACTGCTTCAGAGTTTATTACTGTTGCAGTGTGTTTATTACTATTTTATTCATACAATAAAGACTTTGTACTGATTTTAAAAAAGAGTCCGTGTATTTTTATTACTTCATAGATAAACATACATTGGAATATACGAAATAAACATATAATTTAAATGTACACCTAACATACATATTGTTGTCAATAATGTTTATTTTTATGTCTCACACGCTTCTCAAATAAACTCCATAAGTAATATTTTGATTTCATCCTTAAAATATAATAAATTTAAAAAATTTTATGAAAGCTAGATCGTTTCTTTGTGACGTCATCTGATATTATAGTCATACAAGCTTTGCTACTTAACATGAAAATATTTTTCATTATTTATTTAAGAAAATACTCCCTTGAAACTTGATATCAACTATTTCCTTCTAACAGAGGAACCTGGAATTCACGTTCCCGAAGGCACTCAGTCACGTACCTTCATTTAACAGGAACCCAATTCTGGTGTGTTTCCTTAAACTTCCTTCCCGGAGGGTCCAATTCAGCGATTCACTTAATACGTGTAGGATTCTCCTTACTTTTTCAACGTATTTTTTTATGATTGTTTATTGTACGTGTTAAATGTTTAAAATAATAGTTTTAATTAAGTTGTTTAGTTGCGCTTTTTACATGCAACATTTATATGAAATCTTTCAACATTGTATTTACTTCTGTACATATTTCATGTAGCCAAAATATTAAATCTAATATCTTTCAACTTAAATTTTTTTTTTCAATTCAAATTATTATAATTCAATCCTAGATCAGTTTGCTGATTTATTTGTATTTGAAAAAAATCTGTACATATTATATGTATTATGACGCATTTATTCTAATTAAATCTTATTGATGATGTTTCATTTCGATGCAATAAATATGTCCATCAGAAAAAAAATTATTGTAATTTACTCAACCTTTATATAAACAGTTTGACTGTTAACTTTAAAAACGTGTTATATTTTAATGTGTAAATTTGCATTAAAAGCAATAAAACCGTTATTTAATAAAACATTATGTTCAAATGTGCCTTGATAAGTCTAATATATAGGTTAATTTCAACCTATGGATATGAATTAAAAAAAATTATACTTATATTTTTAAATCCTGACATTTCTGTTTTATTACCAAATATATATTTTAAAATATTTCGTAGGTTTAGAATTTGAATATAACAGCTATATTTAAATACTTTAATATGTTCAAAAATATGTTGTGGTCATAAAGATTTAATATGTTACGTTTGTATTTAAAATTTGTTGGCTTATAGTTCATCACGTCGTAAGTATGAAACTAACTATAAAGCAATTATAAGCAAAGTTTGCGAGAGTTATGCATATTTAACGCAGAACCGTCTGACGTAAGCAAGTCTTAAGTGAGCTGTTATATTAGCTTATATCAAACAATATCAGTATTATATTAATATAATGATGTTATATTATATCAATATAATACCGAAAATATGCACGAAATCTATAACTTGTAATGTAAAATATATCATTAAAATATATTTTTTAAGGAGCTGTATGACATTTAATTAATTGAAATTAGCTTTAAATTAAATATTATATCTGAGATATAAATAACGTAAATTAGTAACACAACCTAAAGATTTAGGGAGATCATTTTGAACCGGAAAGATCGGCGATACTTCACAGTGATTTCAAACGTAGTATTTGTTCTTAACTAAGCATAAATTATGTTTTGTGTCATACACAAACACACCTTCATGAATTATAAATTGTAAAATAAATTACACAATACTAAAATTATAAGTTAAGAATACTTAAATTTTAGACCATCTAAAACTTTTAAATCAAATTATAGCCAAATCTAAGTACAAATGTCTAACACTTTAACCAAACGAATTAAAAATTTAATTTTTAAATGTGTCACGAAAACTTATTTACATTATTTTGAAAACTAATCTATGCCCAACAGGAAAATTAAATATATGCTTTCCTAATCAAGCATGCACAAACAAAAACATTGCAAAAATACAGAAAATTATAAAAATGTATTTATCAAGAAAAAGAAATTCGGATAAGTTAAACTATTTATATTACATATTAGAAAATTATTGTTTGAAATTAGCCTTTATTTCTATAAACTACGTCATACTGTTTACATTGTATAATATAATGTATAAGTATTTGTTAGTAACTCTACTATTTAAGTACGAAGACACTCAAAATAAAATGGTACTGCCCTCTCTACACACTTAGTAAACCATGATACCGTCTAAGTCATAATTGATGTCCTTTCAGAGTTTTAGCTGGCATTTTAGTGTACGGTTTAGTCGTGGATTTAGTTAATAACTCAGAATAAAATAATGAGTACATTTGTAAAAAAATATTTTTTTCTAACTTCTCTGTGACAAAAAAAATACTATGAATATTATTATGCATAAAAAATAAATCAGTTATAAAACTAAATTAGACATTTGTACTAATCTAAACTATTAAATGTCTTTAAACATTTAAATGAATTGTTTAAGTCAACATTAGTGGCTAGTGCTGTAATCAAAGTAGGTGAGAGGTTCTAGGTGCTCTTAATGTCGACATAGTGTCCGCTCAATGGTTGCTATCGACATTCACAATAGTATGAAAGTCTGGGGTATCCGTGTTGGGTGGTAAACAGGCTCCGGATTTTTGTAGGGAAGATAACTGAGTATCATACATGTTACTTAGCTGAAAATCAGACTAATACTACGTGGTTTGGATTCTACGTAAATCTTTAGGTTCCTTAGTTCCCCTATCTATTTTATAACAGCGTAATACGACTCGTTCTAAGAAACAGTCGACATTAGTTAGTAAAAATTATTACACCTGTTCATTTACACACATCACACACCTTCACTGGTCTCCCATGTCATAAAGATTGGAGTCTTAATAATGAATTATAAGGATGGACACATGGCTAGTTGGACTGATGGGTCAGACCAATTGTACAAGATGTCCCTTGATGAGGCCACAACAAGCTGATTTAAGCGTTACGGACGGATCATATCTCGCCATCCGACCTCTGGAATTCTGGAAAACTCTTACATAAATGTTCCAGTATGTCCAAGTCAAGAATTATAAAATTCAAGAAGCTGCATATTTTAATATATTTTCAAATTCGAAGCAAGAATCCATTATAAAAACATAAAATCCCCTTTCAACTGTTCCTGGATAGTTAAAACACGCTATATTGATCGTATTATGGATTGTTTTATCTAATCAATAAATATAACTTGAATACTTTTTGAAAGATTTACTTCATAGAAATACTTACTTTTATGATTGTATTAATATATAAGTTCTATATATTATATATCAATATCCTTTTTTTTCTTTTATATGCTAACCAAATGTCTTACAGAGTTTACAAACACTAGTGGGAACGATATTGCTTTAGTTATTTCCCCTAATAAAAGTTTTCCATGATACTTTATTGTAAGAAAGTAAATTATTACAAAATATACCCAGTTTTTCAGTAAATTCTTCATAATCAAGTTCATTATATTTTCCGCGTCCTTAATGTAATAAACTATACGTAAAGATAAAACAACATCCCAAGAAATAAAAATAGTGTCAATATTATTTAAAATTAAAAGTTTCTGTTTCTTGTAAGTTCTTAGGCACTCAACTTTTATCACGTTTATCTTTAGAGGTCATACAATGTCAGGATTCGTATTAGTTATAATAGTTATCAATTAAACCTTTGGGCATGTATGTTAACATTCTCAAAAGGTGGGTTTGAAAAAAATAATTTAGCAAATATTTACACTACACAATTCTTCCATAATGTATTTTTATTAAGTATATAAAATTAGTAGTATTTAGTAATATCTCCTCTAGCAATGATATAGTTACAATAAATACAAGAACAAAATATAAGTAAGTCGAGTAAACACGTATATAAAGATCGCCTGAATAGGAAAGTAAATGGTTCGACGAATAAAGATCTTTTTCTGTTACCAAACTGAAAAGAACCTGTAACTGCTAGTTATAAATAAATTTAGTACCAGTTGCCTGAAAGGAGCAGTTGTCCCATAAACGGCTCCTTTTTCTTATACATTGTGTTGCAACTGTTACCACGGCTTTTATGACTGCCACATTGTTGTTTTGAGAGTGAATTGTAACGGATCGTGTGTTATTACAGATTACTTTTTTGGAATTTATATTACGATCAATATTCAAAGTATACTTAGCTGCTGGTTTATAAGAAAAAAGAGCACGAGTTTTACAAAACAAAAACTAACGTTAAACTACTTAATAAAATAACCATTATGTTTTTCTTTCCATTTGCCTATTTCTTCTTCAAATTATAAATTTATAAGAATAAGAATTTGGAGCTTTTCAAACAATAGCTAAAAAGATATAAATTCTGTAAAATATAAACCCCCACTTGTAGTTTGTTCATTAATAATTCATCGAACTTGATTTTAGATATATTTATAGAACCAATTATATATATTTTTTTATATTAGTACTCGAAAGGCCAAAGACTTTGTACATAAATAACATTTTCAGTGAAATGAGTTGTCGTAAAAAAATATTTTCAGTATCTTATTTCAGAGGCAAAATAATAATTACTTACTCATTGTGGGCTAATAATATAATTTTGTTTTCAACGCCACAGTAGATCGATTTACTAAACATTATATATAAACTTGAAAAAAATCTAAAATTTGCGCTGATAGCTAGTAATTATATACTTTTTATTACAAGTAATTTGAATTGTACGTAGGGTTACCAGTTTAAAGTTAAATGTTAACGGAGTTTTATTTTACCAGGTAAAATTAGGGTTAATTAGACCACTCTAACCCTTAACCTTGGTACCAACGAATAAAGGGTGACTTACACCCGACTTAAGTGACCGGGCAGACGGGCTGCATGCAAGGACGGAGTATGTAAGCGGTCACCCATCCAAGGAACAGCCACGATCGATGTTGTTTGACTCCGTTATTTTGCGTCAAAGCTAATGGCTAAAGAATCCGCCAATAAATTCGAAAAATTTTTTTCTTTTATATTATTATTTCTATAAACCTTTCTTAACAATCGTTTGATTATCACTTTACAATATTGTTTGGAATTGTTCCTTTCACATTTTTCCTTTGTATTTTTACAACTTACTTATAATCATTTCAAACTCTTTAGGCTATTTCAGATTTCTCCTAAATTGGTGTTAGTTTAGTAAATAAATATGTTTTTGCTTTCTTCATCCGCAAGCAGAACTTATTTAGAAGTATTTAATTATTATTTCTGTATTCGACGACGGTTTGACCCATCAAGGTAAAGTAATTGGTATTCTCGGGATTAGAACCTATAGCCACCTGTATTGAAGTCAAGATTACTACCACTTAGATAGGGGAACAAGCGCCAGTAATGTTTAATTGTTATATATATTTAATATCTGATAACTAACAAATAGTTTTTTCGAGGTGATAGTGAAATAGACAATGTACTTTATATTTTTAAATTTCCCATAGAGGGGGATTAGAGTAGTTCCAGTGGGAGACAGAAGGGTTCGTAAATTATTAGACAGGTATTGCTTTGTGCATATAGATCAGCTTCCTGCCAGTCAATTGGTTCAAACAAGTCTTTGCTCAGTTATTTACCAGGTCACAATTAGATACATGTATAAAACAATGTTCTATTTTATGAACAAATAATTTTAATTGATACTCATTTTCTATTACGTGGCTGCCAGTTTCTTGAAACATACCCGTCTCCAAAGATATAATTTAACCAAACTGGCGTACTGAAAGTCCATTTATTCTCCCGATTTGACGTCAGAGTGATCTTACAGCAAAATCTGGAACCACGAGGAAGTTCAACGTGCTATGACCAATGACGTGACGATTTAGCCACCCGCCAACATAGCAACGCCTTATCGCCGTGTTGGCTGTAACATTTTTAGTTCTTTTGTTGCACAATTACATTGATACGCAGTATACGCTTGGTAAAGTCGTGTGGTAAAGAGCTTCACTTCACTACCAATAGGCGCGCTCATTTAAAGTCGTAAGATTCGTAAAGTCGATTATAGTTACAATAAATCAATGTAAACTGTTATAAATTAAAGGATTCAACCCGTATAAATACATTACTAATAAAAACTACAGTGATTTTACATTTTTTTTTACAATATTCCCTACTAATACTAACTGATAGTGATGTCACAGTAAATACTTAAAAACATAAACGTATCGTAATTTTCAACAGCTGATAAATAGAGTAAATGTAAACATCTAATTTATCTACGAATCTAGGTTTAACTATTTCTTAGGTATAATAAAAATATTTCTAATAATTTGGTATGTTTTGGATGTCAATAAAAATATAACTAATATATAATTTTTACTGTACAACCATATGATCAGAACTAGTGTTGTTTTAACAATACATTCCATGTTATTAAGGTTAAGGTGTTATTGTAGAATAGTATTCTACTTAAATTAAGATAAAATGTGAATCAAAAGTAATTTTCAATAGGCAATGAGAAATTGGTGATAATCAGCATAGGTCTACAATATAAGTGTAAATTTAAACCTTTATCACCAAATATATGTATTATATACAGAATATTTCCCGAAATGTGGTAGAATTATTTATCATCATATTTTGACTGTTGTCTGTTTTTTCTGTTGTCTGTCAGTCAGTTATCCTAAGTTTAGTGCAATTATTGGTATTTTTCCTAATAATTATAAGCGGATTGATAGTACTGTTTGATCACCACTCTATCATTATGTAGTGGAAAAATTTTTTTGAATACTGCATTCAATAAAATACTAAAATTTTTTTAGTTTAAATTTCAGAAACGTGAGAAATTCATCCTCTAGCTCCTCTGACTCCTCATCCTTACCTAGTACAAGATATATATTATTAACTTATTTTTACTTGATAAAGTTAATTAAAACCACTCTACCCAGATATATAATACATCAAAAAATTACTATTTGATGCACTTGATTTCTCAGTATTATCATGACTTGTAATGCTTGACGTTCCATATAATATATTATATTATACTATAATACATTAAACGTATTACTAGCCAGCTCTCCTGGGACCTTCGTTTGCTTAGCTCTAATTAGCAGCCTTGCTATGTAACAATACAACACTAATGTTATTAGCAGCACGATTATCCGATGTAATAGCAATAAAACGTATTTATTTTAATTCGTAAGAGAAAATAATACATAGTATAAAGAAAATATTATGTGTGACGCATAAGATCTAAAAAACTAGTACGTGGATTTTATTATATGGCCATACAACATAGTTTATGTAAAAACATTATCAATACGAAATAAAAATAAAATAAATTTAGATTAGTAGCAAAAATGGTTCGCTATCATATTCCAAATAAAATACTACGAGGATCTTTTCCGATAACTCACTACCATACCTTAGGTTCCTAACCTAACCTAACCTAACCATAACCATAACTTAGGTTCCTAACATATATAAACCAAACTATCGCTATAAACTAAACCTAATATAGCCTAACCAAACCTAACATAACCTAGCTAAACCTAAAATAACGTAACCAAACCTAACATAACATAACCATACCTAACATAACCTGAACAAACCTAACCTAACCTAACTTAACCACAACCAAAACTTAGGTTCCTAATATATCCAAACCAAACTATCGCTATAAACTAAACCTAATACATCATAATCAAACCTAACACAACCTAGCCAAACCTAAAATAACATAACCAAATCTAACATAACCTAAACAAACCTAACATACCCTAACCAAAATGGTAGTAGTGAATTAACGGAAAAGGTCCTTTTACTAAAATCGATTGCCTGATTAAGATGTATTTGCATGGTTATAAATGTATACATTTTTATTAGACAATGGAACACAACACGATAATTTTATATTTTGTTTGAGTACATTGTTAGTTTTAATTTGGATCCAGTCATCTGTGAGATTGGCATGAACTTAGTCTCAACTGACTGCCACAAGTTTACACAGAGCAACCCTCGTACCTAATTAGCAATTTACCCCAAGACACATGGGTGCTGTGTGTGGCCAGTGCTACACCTGGTTACTTCAACTGTCTGCTAAGTGCAATTACATTAAGTTCTTAAGTAATGTGTGGCAGCTTGCTACAATTACGCCAATTTGCAATGATATAATAGTCCCGTATTATACCAAGCAGATCATTTTATTTTTATGTATTATACAAAGAGGAGACAATGATCCTACAAAAACTTTTGAAACAGTACTATTTTATTCGAAGATTCTCTTTTCTACAAACATTCTAAAACATTAGTAATGTTCATAGTATATGTGTTTATAGTATCTTAGTATTTATAAGGAATGAATAGTATCATACAGAGGAGTTTATAAAGAAATAAGTCACAACTAAGTTATATGACAATAACTAATAACTCCTGAACTATTTCGAACGTTGAAAAAGCAATAGATATAACGTAAATATTTTCCACAGATATATATTTTAATAAAGACATTGAAAACACCTATTTTAAAGAAATGTATACCTTACTTGGTACATTGTAAGCTGTATATACAATGTTACATTGTCATAAACTATAATCTGTATCATAACAAGAGGAAGGACAAATAGTCAGTATTTTCTAGAAGCCAGTAAATTAATTGACTAAGGTGTCTTAAACTAGTGGCACATCAATACAAAAATTAAAACTGAGTATGGTTGAATAGTTGAATTTGAAGCATGGATAGTAATATTAAATCAGTTATATTTCAAAAACATTTTAATTACTGAAACATAATCAGACAATTTCGATTCGTATAACAGCTACTAAATAAACTACAGTATGTATCTACTCAGATTCTTCAATGCGCGTTTCGGAGGAGCTACATTTAAAGTATAATTTTGAACTATTTAATAACAAAAAAACTCGGGAGCTTCTCAGATGTTTGAATTCTACTGCGGTGTTTAAACGTTGGCCAAATACTCAGATAGAAGCAAATTAAGGAACAATGATTTCCCCTGCTGATTAACTGCCCGCATCAGCTGATGTAATCAAGGGCCCTTAATTATCACCTGTTATTCCCACTTTACAGGTTTTATATGAATTCTCTTATTCTCTCATATATGGAACACTGACACAACTTTGGGAGTATCTTAAGACAAATATGGATGATTTTACACGAGTGTGGATGACCTGTGTAGTCTGGTTACTAACTGAGTTTGCCTTATGATCAGAAGGATCATTTATTAATGGCCCAATAGCCAGAACAACTAAGAGGATCATCACCACTGAACGTGTATGGTTGTGAGGAATAATCATACATCACTACTGTACGTGAATGGGTAAACGGGAGGGTCATCATCACTGTACGTGGATAGGTTGGTGGGAGATTCATTACTACTGTACGTGTACGGGTGTATAAAAATATCATCATCCATCACTGTACATGTATGGGTGGTTGGGAGGGTCTACCACTATACGTGTGTGGGTTGGTGGGAGGGTCTGACCACTGTACGTGTATGGGTGGGTGGGAGTGTCTGACCACTATACGTGTATGGGTGGGTGGGAGGGTCTGACCACTATACGTGTATGGGTGGGTGGGAGAGTCTGACCAGTGTACGTGTATGGGTTGTTGGATGATCAGTGCGTTTGATAGGAGGCTGTAACAAATAGGGAAATGGTTTTCGTTTGAGTCGCTATTTTTTTTTCTTTTTTCTTTTAATCAATGTCAAATCGATATCCTGGTACCATTAACTAGTTAACACTTAATGTTCTGAAATAAAAGTTCATAAATTATATTATTTTGTGATTATTCTTATACTAAAATGTATCTGTTTGTGTTTATTTTACTATCAATTAATTTATTAGTCGTTAATGGTATACAATAAGTCGTTTCTTTATAAATGATACTTATTCAATAAATTGTTGGTGTTACATAGTCACTGACATGACGGAATCTTACCTACAGATTTATAATATTTATTATTATTATATATAATATCCGATACTATTTATTATTATTGTTTAATTGTGTTGTGTTATGGAATAAAGTACTTTTTTATTTCATTTCATTTGTCGTGGTTTAAAAAATAAATGCAATTTGTTATTGCTTTACTAATTTTACATATATCATTGATCAGCTAAACAAAGTTATAAAATATATGCTGATTTGAGATAGGTTAAGATTGAAGAGTTGGCTTTTAACTAAATAAATTTAACCCAACTTTAGTGTAGTTCCTGATTGATTACCTATATAGAGATGCTGAAGTACCTGTAGTGTGGACTCAGCAAGACCAACAGTAAGTAAGTACTGGGATTACCCCAGGGTATAAAGGTTCACAAAGCATGAATATCTGATACACTTAGATCGGTAAAGTTGAATACATCGATTTGGGGGACTTCATTTCCGTTAATGTGGTTTATTATTTTGAAATTAAACATATAGCAATTAGAAACAGTTGTTATGAAGTTATATGTTGGGTGTGGAATTTTCATGGTTGGTACAATTTTCGGACATTTTTTTAAAGTTGGTCCTACCAACAAACCCAATTTACATACGGTGGTTTTGACCCACCCGGTCTAGTGGTACCCATACTAGCACGGTGGTATTGACCAACTACCCACCCGTCCACCGTTCGATGGACGAGTATAATTCCCTCCAATCATTACACTGTTCACCATCTGAAATCTTCTTTCTCCATTTCCTCCTTTTCCTCTAACTTTGTCTGCTATAGCTGTTCTTCACATGCTCTCTCCTCTCATCACATATCCTATCCAATTATGTTTTTTTTCTCTTGTAGTTTTCAGTATTTCCTATCCTATATTCCATTCTCCTCAATGCTACTTCATTTAGCACTCTATCTTCCCATACTATTTTTTCCGCCCTTCTCCAAATATATACCACTATTGCATGCAATCTAGTCTCGCATTCTTTTCTAAGATGACATTTTCCGTTCCATTAAAATAAAGCACTTTAAATAATCTTATAATAAAAAATAATAAATTCATAAATCTTTTCCACGACTTCTTATCAAACTGTCCACAAAGTAAACTTCTACTTTTATTAAATAATTCTATTACCATATCGATTCCTACTTTTATTTCCTGTCTGGAACACATATATATAATTTAATCATACTTCTTAGATGTAGTAAACTACGTACTTGCTCTATTGGCTTTCCCTTTGGTTCAATATTTACTCGTTCCTCCTATCTTCCTCTTATCATAACATTTATTTTACACGTATCAGTTTTCATCCTCTATTCTTCACTTACTCTATTTAACTTGTTCATCTTCGTACAAGCACCTCCTCACGTTATACTACTCCAGGGGTAACTACAGGGTGGCTGTTATTGACAGTTGCCCTGCCACCTATGAGTTTAGTTAAATATTCATGTGCCAGTGAGCAGAACCTGAGGTAATTCTCTGGGGTGGCTGCAGGCCACTGTAATTGACAGCTGCAGCTCCCCCTTGAGTAGAGCTACACAATGTAACGGAATTAGAATTGTTTCATTTTTTCGTAAAGGTAATAATTATAAATAAATAACTAATTTTCTTTCAAAATTCATCTAGATTTTACATAATTATCTACAATAACAAACAGACTATGTTCATTGCATTATTTATCATATAGCCTACTTCGTGAGTTTTTCAATTATAACCTTTTTGAATTATTGTTTTCCATAGCTTCAAAGATATAAAATGAACTATAATTTCCTTTGAAATAAAATATATGAAACAGTTTTTAGATAAGTAAATGACGTTTTTCTATTAGAGTCCACTTTATGATTATTATTCCAATTTAAGATATATATGATAATGTTATGCTTGTGATAATACATGTTTCTGATTTTTGACAAATCTTTTTTCAAAGAAAGATATGGAAAATTATTTTTAAATCCCTATTCAGGAGTCACCTTAAAAAGTTACTGGTATTCGGAATAGAGTTTGATAGTCTTCTGAAAAGCCACCGAAACTGTCAAAAGAAGTTATTTTCGTGGATGGTTTTTGGTTTTCTAGTAGAGACAGAGATTGGTTCATCCATGAGAAAGATGAATCCGTCTTAGATTTCGTATTACGTCGATGGCTCTAAGACTTAGGGATGCAGTGTTTGCCTTTAGTGTCATTGATTCCAAGTTGATCTTCTTCCAACAAATTTGTATTGTAGTTCCTGAAGCTAGGAGAACTGACAACAATTACGTGTATTTTCAGATTCCTCGTTAACAAAGAGTGCTAGGCTTTTTATAGATGTAGTGCCAGCTCAGTAGTCACCTTGACTACGCCTCAGATATTTGGGGTATTCCAATAACTCACTCTGCGGCTGTCCAAAAGAAGTTTCTTCCGCTGATGAACATTAGACTTCCCAAGATAACGGTTTGCAAATCCAGAACTCAGCTAGTAACCGGACTACACAGGTCATCCACACATACTACACTAATTCATCATTCAAATTCGCCTTACACGTACAAATTTGTGTCGGGATTTCATATTAATGAGAATGTAAGACAGCGAAAAAACGGAGAGTTCTCTGTTTTTTTAAAAAAATACTTTAAATACACTGTTTAAAAATAAAACTCTTGACAATTTATTAAATAAAAAGTGATTTCCATATACGTTTCATAATTAAATCGTGCTATGAAACGTACCGGAGAAAATCGTTATTAACAATATAGATATTTGTTGATAATACTATTTGTCGTGCTTATAAAGAGATTGAGCTGTTATCTTGTAAGTGATTCCCGTTTACGTGACTCCTCGTGCTAGCCCATCACCTTGTTATTAAAAACGGTTTTCTTAGTTATTACACAGTTTAATGTTTAATATCGTTACGTGGGAAGTTCCTCTAGGACATGTTTCAAGTCTCTCTCTCTCTCTCTCTCTCTCTCTCTCTCTCTCTCTCTCTCTCTCTCTCTCTCTCTCTCTCTCTCTCTCTCTCTCTCTCTCTCTTTCTCTCCCTCTATCTATCTATCTTTTTTTTTCGGCAGGGAGAAAAAATGCTGTTTATGCACATCTGTTGCCCGTACAACAGGGTGTGTGGGACTCAATGGGGCCGAGTGGGCTTCATCCCTTTTTGGCTTAGGGATTTATCCCATCCCGGAGAGGATTTGTCTTGACCTCCTATGTACCCCATAATACCCACTAAAAGAACTCCCCTTTCATCTTCCCTCTCCGACAGCGCGGAACCGTTTTCACATTACTTCGCACTGACGAGGTTGTAGTTTTTCAACACTTTCCGTTTCAATCTATTTCACTTCATCTTTTAATTCGGGATCTTTTCCATATTAGAGTGTACAGTCACTTCTTCTCCTGTACTCTTCTTTCTTCTTAAGTATGTTGGTCACGTATTCATCCGTTGCCTTCCAAAATGCTTCATTTTTGGTCATAACATCTATCAGGTTTTCGGGCGTTATTCTCGTGCCTGTCCTCGTAAACAACTCCTCTCGTTGTGTCCTCCACTGATAAAGTGTTCCTCGCATTGAAAAAGTGTATGTTCCACGTCATCTTGGTGGTTTTTACAAAAATTACATATATCATTGTCCATCTTTTTAACCGTTTGAGGTATGCATTGAAGCTACCATATCCAGTCATCGTTTGGGTAAGAAAATAGTTCATTTCCCCATGTGGTCTATCCAGCCATATACTCAAATTGGGTATGAGCCTATCTATCTATCTATCTATCTATCTATCTATCTATCTATATCTATCTATCTATCTATCTATTTATCTATATATATATATATATATATATATATATATATATATATTATTAGGTTAGGTTAGGTTAGGTTAGGTTACATATATATATATGTATCTCTCTCCCTCTCCCACTTTGTAATCTTCCTGATTCTATAGTCATAAACTAACCAATAATTAGGGGTTTAGTTTAAGTCAATGGCAGTTAGACCGCAAATGGCAGAAAACTCTGGTTTGCCGCAAATGACATGGCCGCAAATAAGAGCACACCTACCCACCAACCCATACACGTACAGTGGTATAAACCCACCAACCAATCCATACACGTACAGTGATACAGACCCACCCACCCACCCATACACGTACAGTAGTATAGACCCACCCACCAATACATACACGTACAGTGATACAGACCCACCCACCCACCCATACACGTACAGTGGTATAGACCCACCAACCAACCCATACACGTACAGTGGTACAGACCCACCAACCAACCCATACACGTACAGTGGTATAGACCCACCAACCAACCCATACACGTACAGTGATACAGACCCACCCACCAATCCATACACGTACAGTAGTATAGACCCACCAACCAACCCATACACGTACAGCGGTACAGACCCACCCACCCACCCATACACGTACAGTGGTATAGACCCACCAACCAACCCATACACGTACAGTGGTACAGACCCACCAACCAATCCATACACGTACAGTGGTATAGACCCACCAACCAACCCATACACGTACAGTGGTATAGACCCACCAACCAATCCATACACGTACAGTGGTACAGACCCACCCACCCACCCATACACGTACAGTAGTATAGACCCACCCACCAATACATACACGTAGAGTGGTATAGATACACCACACAGTGATATTGACCCATCCACCCATACATGTTCAGTGGAATCGACTCCTTGCCCACCCAATAAGAATTTAAAATGGTTGCTAATAATAGTTATTACCAATTTAGACAGTTAAATTTTGACACATCACGAAATATAAAAAATATTCCCATAAAAATGATGTTGTAGAGCTTTGGTGCATTGACACTAGAGTATGGGTTATTCATAATGTCCTCACACAGCACCTGCAGGATGATTGTCTAGCTGATTAATTGCTCGTTGTTGTAATCAACTCTCTTGATTGCCATCTGTGTTTACCTCAGCCATCGTTGGATTTGAAAAGAACTCCTCACAGAAGTCAAATGATTTGGCTCTAACAAACAAAATACCAACTATTATGTGTTTGAGTCCTTACATCTTGGACTTTGTGATTATATTCCATTGCACTGTCACACAACCAATTTGCTCGTAAGTAATATCTACTCTTTTAAAGATAGGCAAAAGTAAAAGTAAAATACTATTTTGTTCTGTAATGAATTAATTACCTAAAAATTTAGCAATAAAATCAAATACAATAGCAAACACCATTTATAATCAAATGATAACAAATGTATAATATACAAAGTAAACTAACGTTTAAATGTAAAACCTTACAAACTTGTACTTTCATTTAATTATAGTATTTAAAAAATGTATAATTTATTTACTACAATTCAATTATATCATAGGAAATAGTATCTGAAATTATTTGCAAATATAAGCCCACCAGTAAAAGAATAACTAAAACTAAAGCCGAAATTAAAATTTAAAAGTGGCAATGAACACTTTTTTAGATTTCTTACAAATATAAATCATAAAATCATTTCAGTCCAGATGTTAAACTCTAAATATATTTCCTTAATTCCTTTAGGTACAGGAGTATGGATTTTGTTAAAAATAAACCTAATCTTATAACTGTTAATGGTCAAACCTATATTCATATGTCTATATTATGTTTTAAAAATAATTACAATTTCTAATACTATGTAACAAGTTGTTCTGATGTTTCACAATCAAAATTTAGGCTATGTAAGCTGCAACAGAAGCTAATTTCTTTTTTTATGGCAAATTTCCAAAATATAATTTAAATTATTAGCTGTTATAGTTTTTATATTTTTACGTGGTACAAAAATATTGTATTTTGATGTGCTATAAAGTTTCAGACAATTCGCTAAATCCAATGTCTTAATGAAGAAGAATTCACGCATAAAAGGAGACAATTGTAAAAAAGAGTGGACACAAAAATTATTGCACGTAGATTAATTGGCTGCCGCAGATACAACACACCAAAATAACTAAAAATGTATTCTTATCGTAAATTGATTACGAATAAATTCTACAGTTTCAGTTCCAAATGTAAAAGAAGCCGAGGAGTCAGTCAGTAGCACCAAGGGGATGGTAAGGCAGAGTAATGCATATTTAAACAAGTACCACTTTTCGCTAGCGAGAATTCCCACCTTTACTAGAATTCAGCTTGTATTTTAAGACAGCGATGTTCGTAGAATCGATTGGTCTACGAGTTTTTCAAGACCTGTTGTAAAATATACCAATCAGAAATACCAATTGGAGAATAAATGGTGTAGTCCTGCATATTTTTATAAGAAATCCCAATATGAATATATTAAAGATGGGTGTCTATCAGTTTTTGTTAATGTGATGATTTGGAGAAAACCACGGTAGGAGGGTAAGCATGCGTAGAGAACCACTCCGTTTCGAAGTAATTGTTTTTGGCAGTACATAAATATATATATATATGCTCCTATCTTTGTAAGCAAATTTCAATTTAAAATTATTTTATTTGTACCTCTCAATTATAAACATGGAAATTTTGTTGATCTAAGTTTGCCTAATTATTCACATTTCACGTCAGGTAAATATATAGTAGACATACTTAAATTTTTATATTATAGTTAAAGAAGGGTTTTCATGAAAAATGTAATTGTCAACCTACGACGAAGCAATTGATATTCATAGAGTAAGAAATAAATATAATAATATCTTTAAAAATACAAAATACACTAAACATTAAATTTGAATATTTTTATAAATATTGCTGCTAGAAAATAAAACTACCTCTATTACTTTCACTTTATTTTGAAAAATAAGAAGATCATATATGAATTACAATAGTTTTATCGACATAAGAAAGTGGGGATACAGTACTTTTTTCTCTATTTTTGTATAGAGAAAATTTAACTGAATGGCTCTTCATCTACCTTTGGTAAATGGTAAAGAATAAAAGGACTTTACAATTTTGGATGATTTAATTTGATGGGATTGTTCCGGAAGATAATTAATTTAAAACACATCACATTAATGCAGTTTTGTTTTCTTCAAATTACCCTCAGTGCTTTACATATTTCGACAGCACAGTAATACTTCAATTAAAGACTAATAACACAAAAATGTCAAGTAAAGAGTTCTTGTCTATAAAAGTTCACAACTATGGACTAAGCATAAATTTCATTACAGTTTCTGAGAATAGTAATATCATTTAACAATAGAAGTATAAGAGACAATAACATATAAAAGCCGTTGAACCATATAAAAAAAATTGTTTTTGTCCAACCATCAGTGTCTGAAAGATAACTTTCAGTTAAAGAACGCATTATAAATCAGCACTTACCAGTTAGATCGTTCCATTGTTATGAGTATGTCGGGTGATGGGAGGCCCATAAGTACTTTTTTGTAAGTTTTTTTGTGCAGTTAGGTTGAAAGGACTACTATCATACAGTTCACAATGTAGCTCTACTAGTAGCGGAAAAGTGATATCTACAAATAGCTCGCAAGGAGCTCTATTAGTATATCACAATGGATCTCTAATAATAGTTTGCAAAGAGATCTACAATTATATCAAATTGATCTTTACAAGTAGCTTGCAAGGAGCTCGACAAGTATATCACAATGGATCTCTAAAAATAGCTTGCAAGTAGCTCTACAAGAATATCAAAATGGATCTCTACAAATAGCTCGTAAGAATCTCTACAAGTATGTGAAAATGGATCTCTACAAATAGCTCGCAAGGAGCTCTACAAGTATATCACAATCGATATCTACAAATAGCTTGCAAGAAGCTCTACAAGCATATCAAAATTGATCTTTACAAGTAGCTTGCAAGGAGCTCTACAAGTATATCAAAATGGATATCTACAAATAGCTCGTAAGGATCTCTACAAGTATATCAAAATGGATCTCTACAAATAGCTCGCAAGGAGCTCTACAAGTATATCACAATCGATATCTATAAATAGCTCGCAAGGAGCTCTACAAGTATATCACAATGGATATCTACAAATAGCTAGCAAGGAGCTCTACAAGTATATCAAAATGGATATCTACAAATAGCTCGTAAGGATCTCTACAAGTATATCAAAATGGATCTCTACAAATAGCTCGCAAGGAGCTCTACAAGTATATCACAATCGATATCTATAAATAGCTCGCAAGGAGCTCTACAAGTATATCACAATGGATATCTACAAATAGCTAGCAAGGAGCTCTACAAGTATATCAAAATTGATCTTTACAAATAACTCGTAAGGATCTCTACAAGTATATCAAAATGGATCTCTACAAATAGCTCACAAGGAATTCTACAAGTATATCACAATGGATATCTACAAATAGCTCGCACGGAGCTCTACAAGTATATCACAATGGATATCTACAAATAGCTCGTAAGGATCTCTACAAGTATATCAAAATGGATCTCTACAAATAGTTCTTAAGGATCTCTACAAGTATATCAAAATGGATCTCTACAAATAGCTCTTAAGGAGCTCTACACGTATATCAAAATGGATCTCTACAAATAACTCGCAAGGAGCTCTACAAGTATATCACAATGGATATCTACAAATAGCTTGCAAGTAGCTCTACAAGTATATCAAAATGGATCTCTACAAATAGCTCGTAAGGATCTCTACAAGTATATCAAAATGGATCTCTACAAATAGCTCATAAGGATCTCTACAAGTATATCAAAATGGATATCTACAAATAGCTCGCAAGGAGCTCTACAAGTATATCACAATGGATCTCTTCAAGTAGCTCGCAAGGAGCTCTACAAGTATATCACAATGGATCTCTTCATTTAGCTCGCAAGGAGCTCTACAAGTATATCACAATGGATCTCTTCAAGTAGCTCGCAAGGAGCTCTACAAGTATATCACAATGGATCTCTACAAATTAGCTCATAAAGAGCTCTATTTATATATATGAAAATTGATCTCTACGAGTAGCTCGCAATGAGCTCTACAAGTATATTAAAATGGAGCTCTACAAATAATTCGCAAGGAGCTCTACAAGTATATCGCAATGGATCTCTACAAATAGCTATCAAGAGATTCACTAGTATCGCAAGGGATCTACAAATTAAGGGAGTACAAAGATAGGGATCTCTACAAGTAATGACAAGGGAGCTCTACAAATTACTTACTCTCACTTTAAAGTGTTGTTTATATGTAATTCATTCACATTAACAGACCCACTCTCACCAGACAACGTTCATCTTGACAAGAAACTGTTTAACCTAAAAGTTTAACAACATTACTGAGTGGAACGTCTTAGCCAACTTAATTACACATTAATTAAGTTTCTTATTTGATGATCTTCCAGGAATAACTAGTAGCTCTAATGTGGACTCAGCAAGACCAACAGTGAGCGAGTGTTGGATTTTCGTCAGGTGCTTTTGGAATACCTAATATAAATTCCTTTTTTAAGTCATATATGGCTTGATTAACTCTGTAAATTGAATTTCAAACACAGGCAATATACATTAATGAAATATATTTAACTAACTTTATTATACCATAACCTATTTTGTTAGTAAATTTGTTGTTTTAAATTTACGAATTATTAATTTCGTTCAATTTTAATTATTAGTTTAATTGAATTTCAAAATGAGTCCACATTACTCAGGAGTCATTTGTTATTTTGTCAACAAAATATTACTTTCCTGTCAACACTTGTTTTATTAATTTGAAAGTTTTATTATTAAATTGATATATTAATGTTTCATGTTCATTGATACTATAAATGTTAATAAAAATAAATAGACCTAATGATTATGAAACAATAATAAATTACTTCAATAATAAAACTTACAGACTAATATTTTTTAATGTTTAATAAATTTGAAAAAAATAACACATTTTAATAAACACAAGTAAATTGTTTATACATTACCTTTACCAATAACATTTGTAATAACTGACCAAACAAAACGTTTGTACAGTTTTTCTTTATAATTAGATGGGCTATAGAATATGTAATAGTAGTATTTATTCGATCAGAGTGTAGGTAGAAAAATTAGTAAAAAAGTTAAAAAGCCAGTTGTAAGAAGTTTTCCTTAGATATGATATTTTTAGGATTTAAGTACTAGTTGCATAGTGCTGTAACTTGAGGAAAACGTTGTGTGAGATTGTAGGTGATATGTGTTATGCTCACTCCTTTTAATACAAACATGGCGACCCCTCAACAGTTGCCATCGACATGGACACAACTACATCGAGAAGTTAGGGGTGTCCGTGTTGGCTGGTAGTCAGAGTTTGAATATTGTGTATAAGAGATAACTAATTACCAGGTTTGTTAATTAGTTCAAAATCAGGTCAATACTACGTGGTTCAGATTCCACGAAAAGCAGTAGGTCCTTTAGGTGCGTTGGCTATTAATAAATTACCTTTTCTGTTCATAAGCTGAACTCATTTAGCTACAACACTTCGCTGATCATTAATATTCATCTTAAACTCATGTAATAATCATTCATATTCACCTTAAAATACGCAGTAACTTATGACGTCTCATATCTGAGTATAATATAATTTCAATAAAAGCGTGGTTTGCGTTAGTATTAAAATATTAGTCTCACATTTGAATGCATCTTTCGTTTCCTGTAGAGTGCTATAATACCTTAAGAAAATCAACTAACAGCAATGAGGGACTTTGGAAGGTATATGGCAGCATGTTTGTGATTCAGTTAGACCACAACCGGAAGCTGGTGTATTAAGGCAGCATGTATTTTACACATCACCATCCTAACTAATGGCTTCCGGTTCCTTGCATTACATTCTGTTGTACTCGTTTCAAATAAGTGTTATCCCAATTCACGAGAATGTAGATCATTACACAATTTAATAAAGGAGTTTTTTACAGTTTATGTTTATATGTTAGGTTATTGTTTATAAATTGTTGAACATTAGCGTTGTTAAGCAAAAAATACGATCTTTAGAGTTTAAAAACATGGAAACGCTTTGATATTTTTAATCGAGATGACTCAAACACACGAAACGTTTCACACCACTGCTTACTACTACTTTACCAAGAGTTTCATACACGTTTCATTTAATTTCGATTTAGGGTATTTCTTGTACAGGGGTCAGTTAAGATTGTTATATACAAGCATGGGTTGAGTTTGATATAAAATTAAATGACCGTTAAATATACATTTAATGCCACAAACTAAAATATACATATCAAAGGTCCAATCCATGCAGAGTTTTGTTCATTTGAATTTCAGTACTATTTTTTCATTATTTTGTTTAAGAGTTCATTATTTAACTTCAATATTTGGTAGAGCAATCTAGATAAGAGTTATAAGTCCAGGGATTCCTGTTTTCAATAGTAAATTATATTTATTGACATGAAAAACACGTTTTAATAAGAATAATTGGTTTTATATTTATAATTGTACCTATTTATAACCATACAAAATATCACTGCTTAGTAAATCTGTTAGAACATGACGTATACTTAAGTATATCGTGTTCAAAATATACTTCAAAGAATTTGTAAGCCCAATTGTTGCTATGCACACTTCATACTTTTACGATCTCTAATCACTTAAACACATTAGTGATCTAAAGTTTATGTGTATCTAATGTATGTTAAATAAAACAAAATACAATCATAAAGAAATCGTTAGAAGCTCAGCCTGGGCTTGTGAGGAATCCCCTAAAGCCTTTTTGTTAAGAGATACGAGTGTCTGTCAACAATTCACCCGAAACTGATCTCCCTAATGTGGTTGCCTTGAATACATTTCCCTACTGAAACGATATTGTTTTCTTTTTCTAAACAACTTTGGCATCAAGCACTATATCAGAGTTGTGTTTCGTAACATTTATTAAATTTACAAAACTCGAAACTGAAAACGTTCAATGAATATGAAGATTTATATTTTATTAAATTATTTGGTGAATATGAAATGTCACAAACCCACCCAAATTTCGTGGTATGTTTAATCAGTTAATATCAACTTTTCAAACAAAATACCATGTGAGATTGGTATTCTTACTATCCATAGACATTTTTTACTATGAGAATAGATTTTTTAAATAACAAATAGCAAAACGTCATACAAGAAATAAAATGTTTATAAAATTAATTATATGTAGTTTTCTCGCCTAAGCAAAATTATGATATTTCTTCCTGCTACGAATAAAAACTTAAATATTTACCAAAAAGTTAGGTTGGTTAAAGGTAATTTTGCTTGGTTAAATACGTTAGCAATATTTATTTACGGTTAACATAACCTAACTTAACCTAACCCACATCTTTTAATATCTCAATTACGAGATATTATTACTTTTGTGAATAATTACATGTCATATCCATGATCAGGAGACGAAACTACACAAGATTATTGAAATATACATATTTTTGGTGTAGTAAAGGGTTTTTTTGTCAAAAATTGGTATTTCCACCAAAAATATTCTATATATTTGTGGTCTATAGAAGGGTAAACAGTGACTAGTTTAAAAAACCATGAAGGTCGGGTGAGACCTCTGTATTACATATTTACCAAATATTTGTATCATAAATTAAACATAACAGAACGTTATAATGAATCCAACATTTGTCAGTAGTCTTGGCCAGAGGGTTCAGACGTTTCAGCAAGATAACGGTGAGGCTGTTCCTTAGGTGGGTGACCAGTGATGGGTTCGGTCATTGCACACAGCTCTCCTGTGTGCTGGTTTGGAAATCACCTTTACGCAGTTGGGCCCAATATTGTGTTAGAAAGGCTTTCTTATTCTAACTGCACTAGGTAAAATAAGTATGTACATAAGCACTTCTTTAACTGCGCAGGATGTTTTTTATAAACTATATAACTATATCTTAATATTGTTGATGGATGTTCTAAGATTTCTAGTTTTTAAATATAATTCGAGAACAGCAAGGGAACTTGTGAGTGTTTTTTCAGTAGCTACAAATACGTTGTGTTGATAAGCTTAAGCAATATAATCTGCATGTATAAATTTTCTGAACTTCGTGATTGGGATGTTAGTGGTATAGACGTTAAACAAAATTGAGCAAGTATAGACCCCTGTCACCTTCCATCCTTCAGATGTCTTGAAGAGGTCTCCTCATGACCGAGATAAACTGTTTCTAGCCTGGCTAAGCATTCACTTCAAAGTCGTAAAAGAAAGGAACAGAAATATAAATGGAGATTGACACTAGATTAGCAATGTGATTACGAAAATGCTATCCAAATAAAGTCTCACATAGGTACATATTACTCCCTACGTTCTTTTACGGAGCTAGCATAAATAGGATCAATAAGGCAGGTTTTAAATAGCTTGATGGAATGGATTTAGTTTTATTACAAAATATTATTTTATATACTTACTAACAAATAAAATGACTTGAATTTTATTCCTAATATATACTATAGCATTTTATTTATAAACATTTATAAATTGTAGCTGATAAGAAACCGTACGATAAATATCAAAGTAAAGCTCAAGTATTAGCTTCGTATAGTAGATATCTTCGAATGTAACTTAAGTTTAACAATCGTAAAATCATAATTTGACAATCTATGTTTAACTAATGTAAAAGCATAATTTGACAATCGTATGTTTAACTAATGTAAAAGCATTACTTGACAATCGTATGTTTAACTAATGTAAAATCAATATTTGACAATCGTATGTTTAACTATTGTAAAAGCATTATTTGACAATCGTATGTTTAACTAGTGTAAAAGCATTGATTCACAATCGTATGTTTAACTAATGTAAAATCAATATTTGACAATCGTATGTTTAACTAATGTAAAATCAATATTTGACAATCGTATGTTTAACTAATGTAAAAGCATTGTTTGACAATCGTATGTTTAACTAATGTAAAAGCATTATTTGATAATCGTATGTTTAACTTATGTAAAAGCATTATTTGATAATCGTATGTTTAACTTATGTAAAAGCATTATTTGATAATCGTATGTTTAACTAATGTAAAATCAATATTTGACAATCGTATGTTTAACTAATGTAAAATCAATATTTGACAATCGTATGTTTAACTATTGTAAAAGCATTATTTGACAATCGTATGTTTAACTAATGTAAAAGCATTATTTGATAATCGTATGTTTAACTTATGTAAAATTACTATTTGCAGTTTAGTATGTTTTCACTAATTTTAATTCTTGCTATACATTTAATGAACTCTAATGTATTTTCTAAATTATATGTTAAAAACATAAGGCAATTGTAAAGAATAAATTTGTTATCCTATTATATTGTATATGTAATATTTATTTGTATGAAAATGTAAAGTACTTTTATTATAACTAAGTTCCTTGACATACTCATGAAAAGATTTAACTGTAACTGCAAAGGAAGTTTAATGTTTTGTTATGTTTTCTTTCTCCTAGCTACCTCATCATATTGTTATTGCGAAGGGCTGTTAATAACTGTAACAGGTTTAAGGGCTGTAACTGTGTGAGTGCCTCTCAACTACGTGACTTCTTCCCTCTCCTCAGTGGAGTAGCTTTATATTTCATATCCAGTATATTGTGCAAACGAATAATGAAATAAATGTACAAATAAAAATAATAATCTATGGACAGTTAGAATAATTTAGCATTTTTTAATAAACAACCAATTATTTCTTGGTCATATTCCACAATATGCCCCTCCAAATAGAAACTATTCGTCATACGGCTGTAATCATCTAACCTAACCTAACATAACCTAACCTAACCTAACCTAATCTACTCTAACCTAACATAACCTAACCTATTTGTATTTGGGGGGGGGGGGCATATAACAGAACGCAACCATTTCTTTATACCAGCCACTGTTAGTTTTTTGTTCTAACCTAATGTGGTGAATATTTATCGAATTTAAAATTTTTCTTGCGATATGTTTACATTAAATTGAAATAAAAACCTAGTCTTTTTTTATAAATCATAAAACTCCTCTTTTAATTCAAGTATGTTATGCTTGAATTTAGAAGATGTATTTTATATTAAAAGATGTTACAGGAGTCCCTTGGAAAAGGAATATCATAACAATAGAGTGCAAAGTTTCCATGTGTATAGTTTGGAATTTTCATGAATTTACTCTTTATATCTTAAAAGAATAGAATATTTAAGATCCGACCATGCCCAATACATGTATGGGTTGAGACTGGGGAGCGTCTGTCATAAATTCTATATATAAGAGTAATTAAGATTCAAATTAGTGCTGCTAAAGAGCTTCAAAATGAAGTTGAGAAAGTTTTTTTCAAAACTTCTAAATAGAAACTTCGTATATACCCGTTACTACGAAATTGCTACTTATATGAGAACGTAACGTAAATTCAACATGGCTGACAATCTACAACTAAATGGTAGTATATACTTATATGTTTGACGCACAAACATTAAAACTGCAGAAAACTTTAGAAAAAAAATCAAATATCTGTAAATATCTAGGCTTTACAACGGAATTCCGTTTAAACTAGTGATAATAAGTATTAGTGCTAGGCATCTCTCTTTAACTTTTAACTTAGATATCAACTGCTTAAGATGACTCCCGAACCACTATCACTAACCAGGCAGGTGGGCTTCGTGCAAAGACTGATTGCTCACTTGTCACCCATCCAAGGAACAGCCACCGTTAACTTGCAATGACGTTTGAACACTTCGGTCAATGTGACTGGGCAAATGTTTAAAGTGTTTTGATTATGTTTAAACAATTTATTAGATCGTAAAATTTTGTAATATTATTTTTTTTTTTTTACTTTGTACGCTTAAAAAGATTACTGAGAGTTTAAAAGATAACCCTCTCATGTCAAGTTGCACCTTCCTATCCTCCTAAGTTTTCTGACTAAAGCCAATGGTAACAAAGGCCCTAATTAGCCGGTTATTTATTATCTACATAGCTCTTTAAAAGAATATATTTCAAAATCCTTCTTTAGTTCATATTTAAATCCAATAAGTTATATTTCTGAGACGTTTCATAGTCCAAATAGCTTATGAGGAACTTTGATAAGCCAGTCAGCTGATCGAATTTAGCTTCCATGTTATATTCAAATTAATAAAATATTTTATATTGAGTATTATTGTCTCCAATTTCAATAATATTTGTGTAACGAAACAAAATTCTTTAAAGGTCTTTAATGAACTGAAATTAAGAAAGTTTATTAGTTTTATTTTAATCACCTAATGTTATTAAATAATACTGGCAGTTTGTTTGGAAAAAATGTATATGGCAATGATAGTGTATACGACAGTAAATCAGCATATAGTAAACGAACAAAAAAAGTGTTCAAAAGCCACTTCTCAACCCCAACACCCCCACAATTTGAATTTAATTGATTGATTATAATTCATATATTTAATACGTAAACAACGAGTAAAAAACAAACATTATTGATAAAGTAAATAATGATAACGTAACGCCATTTTGTATGTTATTACATCCAAAAGTAATCGGCAAGGAAATTTTACTGTAAAAATTTTTTTTCAAATAATGTTTTATAATCTATTACACTGACGAATCGAAACTGATGCAAACAATGCAACATAGTACAAAGTCCTTAGGGAAAATACGCAGCAAAATAAGTTATTTCTAACACAAATGATGTGCATTACTAATGAATAATAGCTTTTCAAAATTACTTTTTATGATATTATATTATTTATATAATTAAAATGACAAAAATGAAATTAAATCCTGACCATGTTGTCTGCTGATGTTATTGTTCCTCTTTGTTATTGGAGGAACAAATCCGTGGGCTCTTTGTTGCATTGTTGATTCCACGCCATTTACAACACACGCCCATGGGGAACATCACTGTTGAGAATAATTGTACTATGTCCCTCATTCCTTGGACACTTTGCATTCCAGCTAGTATTCATGAGTTAACTGTAAAAATGTTTACTAATAAAAACGAAGATTTTCGTTTTATTTTAATATATTGTGAGCATTAATGTTATGTTTCGATAAGAGTAAAACTGGATAATTAAAACTAAACAGATATATTGTTGAATACGGATTAAGTCAGCAAATAATTTAATTTTACGAAGGAAACTTTTGAATACACTGGTGTGTTTTATGGTGTTATAAATTTGGAAGTGAAACAATCGTCAATAGCAACAATCTTTCGTCGTTCTAAGACATTTTTATAGTTGCAATATATTATCGTTTGGTCATGATATCGATCACTTTATCTTATGTTTTAGATATAAATTAAATACTGAAATAGGTTTTAGGGAATCAATTATATCATTTGTTTAAAATTTACTCATTTTACGTATATTTTACGAATCATTTTTACGTTTAAAATTTACTGTGTCAGTTTTCATTAAACTTATAATTATCCAGACCACTAACATTTTAGTGGATATATATATACCAATTGGTCGGTAGCGTAGTTGGTTCAATCCCAGCTTCATAAGCTAAAGGTTGTCAGTTCGATCCCAATCAGAGTCATAATACATTTTGAGAAGGATCACCTGATAACCACCGGCTGTTCATTTGTCATTGGGCTATTAATTAATGACACTTTCTAAGGAATAGTCGACCTTAGTTTGTAACAATGACTACATTCGCTCATCTACACTCATCACACTCATTCGAAATCCATATTCGCCCATATCTTGACGATCGACGTCTTATGAATAAATAAATAAATAAATAAAAATAAATAAATATACACAGCCGTTAAGACAGTGTATTTGTATTTTCTAAAATAAATATCTTCGGCAATTGATTGTTTTTCTCTTTTTTATTCGCCTTTTTGTGTATTTTTTCAGGTTTTTCATGGATAATACATTCTATGACTACTTTTCAAGATCTTAACTTGTCACTTACGTCCATTTCAGTGCAAAGCATGAAACCCTCATGAATAATTGGGGTGAAAGCTTTAACTTGTCAAAAGCAGCACCTTGTCTGCAGATAAAATAATGGAAGAGAACTACACAATTAATTGCCTTATAAATAAAACCATACCTATTTCATAGGTTTGACGTCATCGAAATTCTGAAAAAGTGACTCGTAGTTTATCGTTTATCCATGTAACATCTAAATTTAATTAAACTCCTTTGAAAAATAAACTATGAATTGTGATTCAATTTTCTTTTGTTAAAACAACCTGACCTACTAGACACCGGCACGTGTAATTAAGTTTGAAAGTCATCTACAAGTTTTCCGCTTTGTGATAACAATGGTTCATGGACTAATCAGGAAAACAACGTCAATATGAGGCTATTTATGATAAGGTTATCTTTTTAGTAATGTATTTACGCAATTTGTATATAATGATCAATCATGACACTAATTATGTTCAATATTAGAAAAATTAATAAATATGAACACCTTACAGAGCATGGATTAGGTTGTATTTACATTTAAAAAATGTCATGAAAATTAAATATATTATTCAAAACCCTGTTAACTTAGATTCATCAGTGTGGAATTTAAACGAATAACTAATAAAAATTACATGAAACACTACCTATTTACTAAAACGAAAGTAAATAAATACAAAGTTGGGTAATTTTACAGCAAGCATCACGTACACATATATAAGTGGTAAATTAAATTAACGAATTCAACAATTTGTAATCAAATTGTTTTGTTCCAATACCTTATCAAAAACAGCATGCAAAATAAAATAATAAATGTGAAGGTTACAATATAATGTTTTACTGTGATGCACATAGTATTTATATGAAGTTTACATAAATATTAACTGTGAACATTGCTATAGGTTATTGTTCCTATCGAAAGGTGTGAATAGCCACCGATACAAGTAATCGAATATGTATTTTATACGATTTGAAATGAGCATATTTTTTTTGAAAATAGATTTTTTTTATTAAAAATAGTAGATTTAACTGTACCAAATCTTCAGACGTGCTTCTTTACTGTGTCCATTTTTACTGCGTGGTATTTTGGTTCTTTTGTGGCAACAATTGAAGGAACAAATCGGGCAGTCCTTTGTTGCATTGTTGATGCCACGCCGTTTACAACCACACACCCCCCAGGGGACATCGCTGCTGTAGATTAATTGTCCCCTGTTCTTCGTCCCTTGGAGAGTGCTTAATTTTTACGGGCCATGAGTTACACTTAAACCATGCATATTCATAAGACTGGCTGATTTAATATTTTTTATTATTATTATTATTATTATTTTTTTTTTTTTTTTTTACTTGTAAATGCTGCATCAGGCTCTGGATTAAGTATGTTATGTATGTCAAGAAAAAAAAACAGATATTTTTGAACAATACAAAAATCAAATACTCCTCCAAAGAAGCCAAAGATATGTAAATATTATGATTTATTTCTGGCTGTAATTGAGGAACATCTTGGTCACACATTCATTGCATATTCACCTTCCTTACATTAGGCTGTACATGTGTTGAACGTGTTTAATTAACATCATTAATAATTCATTATTAATCATTAAGATGTCGATCGTAGATATACAGTATGGGTAAATATAAGGGGCGAATAAGTGTGATGAGTGTAGATGAAGGAGTGTAGTCATTGTTACTAACTAAAGTATACTATTCATCAGAAACAGTTATTTATTAATAGCCCAATAGCCAGGGCAACTATGGGACCTACAGTTTTACGTGGAATCCGAACCACGTAATTTTGGTCTGATTTTCAGTTAATTGACTATCCCGACACTCAGTTTTCTTCCCTACACAACATCCGGACGCTGACTACCGCCAAAACGGACACCCTGACTTCTCTAGTAGTTTCCAAGCAGATGACAACCATTGAGCGGACACCATGTTGGTATTAAGAGAGCATATTGAATCGCATTGATTCAATGTAAATGGGATAAGTTTTAGGTGTACCTATCGAGACTGCCGTGTGTTCTCGCTCAACACAAGCTCCACAACACTTTCTCCCCAAGTAGCTGGGGAAAGCACTACGTAACTTTTATCTACCTATTAGTTTCCCAAATAAATTTAAGCCAGTTAAAATAATGTTTGATATCACATTTTGCTGAGGGTGAGGTCGTCTAAACCCTTACTTTGGAATAAATCATGGACGTTATGCAAAAATGAGGTCTATTGGTTAATGATCACAGAACTTTTCAAAGCAGCTCTCCCAAAAAAAAATGGCCAGCAAAGTATTATTCGTTTTTACTGTATTATTATTTCAAGTATTATTCACTGTAGTGTAGGGTGCTCCAAAAATACATTAAGGAACATTTTAATGTTAAACCTTTAAAATTAAAATACACTTCAACTTTATTACACTCAATAAAATGTACATAATTACTGCAAGTGTGATAAAATAAATACTATACGTGGACGTACATTGTACAACAATCTTAATTCCACTCGTTTGAACAGTATAGGACTTACCTAGAGCCTCTTTCCAATGATATGTGAGTAACAATGAATATAAACACAAGTGTTTTTCATTCCTAAATTTGAAACGTTATTTTATTTTTAGTGAAAAACCCACACCAAGTCTTTGAGCTGCTCACGTAGTTTCGTTTATTCAGTTTATTTGTTATCCTACGATTATTATTAAGACAAATATTAGTATAATGGTGACTATGAATTTCGAATGAGGGTGATAAGCGAATTTATTTTTTGTTACAAATTAAGTTCAACTATTACTTAGAAAGTGTCATTAATTACTGATACAATTACAAATGAACAGACGGTGGATATCAGCTGATCCTTTTAAAAAATTAATATGACTCTCATTGCTATCGAACTAAGAAGATTTAGCTTGAAAAGTGAATAAAATTTAACCAACCAAGCAGCCACAAATTGTTTGTAATAGTTGCAATTTGTGTAAATTGTGATATTTTGTAAACTAGCGTTTTGTAATATTACTCAGTGTATAATCTAGTATGATACGTGTTTAGGAATCTAATTTCAGTAAAACGACAAGTTAAAAAAAAGGAAGTAAGCAAAGTGTTACATTTCTAGTTCATTATTATTCATTATCAAGACACCGATCGTCAATATATGGACGAATATGAGGGTCAAACAAGTGTGATGAGTGTAGCCATTGTTACTAACTAAGATATCGACTGTTGGTGAGAAATAGATATATATTAATAGCCCAATAGCTAGGGAAACTAAGGGACCTACAGCTTTACGTGGAATCCGGACCACATAATGTTAAAGTTTGTACCAAATTTAAGCTCTGTAGTGGGAGACTTAGTAAGTGAGGGCCTTGTATTTTATATACCCACCCACTTCGCCAGCCATAATATTGAGTTTAATTTATATTCAATTTAGAACATCTGATGTTATGTATAATTTACTACTGTGCTCAATTATTTTTAATGTTAAATGTTTAGCCAACCACAATTAATTAATTGTATTCAATTTGTTTTCATTTAACAGTTGTTAATCAAATAAATCAATCAATTATAGTTCTATAAGAATACAACGGGAATTTTTGAGGCCAGTGGGACGGAGTCTTGAGGTCGGAGAGAAAAATCCTTTTTTAGTGAGCCTCTAGGCGCCAATTAGACTATAGTTTTGGATAAATAGAGATGGGTGGTAAATGGCTTCCGATTTAAAAATGGCTTAAACCGGTTATAAAATGTTCTGATTTAAATCAGTTTGTTCTCTTAGTTAAAAAAGTTTCAAAGTCTAGAGAAATCTGTAAGTCTACTCTTAGAGGCCTTAAATTAACCAATTTGATTTACACGCACAAATTGAAAATCTAGCTCTACCTGAGGATGAAGGAGGTGAGACAGAGAAAAATTCATAGGGCCAAAGTTGTAGATCGTTTCAAATCAGGCACAGATAATGCTATTAGTTTTGCTGTAGAACCGTTCATCTATCCCCTACAGTCCAATTAGAGAAACGCTGTTTTTGGAATTTAAAATTTGTGGCCATAAAATGGCTGCCATCTTCGATTTACTAAGAATTTTTCAAAATCCCTTCTTATTGCACATCTACAACATAAGACCTTTGAATCTAAAAAATGTCAGCCTCGTAGGCTTAGTTACTGCGATGAGTCAATGAGTCAGTGGTATTTGCCTTTTATAGGTATAGGTATTTTAATCTTCTGCGCGTTTTTGGTAAAACTTTTATTTTATGTAAGGCTAGATCATACATAAATTATTTAATTTGCAACGAAACTTTTATTATATTAACAGCTGAATACTTCTAGAAAATGTTTAACAAAATAAAGTTTCAAAAGCACGTAAGTTTTAATACGTTTGAAGTTTTAACTTACTTTAACAATATAAAATGTAGTTCATCTATCTAATTTATCCCAAGTATTTACCAAGATGTAACATCAACTAATCATTATAGGAAGTGGAAACGTGGACATTAACAAAAGTTACGTAAGTAGATAACAGACAGCGGAAATGAGATATTTAAGAGGAACAGAAAAGATTAACAGAAGAGATAGAATAAGGAAGGCCAGTAGAAAGGTTGAAAATGATACCAGTACAATAAACAATGGGAAGAAGGATACTGTGGATGAAGCATGAAAGAGGATGGACATTTATATACTGCCGATGATAGGCATAAGGCAAAAGGAAAGATGAAGAAAACCAAGAGGACAACCGAGAGAAAGGGGGAAGAACCAAGTGTGGAAGGATGTGGAGAGAAGAGGAATACAGAAAAGGCAACGGAGGAAGAGGAGATCTAGATAGATCGAAGAAAATGGAAGAGGAAAGGATAGGACTCACGAATACGTCAACGGATTATGATGGTAGTTTTTAAGTTCACGTGATAAATATATTGTAGAAACAATATTTAACTTTTGTCAAAAGTCAGACGTCCTGTATATTAAAACAGTCACGTCTTATGTCGTATGCTGATCCTCTTAACTTCCTGTTGATTAAATACCTGACTTAATTACTTAACAACAATCACTTAATTAGTATATGATCTCATATTAGGTGATTATTAGGTACTTGACTAAATCACGTGATAATGAGGGAAATCACACACCATTAGGCCTAAATCAATTACTTGGATTCATTATACCTTATTATTATTCATTTATTTATAAGACGTCGATCGTAGAGATATGGGCGATTACGAGGGTTGAATGAATGTGATGAGTTTATAAAAATGAGTTTAGTCATTGTTACTAACAAATTTAGACTTAGATCAGAAAGGACAGATTACTAATAGCCAATAACCAGAGCAACTATGAAACATACAGATTTACGTGAAATCTGAACCACGAAGTATTGGTGTGATTTTTAGCTATTTGACAAGCTTTACACTCATTTATCCCCCCTACATAACATCCGGACTCTGACTACCACCTTACATGGACATCCCAGACTTCTCTTGTAGTGTCCACGTCTAAGGAAACCATTAAAAGTCTAGTCAGTATTTGAAAAGCAAAAGAAAATATGAAAATTAAGTTAAATCAATTCTTTTAATTTTTTGTACTTATTATCATTAAGAGTCTAGGTAGTATTTGAAAAGTAAACGAACATATGAAAAGTAAGTTTAGTTGATTATTTTTATTTGTTACGTGTAATTGAGGTCAAACCTATCGACTTCTGGACATTATCAGCCGTTATCGCAACCAGATACTTTGTGCAATTTCACACCAAGAGTAAACATTAATAGTGGTTTGATAATTTAAATATACCCATTGAGTTTATCAGTAGCCGATAGCTCTTGTTTCGCTACGGCAGTAGAAATGACCTGCAATACATTTGCTTGCCATTCCCTTCGTGGTTCAAAACCATGACATAGTATAAAATATCAGCCTGATACCGTTCTTCCAGATACCAAAGTTCGATACTCTAAGAACCCTCATAAGTCTACTGTAGGTCGATGCAAAGTAATGCAATTATGTCAAAGTTAGTAGAAATAACCTTTCATATTTCACAATGAAAACCAAATCATCCAAGCTTTTGTGTCACGTTTATGTTTTGTTTATTTATTTTTTTTTTATTTTTTTTTTTTTTTAATCAGCAGTTTATAATAATTAAAAAACAAATTAAAGGCAATTTAATTTTGTGAAACAGTTTAAAGGCTGTTTTTACACCTTTGGAATGGAATTTCGATAAATCCTTTCTTAATGGGTCTCTGTGATACAAAATCTAACTTCTCTCCAACAAATTTCACTAAATCTTTTAAGTGGAGTACATCGTTCTTGGGTCATACATTTATATTATGATTTAAATACCACAGATTTCTCATCCAATGTCATATTCAATGTTTCAAAATATCAGATTTTTTGGGGTCCAGTTGTACAGCATTAGTGTAGTTCCACAGGTAATACAGTTTAAATTAGCTGTGGTGATAAACCTCACACAATAGTAAACTTAAGAGGAAAATCTTCCTATTAAAAGTACATTGCATATACAGGGTTAACAAAAATATGGAAACGTTTACAAAACTGTTGTATTACTTCACTTAAAAGCTAAATCTTGTACACGATCATGGTTACGAACAATATACTTTTTTATGCCGTTAGCTACATTTAATCTTTTCAAGGGGATGGCCCACGAGGGGTTAAACGAAAATCTTCAACGTAAGCCTAGGTCAAGTTTGGTATCAAATGAAAGGTCTATTCAAGAGAAATTGATCACCACAAACGGGACTTCGAAAGGTTTATCCTTTCCAGAGTAGTGGCCATTTCAATGTTAAAGTAACTAATTTAAACAATATTATATCTCCAATATTTAACTGCGTTAAGTAAATAATTCTCAAAAATTATACTTTATGGGAGACAATTACTAAACAAAAACAAACTATCTATGGAAAAAATTCCATTATTGTGAAAGCGTTTCCATTTTTTGTTCACCCTTTAGTATACAATCTTTATTATATTGTATAATAAAGAATATAAACATGAAATAAATAAAATATTTATTATTTTTATATAAACACGTTCTTTAGTGGATTTAATTCAATGGAAAGTCTTAAAAAGAGTTAATAAGGCTTTGTGCTGTACAAATTAAAGAAAGAGTTATTATTATATTTTTTTCTTAAAACTGATACAAAATAAAAGATTTAAAAAAGTGAAATTATGATGATATAATTATTCAACAAAGGAACATTTTTAACCAGAGAATTTCTTTTTATAATGTTACTTTTATTCACTGTGACTTCAAATTTATGTCACTTACTTTTAATTATCATAAAACTCTTTACAAAGTATTGTTAACATTTATTTTTTTACCATTGAAAAGTGCTGACAAAAGCTCTTCACTAGGCCATAAAACGTGGTTAATCCGGTGGAGTTATATGGAGCGTTAAGTGCCTGAGGGGTTTATCCTTGTATAAATGTTGCTTTTCGAACTTCAATTCTCTCGAATACAAACGGGATTTGGGTTGTGTTTATTACAAAAACTCTTTATGCCACTTCTATACTACCGACAATTTGCGTTTTCCCTATAAAATTTCAGTCTGTTCACTCGAAGTGCCAGTTCTGTAAATTAACTATGTAGAGATTTAATTTTAAGACTCGTTTTGTTCCTGTACGTTGTTTAGAGTTACTTGGGTAGTAAATAAACACAGAGTAAGTTGATCTTTGTAAAGGACATCTAAAATATATTAGTTATATGTATTTTAAATATGTTTATGGAAAAAAATTGTTTTTGTTAGTAAATAAAATAAAAATATCTTTATCATAGAAAATTATATGTATAATCTTGATCATAACACAAAAATCAAAATTAATCAAATTTATTCTTCAATTCTAGATTTTTACTAAGCTTAAAAACGTAAGAATTATAATTTACTCTCCAGCGTAAACCAAACATCTATGAGCGGGGAGAAGTCGCTCAGTAAGTATTAACTACTAAATATGAAACCAAATGATATTTTGGTACTAAATCTATTAAACTACTATGAAATGTGAGGAAGAATAGATTATAATGAAAAATAAATTAATTTAAATAAAGAGTTTGAAAATAAAATCATGATTAACTTGAATATACGCAAACAAAAATAATAATGCTAAACAAAATGTCAGGTGTAGTGAACTAAAGAACAATAAAAAATATTATTGAAATATCATACACAAATCTCAGTGCACAAATAACTACTGCATGAATAATAATAATAACGTAAACGTGTTTTCACCCCCCTTAACTTATACCAGACTAGGTTACGTATTAAGGGATTTTATTTTAGTTATGTTATTTTTAACATTATTTTCTCTTTTTCTTAAACTAATTTAAATAATACAAGATTAATTTATGTTTAGGTTTTTTTAACCCAACTCAATAGCTTATAGGTCACTGGCCTGTTTTTTTTTTTTTTTTTTTTTTTTTTGTTTTTTTTTTTTTACAATTTATAGAAATGTAATATCTCATTCGTTAATTTATAGGTTTAACAAAATGTAGTTATTTAACTGGAAATATAATTAAGTTTGGTATTTTAAAATAAAATCTTATATTTTAACCAAATACATTTTTTTAGTGTATATTTTATACTATAAAATGTTTATTTGTTACTATAGTTGTTGAAACAAAAATAATTGTATTCTTGACTCATTACAATTTATATGTATTTAATGCTTACATACTGCACGTGTATTAATTATGAATAGTTTATTACATAGTAGAGGTAAATCAAAATATTCGTGTTATATATTGTTATGAATTATTTTGTATTGTTGTTATGAATTCTTTCAGACCTTTCGAATATGATACTAATATTGGTTCACACAAATTGGTTTTTACTTGTTTCTTGGTACAGTTTCTAACTTTAAATATTAGTGACAATCATTAGGCAGTTAAGAGTCTGTTCATTTCCTCAGACATAATGAAACCTGATGAAATCTCTCAATCGGAATCCGTCAGATGGCGTTGTTACTTTAAAACGATCAGCCGTTTTATATAATTACTATAATACTATGTATAATAGTGATTTTACAAATTTAAATATAACGTGGTAGAACAGCAAAGATATATTGATTTTTTTTATAATTAATATTTATTATTAGACTACAATAATTTTGTTTATTTATTTTTTACTCAAAAAATATAACATACTTAATACTTATAGTTCATAATTGACGTAAAATAAGAGTACTATTTATTTTGTATTATTTAAGTAGAAGTAACTCTTTTAATTGGGAGCTGAATTAGTCTTTGTTGAAATATATCTCTCTTAAGGCAATCTTAGTTTTATTTTATATTTGAGATCAATTTTTATAATTTATTATAAACTTTATATATATAAACTTTTATAAATATACAGGGTGTTCCCAAATTAAGTTCCGAAACTTCAGGTTATGATTCGTTGGGTAAAAATAAGTAAAAATGTTCATATATATATATATATATATATATATATATATATATATATATATATATATATAGGTCCGAATATGCTTCGTTTTCAATATGGTGGCAATTTTTGTAAGTTCACCAAATTATTAGTAATTTCATAACCCCTTACAATACAGTGCTCAAATTTGGAATGAAAGCACCTGTTCTGCTTTATTTAAGATTGTGATAATATTTTACTATATTCAGTATTTTCAAAATGGCAGCACTTAAACCTTTTAATTGTAAATTGCGCAAAAACGTGCAATCTTAGAAAAAATGCACAAGAAATAAAAATGTTGCCAAATGTAATAAAAAATCTAAGAAGTTCCAATTTAATAAAATCAGTTCATAAGCAAAGGAGTAACACCAATTTAGGCAATACGATGTATGCTCTGTTTCATTTTGTTAGACGTTCAACTGCTGGTGTTGAATGAATTTCATATCAGCTGATGAAGTAAATATTAAACAGCTGATATTTAATCATTTTCAAAACAGATTACTCATTCTTGACAAATTAGATTACAATATGTTTTCAAATAGTTTAATTAGTTTATTATTTGTGCTTAATAACAAGTAATGAAACAGCAAATATTGTACTACAACTCACAAAAACTATTCGTATATCATAATATACTCGTAATTTGTCAACAATGACTAATCTGTATTGAAAATGATAAAATATCAGCTGTTTAATATTTACTTCATCAGCTGATATGAAATTCATTCAACACCAGCATTTCAACGTCTAATAAAATGAAACAGAGCATACATCGTATTGCCTAAATTGGTGTTACTCCTTTATTTATGAACTGATTTTATTCAATTGGAATGGAACTTGTTAGATACTACATTTGGCAACTTTTTTATATCTTATGCATTTTTTCTAAGATTACGCGTTTTTGAGTAATTCACAATTAAAAGGTTTCAAGTGGCGCCATTTAGAGACTATTGAATATAATAAAATAATATTATCACAATCTTAAATAAAGCAGAACAGGTACCTTCGTTCCAAATTTGAGCACTGTATTGTAAGGGGTTATGAGATTACTAATAATTTAGTGAAAATACGAAAATGGCCGCCATATTGAAAACGAAGCATATTAGGACATATATGTATAGGAACATTTTTACTTATTTTTACCCAATGACTCATAACCTGAAGTTTCGGAACTTAGTTTGGGAACACCCTGTATATGTAAAATGAGAGGCCGATCTCCCTTCTTACTTTGCCTATTCCCCATTGACTATTGATCTGTGTAAGAAACTTCTTAGTCCAAAGTACGGGGGAGAACCATCACAGTATATGGTGAATATTACAAATAAAAACTAACAGTCAAGGCAAGGATTCGAACCTGCGCTATAAATTGAGATACAAAATTAGACCACTGTGCCACTGGCTCTTCAGTTATAAAATTAATACTTATAAAATGATCGTAGTTTATAATCGTAATAAATATTTTTTAGACACTTATATTGAATTCACTTGTTTTGTAATTTTGGATTACTATTGTAATAAAAAACAGGCATTACAACCTACTTGATTATACTGCCATTACATTATGTATCGTGGAGTCAATGCGATCATGTCTTCTTGTAAAGTGATTTAGATTGTGAAGGATAATAGAAAAAATACACTACTAAAAGTACTTTAACTATAAAAACTAGCTTAATCATTTTTATTTTGGGCCTTCATTTGTTGATGTAAACTTAATTCTTTCCCCTGATTGGACCAGAATCCATATAAGGGATTTTCAAAGAAATCCTGAGATACGTAGATCATAAACCTTTTATCACCATGATGATTACTAATTGTACATTGAAACACAATGATGACTCAATTAGTGATGACTATTTGTACATTGAAAATTGTACTAAATTAAAGAAATATTTTCCTACCCTCAGTTACTTTGGATGTTTTTTAGTGTTGCTCTCGAACCCAAATGTTTCCAACAATTGGGACAAACTATCAACAATGCCGAACTTTAAAACTACTGTATTTATAAACTTTAGTTGTATTTTTCTCGAATAAATCTTACAACAAAAATACAGTTACCATATATTTATTCATAGGACCTAGGAGTTAAAAACAAAATAGTTTTAAAAAACACAGTTTTTCTTTTTTCAAAAGTTACGCTGATCCAACTAAATTCTCGTCCTGTTTTTTCCAATGGCCCAAATAAATATTGGGTAATTTTTATCTATATCCCTATATGTCATGATGGGTTATCACGAGATGGAGAATTAGATTTTTCCAGGGAACATTTGTTTAACTAACTAATGTACGTAAACTTGTACATAATACATTTGGTAAAACAAATCATTATAATATAATAAAACACATAGGTGATGTTATTTTTTTATGTCATAAGATGATGATTTTGGCTCTTTAAAACCACTGCCTAAAACGAAGTCTGGATGAAAATGTCATTATCATTCTTCTGCTTATCAGGTCATAGTAGATCACACTTTTTTACCTTATCAGCTGGGGTTAAGGTCATGCTAAAATGTATATTTTGGGTTTTTCTGTCAAAGTTTATAGAAAAATAACTACATGTTTATCCAAGGTAAAAAAGTTAAAATTCTACAAAATGACAGGATTGGTATTTTGAAGATAGTTTTAAAATGTATCCATTTAATGCAATATTAAGATATAATATGATATAAGAGTATAAAGTAAATTCGACCAAACCTTAATTAAGAATCAAATTTACAGTTCAATAAAGCCACAACAAAATAAATTAATAATTGATTATAATAATTGACTTCAAGTTTAATCACAGGATAGAATGGAATTATTAATTAGAGAATTTTCTATGGTAAAGAATCAGAGAGTAACATCATGATATCATTATTGCTGAGTAAAAATAGACAGTATACATTATTAATAATAATTCATTATCATTTTTGTCCCAGTTGAATGAATATAATTAATTTTACTTATAGATATCAACTAATTATTTCAATATTATGTAAATGCTTAGGAATGCATTCTACTTTTGTATATATATAAAATGAATTTTTGTCAGTCTGTATGTTAGCTTGTCCATTATGCATTACGCAATTCGTCTTATCTCCATGACACTTTGAGGATAGGTTTCGCTCGGTTTTAATCACAATCGATTATGAGAGTCCACTTCACTGGCCCACACTGGCAATATAACGGATTATTATTATTATATATATTTTTTTACAGTTAAATAAAAACACATGGAAGTTGTATTAAATAAAAACATGTAGTTTCAGTTGTGTGTACTTATGTATAATGGTTAATTATATATATTTTAACACAACAGTACGGTAGACTATTGAAGAAGAACTCCCAAATTTAATATTTATTACTGATAAATATCCAAAACCACTCTATTCGTATAATATCAAATAATAGACCGTCGGAAAGTTACTTTCCTCTCAGCATTTAACTAAAGCTGCTGCTAATTCAGCACCTCTTTGTATATAAAGAGTTAAGACTGTTTGATGTTAGAAATAGAAATACTGTTACCGGTGAATTTACAAAAGGTGGTGATAAAGTCCCTCACGGACGTAATAAGTTCCGAACGATTAAAGGTAAAGAAATAAAACTTTGGTAACATCATAACTACACCTATAAATCTATTAAGGTAATCCTCGAGGAGTCAGAAGGAAATCTTAAATGAGATAGAAGGTCAAGTATCATATCAAATTAAATGTCTTTAGTAATAGAACATAAACTCACAAATTCGACCTTAAAAGGTTCGCTCTTTAAAAAAGTACGCAGTAATAAAGGTCCTGTTCTAGATGATTTAGTATTATTTTCCTATCTCAAGTTGGGAAAATTAAATTTTTAAATGCCTACTGGACTTAAGTAGTATTTTTTATATTAGTTGGTAAATCTTCATTTCCAATTGATTATGGTCTACAAGGAGTTGGAAAAAAATAATAAATATATCATAGGCCAAGATATACATCATTTTAAAGGGGTTGTCTAGCACAGGTGAATACCACAAACAGCACTTAATGGCACAGGACAAAATGGATTCTCCTAAACTAGACTAATAAAGTTTTCTCTACTGTATTATTATCTAGGAGAACGGCAACAGGCGGCCCTTTTATACAGATGTGATGGTTTAGAGAGAACCACGGAGCGAAAGGTAAGCAAGTGTAGAGAACCAACCCGTACCGAAGCGAGGGTTGTCATCTATTCATATACAATTATGAGTACATAATTTAAGCTAGATATACTTCTTTGTAATTTTGGATCGTTTACATAACAATAACCCTTCAGGAGTCAGAAGGAAATCTTAAATGAGATCGAAGGTCAAGTATCACATCAAATTAAAGGTCTTTTTAATAGAACATAAAATCACAAATCCTACCTTAAAAAGTTCGCTCTTTAAAAAATTACGCAGGTATAAAGGTTCTGTTCTAGATGGTTTAGTATTATTTTCCTATCTCAAGTTTGGGAAAATTAAATTTTTAAATGCCTACTGGACTTAAGATACTAACTTTTTTAATGCTCTATGGCGGGTGGGTCAGTACCACTGTACGTGTATGGGTGGACGGGTGGGTCAGTACTACTATACGTGTATGGGTGGGCGTGTGGGTCAGACCACTGTACGTGTATGGGTGGGCGGGTGGTTCAGTACCACTGTACGTGTATGGGTGGGTGGGGGGTCAATACCAGTGTTTGTGTATGGGCGGGTGGGTGGGTCAATACCAATGTGCATTGAGTTATAGGTACAAAGTAACTCAGGTAAAGACCGTTCGGCCACTGGCTCTTCCTGTATTTTATGTATATATTTCGAGAAACATAGTACGTGTATGGGTGGGCTGGTGGGTTAGTAACACCGTACGTGTATGGGTGGGCGGGTGGACTAGTACCACCGTACGTGTGTGGGTGGGTGGGTGGGTGGGTTAGTATCACCATACGTGCATGGGTGGGGTGGGCGGGTGGGTCAATACCACAGTGCGTGTATGGGTGGGCGGGTGGGTCAATACCACTTTACGTGTATGGGAGGGCGGGTGGTCCAAAATGAGACAAGCTTCATTATGTCCTTTCAGCAACCATGCTTTAAAAGGTGCCTAACTCATACAAAGTGGGCCAAAGATCAGGCAGTGGAAAATAAGTTTGCAACTACGAAAAAAGTTATTTTCTCACATCACACATATAAAATATTTAATATCAAGGATGAAAAAGAAAAATTGTAATACTATATTTGAAATACTATAGTGCAATGTTTAGTTTAGGATAAATTTACATTTTGATTGTATTTCATTTCAGGAACTTTTTGAAGAACATTCTGAAAATGTAGAGACTTAGATAACTATGTCAAAATTATTCACCATAATAACAAAGTCTAACAATTTTAAATTCTTGCATCGGGTAAAAAATTAAACTAGATAAATTAATATTTGTCAGTCTACATTTTTTTATTTTATAGAACAGTTACTAATATTATTGGGAAAAATAAATAAACATGTCCTCCAAAATGTACGTATATACTTAACTTGTTTGACTATTGTACCTTAAATAGAAAAATACATTAAGAGCTATAACTAATGAGATAAATAAATTAGTTAAGTGGAGGATAAATATAAATTTGTATAAATTATAAACAAATTTCAGCACCAGATTTCCTAAAACACTAATGATCATACGCTAACATATATTGTTTATGCTATATATAGATTATATTGTGGTGTGAGAAAAAAAGATCATATATTAAAATTACTTATAATCTTACAAAATTAAAAATTAAATTACGAAATTTTACAAGAAGTAGCTTTGAATATGTGCTATATATTGTGTGGTATAATTAATGAACAGGGGTAAAACCAAAATGGTATTATTTTAAGTCACAGGAACAATTAAATGTTTGGTATCTAAATAAACTTAAACTATGTTTAAAAAACTGTTCCAAAAGGGTACACCTGTATAAATGTATATTTTTATATAGATTACTGTCATAGATCAACTCAATATTGAAGGCTTCAGCTCAACAAACTATGTTTAAAAAACTGTTCCAAAAGGGTACACCTGTATAAATGTATATTTTTATATAGATCACTATCATAGATCAACTCAATATTGAAGGCTTCAGCTCAACAAACTATGTTTAAAAAACTGTTCCAAAAGGGTACACCTGTATAAATTTATATTCTTAATTAGATGACTGTCATAGATCAACTCAATATTGATGGCTTCAACTCAATAAACTATGTTTAAAAAACGGTTCCAAAAGGGTACACCTATATAAATTTATATTCTTAAATGGATCACTGTCATAGATCAACTCAATATTGATGGCTTCAGCTCAACAAACTATGTTTAGAAAACGGTTCCAAAAGGGTAAACCTGTATGAATTTATATTCTTAAATAGATCACTATCATAGATAAACTTAATATTGATGGCTTCAACTCAACAAACTATGTTTAAAAAACGGTTCCAAAAGGGTACACCTGTATAAATTTATATTCCTAATTAGATCACTCTCATAGATAAACTCAATATTGATGGCTTCGGCTCAACAATGTTTAAACAACGGTTCCAAAATGGTACACATGTATAAATTTATATTCTCAAATAGATCACTGTCATAGATCAACTCAATATTGATGGTTTCAGCTCAACATATGACTTTTTATACTAAAAAACGTATTCAAAAAGATATTACAAACCTTCATCTAGTGCACTAGCACTTACCACTGATGCACACATTCAATAAAACGATAAAATACCAGTTGAAGAACCCAGCTGTGGCACCTGATACAAGCGGACGGACGAGGTAAGTTGTTAATGAAGGTAAAGGCGATCATTTGTAACCAAGTTTAATTGCCTGTTGAGCTCAACTTTGTCACGCAAAGCTCAGTTTACAATCCGTCATAGTCTTGCACTCATTCCAAACCAATAGAATATTTTTAGTGGATAATGTTATCTATATATTAAACTGCCGTATGTTTGTGTAAACGAAACTCGAAAAGAAGTGAATGGATTCACTTTAAATGTTTACACAACATTATATCCATATATAAAACAAGAGGCCACCCCTACACGCTTCGCGTGCCAGCCCCGACTCTCACCGCTCTCGATACACCTCAGCCTTCGGCCTCGTCGTGCGACTTCGACTGTAAATAATAGTAAATTATCTTTATAACGTAAAATCACAATATTAAATTTATTTACAGTATCTCACTCACACTACTTGTGTTGCTACCTATTTATTAGTATATGGTATTATTTAGATTATTTCAAACGTGTTTATTTCATTTGTGTGTTTTTTTATCAGCTGAAAATTAAACTCTTAATGCCTCAATAGGGTAATGTCAAATAAATAAAATAAACATGTTTGACGTTGCTTAGGAATTACTTAGTCTAATTCAAAAGTGTTTATTTCATTTGTTTTTGTTTAACAGCTGAAGATTGATTGTGTAAAAGCTCTTAATGCATCAATAGGATATTTGCAAACATACAAAATATGGTTTTATTTACTAAACAGCTGTTATTAGTTTAATAAAATCAACCCAATGTTATTTTTATGGGAAAAAGGAAATTTTTAGCAGCTGTTTGTACTACTTAGGAATGGAATTTCAAAAAATCCTTTCTTAGTGGGTTTCTTCGATACTAAAGCTAACTTCCTTTAACATTTCGTGTAAATCCGTTCAGTGATTTTTGAGATTTCGTGATCAGTGGGTGAGGATCATCGGTTGCCCATTGGTTACTGGAATCCGAAAACAATCTACGAGTCAGATTCGCCATTGTTGCGGTGGAAACAAGAAGCCAGAAAAAAACTTGAGAGTATATTAAAATAATAATAATCTTTGTTTCTCGAAAACAAATAAATGTAATAAGCATACATTTATATATTATTATATTTTAAAACATTGCACCCCCCTCAAACTAAAATTCAAATACATTGTTTTCTCAATACTTAGAATCATATTATTCTCTGAAAACCACCGTCTCAGGGCTTGCAAATCCAAATTAATATTGCATTCAATATCCTTCCAAGTTTGTTTCACATAGCATAATGCTGTGTCATCAGCAAATCATGTGACATTACTATAAAAGCTTCCATTACACAAGTCATTAATATATACCAAACATAGGGTTGCTCCTAAACTATGCCATGCTTACTTAATGTATTATTCACTCTAACACACTGTTTTCGTTCCGATATATAGCCTACAAACCAATCATGGACAACTCCCCTTACGCCGTAGTTATATAACTTTTTCAATAATATTTCATGATGTACATTATCAAATGCTTTGGTGATATCTAGATATAAGTCAATAACCTTTTTGCCTTTATTCACACCATTACTTACTTTATCCATAAAATCAAGTAAAGCATTCTCAGTCTTCTTAACTTTTCAAAAAACCAAATTGATTTGCACTAAAAAACGAGGTATCTTCAAGAAAGTTTAGTAATTTTTGTTTCATAATTTTCTTTCAGATATTTTTGTAAATGTTGGTAGTAATAATATAGGTCTGTAGTTACAAATATCAGTTTTAGAACTCTTTTATATATTGGCAAAACTATAGCCTCTTTCAGTTTTTCAGGAAAAACTCCTGTTTGGAAACTTAAATTGACTAAATATAATATAATACTTGACACCTTCATATAAATTTCTTTTACAAGTGATGTGCTTATTCCATCTATACCTGGTGATGTCCCATTTTCCAGTGAATAAATAGCTGATTTCAACTCGCTAACTGTTGCCAGTCTAAAAACATTGACTGTGAAACATATTTTTTTCTATAACAATGTCGTTTATTAAATGTGTAAAATTTATTTGGTTTCTCTATATTCTCACATAACTCACCAGCAACTGACAGACAATAATTAGTAAACTCATTGGCAACTAATTCAGGATCGTTTACGACTTGATCATTTATTTTCAAATCAATGGATTCATCATTAAACCTCTTCTGGCACGTAACTTCATTAATAATTTGCCAAGTTTTTTCAAGTTTCCACTATATTTATTAAAGGCCCGCGTAGTAGTTATTTTTCAATTCCCTAATTTCTTGCTGCAGAGTGTATTCCTATATTATTTATAATAGACACTCAACTCATTGTTTTCAGGTTAGCTTTTAAACTTTTTAAATAAGTTGTTTCTAGTTTTAGTTCGTTTCAAATAGATGAATTAATCTACGGTTTCAGTCTAACAATGTTCAAGTTTGATTGCTTATATTCTACTTTACTATTTACTGTTGCACAGTTAAGTTTATCATAATAATAATAATAATAAATTTATTTCTCAATTTTTTACACGATCAGACTTTTTTGACAAGAAACAAATACAAAACACATTTTAAAACATAATATTGGTGACTTGCCAAATACAAACAAAGAACAAAATAAAAGATCTTATATACTTAATATAAATAAAACTTAAAAACATTTGCCTACATACTAAGTCTAATTTAACAATAAAAAAATGTATGTAATAAAGAGAAATATAGGGCCTCTAAGGCATTATATTTAGCCTGATTAGAGGTTCCTTTACATAATTAAACTTAAAAAAACTATTATCAGCGAACAGATAATAAATTATCAATTTCTATGTACAGCCTAAAATTAAGAAATATGCTAGTTATATTTACCAATTGATAATTGAAAATAAATCCTTGATTGTATTGATTGTATCATAAAAAAAGATCAAATGTGTGAGAAGCATTTTGTTGTTGGTAAACACCGCTCCACTCAACCTGATCCAGCTAATTGTTGAGCTGCTCATAATTGATGCAATTAGACGGTCGCGTGACCTTGTCATTGACCGACTGCGGCCTCTCCACGCAGCCACACAGCTGTTGTAGTTATCCGTTACATGTGTTTCAATTACAGCAGGCTCAAACTGTAATTGTTTTTGTTTGAAATTGTTTCCAAAATATGGTCAATACATGACTCAGTACTTTTATTAACCCGTGTTGTAGTATTTATTAACGATTTCATTCCATTAAAAGCTAAGACAATTTTATAATCATCAACTAAAACATCATCACTCAAAATACTTATGTTCATATCTCCTAAAGTTAAAATGTTTTTACTTATCATGATAAAAATGTTTCTCTTTTAAAAATAGTTTCAATTCGTTTATAAACAAATGTTATTCACATTGGTGTCGTCTGTGTAGTGCTATTAAAGTAAACTTAAATCCAATTTCTTTGAAACGGATCTAAATAGCATCAGATGATTTAAATGTTAACGGCTGAACATCCAATAAATTTATGCTATTGTGTACAAAAACTGCTACACCACCAGATTTATAGACCTCATTAGTTTTAACATGTAAATAATAATTGAAATCAACAATAGATTGTTTTTGCTCACAAGATAATTTAGTAATGGCATTCATAATGTTTTGCAGTGTGACATTGCTCTCTGTGGCCTGAAGGTCAAACGTGGTGCTGCTCCGTCTCTCTTCACTGCACTTATTTATTCTTTCAACGTCAATGCCAATATACATACAACTAGTAATTAATAACTTAGAAAGAAAGGTTTAACATAATTAAAATTTGTACTGGTTATCACATTAGCAAAAATTACAAGACTAGAGAATGGTAAATCATAACAATAATAAATCACAAAATAAGTGGTAGCATTACAGCATAACAGTAACACATAAATTATTTGAAAGTAAAATGAGATCAACAGGCATTACGAGCTGCAATACAATTCAGTATGTTCACAACGCATGCAATGGCATTGTTCACAACGCCAAGCCAGGCCAGCATTGGGTAACTGCTCAATATCAGCTTTACTGCACTTCACACAGGTCCCATGGAAGTCCTTGTTGCAGTCACAACACGACACTTTAATTTGTTTTACAGTTAAGGACTTATTACACGCACCAAACATCGCCATTTTGTAGGTTATATCACAAGGAAACAACACACAGAAAACTATCAAACTAATTTGAAAGAACTTTATCTCAACAAATGTAGTACACACAAATAAACGCCCACTGCACTCCGTATATTCAAGAAAAGCACATTACGTTCAATTGTAAACGTTTAATTGAGAGTTTAGTAGAGAGCTCGTTCCACACATCTGCACTGTTCAATAGCTGCGCCATCAAAAAAAAAAAAGATGTCTAAAACTAAACATATAATTAAAAACGTACAAAAAGTACAAAACTGAATGTACGACTTGACTAACAATGTACGTGCTCAGGCTGAGCACTTTTATAGTGGTATAAAAGTGTACACAGAAACTATAAATACTGTAAAATAAACGTGGAGGTAATGTAAATTCTCTACCCCCCCCCCACTCGAAAACTAAGTGAAAAATATTGTGAAATTGTGACTAAAATTATTGTATATTTTATTACATTCACAGCATGCATCGATATGGTGTCAGAATTGTTCTGGGGATGGTGGAAATTAACATACTGAAACCAAATCCATTTAGTAAGTATTAGCCTCAGGAGGGTCGTTAGTTGGGAATCGGAGTAGTTCCAGTGATGGTGGAGTAATTCAAAGGTTATAGATTGTATTTTGACGAAACCTACACGTATCTATAACAAAATGTTCTAAATCAAATTTAAAGTATTTCATAGTTTGTATATACTGTATAAGTGCAAAGCGGATGTCAAAAGGCCTGAACAATATACGATCGGAGCCTCATTCCAACCAATTGCGTGCGGTGGATGTCACAATCTCTGAACAGTATACAATCGGCCAACCAATGGCGTGCGGTGGATGTCACAATCTCTGAACAGTGTACAATTGGCCAACCAATAGCGTGCGGCGGATGTCACAATCTATGAACAATATACAGTCTGGAGTTCGATATTTCAACCAATGGTGTTCGGAGGAGATCCATTTGCCTGAATATGACGCAAATGGACTTCTCATTTTAGGAGTCTCCGTGTGGAGTACCGCATGTCTGATGCAGTCACCGAAAGAGTTGGAGTATATGTCTATATGTGTAACGAATTTTTGTCAGTCTGTATGTTCGTCCAATCGCCATGACACTTTGAGGATAGGTTTTGCTCGGTTTTAATCACAATCGAATATGAGAGTCCACTTCACTGGCAATATAACGGATTATTATTATTATATACATATTTTTACTGTTAAATAAAAACACATGGAATGAATAACAGTACTTTCAGTTGTGTGTACGAATGTATAATGGTTATTTATATATATTTTAACACAACAGTACGTTAGACTATTGAAGAAGAACTCCTAATTTTAATATTTATTACTGATAAATATCCAAAACCACTCTATTCGTATAATATCAAATAATAGACCGTCGGAAAGTTCCTTTCCTCTCAGCATTTAACTAAAGCTGCTGCTAATTCAGCACCTCTTTGTATATAAAGAGTTAAGACTGTTTGGTGTTAGAAATTGAAATACTGTTACCGGTGAACTTACAAAAGGTGGTGATAAAGTCCCGCACAGACGTAATAAGTTCCGAACGATTAAAGGTAAAGAAATAAAACTTTGGTAACATCATAACTACACCTATAAATCTATTAAGGTAACCCTCGAGAAATCAGAAGGAAATCTTAAATGAGATCGAAGGTCAAGTATCACATCAAATTAAAGGTCTTTAGTAATAGAACATAAACTCACAAATCCTACCTTAAAAGGTTCGCTCTTTAAAAAACTACCCAGGTATAAAGTTCTAAACATTTACAATGAAGGTCCTGTTCTGGATGGTTTAATATTATTTTCCTATCTCAAGTTGGGAAAATTATATTTTTAAATGCCTACTGGACTTAAGTAGTCTTTTTTTAGATTAGTTGGTAAATCTTCATTTCAAATGGATTATGGTCTACAAGGATTTGGAAAAAAATAATTAATATATCATAGGCCAAGATATACATCATTTTAAAGGAGTTGTCTAGCACAGGTGAATAACACAAACAGCACTTAATGGAACAGGACAAAGTGGATTCTCCTAAACTAGACTAATAAAGTTTTCTATACTATATTATTATCTAGGAGAACGGCAACAGGCGGTGCTTTTATACGGATGTGATGGTTTAGAGAGATCCACGGAGCGAAAGGTAAGCAAGTGTAGAGAACCACTGAAGCGAGGGTTGTCACCTACTCATATACAATTATGAGTACATAATTTAAGCTAGATATACTTCTTTGTAATTTTAGATCGTTTACATATCAATAACCCTCCAGGAGTCAGAAGGAAATCTTAAGTGATATCAAAGGCCAAGTATTGTACCAAATTAAAGGTCTTTAGTAATAGAACATAAAATCACAAATCCTACCTTAAAGGGTTCGCTCTTTAAAAAATTACGCAGGTATAAAGGTTCTGTTCTAGATGGTTTAATATTATTTTCCTATCTCAAGTTGGGAAAATTTAATTTTTAAATGCCTACTGGACTTAATATACAAACTTTTTTAATGCTCTATGGCTCCCGAGAACCATAGAGCATTAAAATAATTGTTAAATAAATACTGGTACGTATTTATTTAACAATAATAAAACAAATTCAAGTAAAAGTTAAATTTATAACGGTACAATATCGGTTAGTTATTGTAACGAACTGTTAAAATTATAAGGCTATTTAAAATTTTCAGGATTACCAACCGAACATAACATAGCAAATAATCTTAAATTGAATTTATCAAAAGAAAGAAAATTATAAGTATGTTTTTAGTTACAAATTATATTTTAAGTTTTCCTTTTTTAAGCCCTTTGTTTACAACATTAACAAGCTAAAAATTAAAACAGTTTAACTGCAACTACAATTAAAAGTTAAGGAAACCAAACTTTCATGAAAACGTTGTTATTAGAAAGGATGATAGTTGCGTTAAGCTTCTAATTAGGTAACTTTACCTTTGTAGCAAGGTAAACTTCCCTTAACAGTTGTTAATCACTTCTAGTGCAATACACCTTTAGTTTTATATTAAGTTAGCAGCAGCTGACGTTAAATGTAATTCATAACAAAAATAGTTGGTAAGATGATATTGTAGGATGATAAAAAACACTCAATATTTAGTATTAAGGCGCCGTTATACAGATATGGGCTAATATGATAGGCGGAGTGTAGTCATTGTTACTAGCTAATATTGAATTGTCCATTAATAGACCAACAGTTATGAGTGACATGTTTACTCGGGGTCCAAACCAGGTATTTTTGGTCTGATTGTCACCTATCTGACTGATTCTATACTTAATTATTACACTAAACAAAATCCAGACACTAACAACCACCGAACAAGGACACTCCACATTTATTTAGTAGCGTCCATGATTATGGCAATCATTCAGCGGACGCTGTGTTGTGTTAAGAGGACCGAGCATAGAACCTATCGTCTAGTCTCCACAACACCATGTCCCCAAGTAGCTGGGTTACAGCACTGCGCCACTACATAATGATGATTGTATATGTCATATTACTTGTTATTTTTATATTTACTTTTAAAATTATTAACTGTGATTAAAATTCTATTTTGTGGTTTCGGTGCCTATTTTATCTATTTTTAATTATTTACTATTACCTACTTTTTAAACTGTTTAGTTTAGGGTACATTTACATTTTGATTGTATTTCATTTCAGAACCTTTTTTAATAACATTCTGCAAATGTAGAGTCTTAGAGAACTATGTCAAAATTCACCACATTAACAAAGTCTAACAATTTTAAATTCTTGTATCGGGTCAAAAACTAAACTAGATAGTTTAATATTTGTCAGTCTACATATTTTAGTTTATAGAAAAATTACTAATATTATTGGGAAAAATAAATAAACATGTCCTCCAAAATGTACGTATATACTTAACTTGTTTGACCTATACAAGCCCACCATGGGAAATATGGAGCTAAGAGCTACAGGGTCGGTTAAGTATCTGGGGGTTATCCTGGATGCTAAACTGAACTGGCTCAAGCACCTTCAGGAGAAAGCCAGGAAGTTCAGAATGGCTTTCTGGGCTTGTCGGAGGGCCATCGGGACAACGTGGGGTCTAAAACCAAAGATGGTTTACTGGCTATACACGAGTGTACTTCGGCCCTCATTATGTTATGCGGCTGTTGTCTGGTGGCCGGCCATGGCACAGAATAGTGCAAGGCTAACACTAAATAGATGTCAGAGAATGGCGTGAATGGGAATTACAGGCGCAATTAGAACAACCCCATTGGTGGCGATGGAGGTCCTCACTGGGCTCCGCCCAATGGACCTGTTTGTAAAAGGGGAGGCCTGTAAAGCGGCCTTCAGAATAAGGACGACTGGTGGCTGGCTGTCTGGCCAACCAGGACTCCACGGGAGTATACTATCTGGGGACATTGGTCTGGACCCGTTGATTTCGATGGGAACAGACTTAATGGTACCTAAGTACAGAATTGACAGGCGGGTTAGGGCCTTCCTTCCAAGCCGAGATGAGTGGATGGGGAGTACCGAGCCCGCACAAGTAAAAGGAAGCGTCTGGTATACAGACGGCTCACTTATAGAAGAAAGTGCGGGTGCGGGGGTGTACGGGAGGGGAGCACGAAAAGTTCTGTCTGTACCTCTAGGGGCCCATGCAACCGTCTTCCAGGCGGAGGTGATGGCTATCATGATAGCCACACAAGAAGAAATGCGTCTAGGTGGCTTTGGAGGAGTTGTCTCAATCTGCTCGGACAGCCAGGCGGCGATAAAGGCGATCATGGCACCACGTACCAGCTCTAAGCTGGTATGGGAGTGCCAGGGGATCCTGGAGCCTCTCTGCCAGCGTAAACAGGTGAGACTCATATGGGTCCCTGGGCATGCTGGTATTGATGGGAATGAGAGAGCCGATGCACTGGCTAGGAGAGGGGCAAAGTGCCCACTGCTGGGGCCGGAGCCGGCTCTTGGTATTCCTCTTCAAAAGGTAAAAAGAAGATTTGACAGGTGGATCTCTGAGGAACACGATAGTAGATGGAGGACCGAGTCCGGGCTCAGGCAGTCTCGTGCTCTTATCCAAGGACCGGGTCGCAGGTACAGCGGAGATCTGCTGAGCTGTAACCGGGCAAAGGTGAGGGCGGTTACGGGTATGCTGACCGGACACAATCTTCTTAATAGACTTATGAAGATTATGGGCCTAACAGAGGACTCCACATGTAGGCTCTGTGAGGAGGATGAGGAGAGCTCCATATACATCTTTTGTCATTGTGGAGCTCTCTCATCTCTTAGGTATAAGACTCTGGGTGCCGCTTTTCTGGAACCAGAGGATATTAGAAGGGCTACACTCGGGTAGATCATGACCTTCATAAGGGGGACTGGTCTCTTGTGACACTGTCGCCAGTCTCGGGGCGCAAAGGGCCATGGAGTCTAGGCGCAGTGGGCTTGGCGACAGGACCACAACCCGGTGTATCTAATCTAATCTAACTTGTTTGACTATTGTACCTTAAATAGAAAAATACATTAAGAGCTATAACTAATGAGAAAAATAAATTAGTTAAGTGGAGGATAAATATAAATTTTTATAAATTATAAACAAATGTCAGCACCAGATTTCCTAAAACACTAATGATCGTACGCTAATATGTTATGTTTTTGTATAGATTATATTGTGGTGTGATTAAAAAAAATCATATATTAAAATTACTTATAATTTTACAAAATTAAAAATGAAATTACGAAATTTTACAAGAAGTAGATTTGAATATGTGCTATATATTGTATGGTATAATTAATGAACAGGGGTAAAACCAAAATGGTATTATTTTAAGTCACAGGAACAATTAAATGTTTGGTATCTAAATAAACTTAAACTATGTTTAAAAACGGTTCCAAAAGGGTATATTTGTATAAATGTATATTCTAATATAGATCACTGTCATAGATCAACTCAATATTGATGGCTTCAGCTCAAAAAACTATGTTTAAAAAATGGTTCCAAAAGGGTACACCTGTATAAGTTTATATTCTTAAATATATCACTGTCATAGATCAACTCAATATTGATGGCTTCACCTCAACAAACTATGTTTAAAAAACGGTTCCAAAAGGGTACACCTGTATAAATGTATATTCTTAAATAGATCACTGTCATAGATCAACTCAATATTGATGGCTTCAGCTCAACAATGTTTAAAAAAATGGTTCCAAAAGGGTACACCTGTATAAATTTATATTCATAAATAGATCACTGTCATAGATCAACTCAATATTGATGGCTTCGACTCAACAATGTTTAAAAAATGGTTCCAAAAGGATACACCTGTAAAAATTTATGTTCCTTAATATATCACTGTCATAGATCAACTCAATATCGATGGTTTCAGCTCAACAAATGGCTTTTTATACTAAAAACAGTATTCAAAAAGATATTACAAACCTTCATCTAGTGCACTAGTACTTACCACTGATGCACACATTCAATAAAACGATAAAACACCAGTTGAAGAGCCGAGCTGTGGCACCTGATACAAGCGGACGGACGAGGTAAGTTGTTAATGAAGGTAAAGGCGATTATTTGTAACCAAGTTTAATTGCCTGTTGAGCTCAACTTTGTCACGCAAAGCTCCGTTTACAAACCGTCAGAGTCTTACACTCAGTCCAAACCAATAGATTGTTTTTAGTGGATAATGTTATCTATATATTAAACTGCCGTATGTTTGTGTAAACGAAACTCGAAAAGAAGTGAATGGATTCACCTGAAAAGTTTACAAAACATTATACTAGGGGCCACCCCTACACGCTTCGCGTGCCAACCCCGGTTCTCGCTGCTCTCGATACATCTCAGCCTTCGGCCTCGTCGTGCGACTTTGACTGTATAGTAGACTATAATAGTAGATTATCTGTATAACGTAAAATCACAATTTTAAATTTATTTACAGTATTTCACTTACACTACTTGCGTTGCTACCTATTTATTAGTATATGGTATTATTTAGACTATTTCAAACGTGTTTATTTCATTTTTGTGTTTTTTTTATCACCTGAAAATTAAATTCTTAATGCATCAATAGGGTAATGTCAAATATATAAAATAAACGTGTTTGACATTGCTTAGGAATTACTTAGTCTATTTCAAAAGTGTTCATTTCATTTGTTTTTGTTTAACAGCTGAAGATGGATTGTGTAAGAGCTCTTAATGCATCAATAGGATATTCTCAAACATACAAAATATTGTTTTATTCACTAAACAGCTGTTATTTACTAAAATCAACCTAATGTTATTTTTATGGAAAAAAGGAAATGTTTAGGGGCTGTTTGTACTACTTAGGAATGGAATTTCAAAAAATCCTTTCTTAGTGGGTTTCTTCGATTCTAAAGATAACTTACTTTAACATTTCGTGTAAATCCGTTCAGTGGTTTTTGAGATTTCGTGATCAGTGGGTGAGTGAGTGAGTGATATTTGGCTTATATATGTTAACAACCGTAACAAAATACTGAGGTTATAAAAATAGCTGTGCTATTTAACTTAGACAAAAATAAGATAAATTTATTAAAACACTTTTGACAGTAGGTTCACCTAAAATAGTATAAGAATAATATTGTAATAATTTGTAACTTATTTTGTGTGAAATTTAATTTCTCATATTCAGTTAGATAAATTATAGCTCTACGCAGCAATAGATAATAACCGTTGTCTTAAGCAGTGTTAGTTATATGACATAAAATTCTTTGAGAGCCTATATTTTCTGACTGGGTCATCCTTTTGTCCTCAGGTTTGCACTCTTGTGTTTTACAAACAAAGACCTTTAAAATGAGGTATAACTAGAGGTAGGCTTACATTTAAAATTTGTAGGACTTCCTTAATGGGCCATCACTTGGCTATACAAAAACAAATAAAATATGTCTAAATGTTTTGTATAGGGACATGTACATAACTGCAAAGATTCATTGCATTTCTTTCAATGGTTTTGAAATTTATAAATTTATTCCAGATGTTTGCCCAACACTTTATAAAAATAACAGTTGAATACTTTAATTACATAGTAATCAGTAATATACGATCAGTAATCTTTATTTTTCTAACAACTAAACTAGATAGTAACGTCTTATCATTACCTAATATCAGATTAATGCACAGCAAAGCATGGCTGAGTTTAGCTAGTTTAGAATAAAACACTTATGACTGTATAAAAAAAGATGTTAGGGTTTATAAGAAGAATAATTTTATTTCCTGCAAAAACATACTACAGATACAGTTTCAATTTAACATATAAACAGGAATTTATAACCATCGCATTATTTTATTCGTATTATATATATATATATAATTTTTTATTTTTTTTTTAACCTGGTGAATCAGTAGGCCTTTGCTTTTTTGACCAGCTATGGAGTGTTTGTTCTAGAATTTCATGCTATGGTTGTAACATAAAAATCTTAAAACTTGCTTATTATTTACATATAAATCCCATACTAAACAAGTAAATTTCAACATATTGTGCACAAATAAATATAAATTTAATTAAATATTGAAAATACAGATTTCTGCATTCAGAACAAAATAAAAGATTAATAATTCACAAAATTCTAAAAAAAGTGTCTAGCAAGAATAATTTAATACATTTAGCTATGGAACAGTATTTAGAATTTATACTTTTGAAACCATCCTTTGCACTAGGCGAAATAAGACGATAGAAATAACAAAATTAAAAAAATCATTATTATAATACTGGAATAGATTTATTTTTAAAAAAGACATCGCACAGAGTTATTTGAAAGTACAATGGGACGAAAAAATTTGGAAAAGCACTTTAACATAATAGATTAATCAAATTTTAAGCCGAAGAATACTTTATAAAAAAGACAATAGATTGAATGTTAGTGATATTTATGTTATTTTATATTTTACTTTTTTACATTATTAGAAGAACTCTAAACACTTACTTTTAATGTGTTGTTATAAAATTAAAAAAAAAAATAAGTAAATATCCTGAACAACTGTTTTCTCAAAACTGTTGTTAGAGTAAGGTGTCAACAATTAACATTGTTCCTTAGGACATATTTACTATAAACAGAAACTAGTACTTCTTGAGAAGAATTACTTTTTAGTTTTGTGTTTGATATTGTGTAGGATATTTGTAAAACTAATTATTTTTTAATGATGCTCTTAAACTTGTTTTTTATTGCATAGTATTGATGTTTTAGTCATGTTGTTATTAACATATTTACATAAATAGCTTCATGATTTATTCGGTTAATTATATGATGTTGGTTAAAAGATATAAAATAAGAATGGTATTTCTTCTAAAACAGTATATTTTTAACATCTACATACTAAATAATTCACGAATTTTGGACTATTTTGTTTATTCGAGGTTACATTTAATGTGAAAGGATAATTGGTCACGTTATTAATCCATTCGTGCTAAACAACAACAATAGCAGGTTCAGGGCCTGACGGTTACTAAAAAAGATATTCGCTGCTTTTAAGTGTACCCACCCACCCACACACGTACAAAGTTGATTGGTGATACGAACATATGCTAGAATCAGATTATCATGGTTACGAATTTAATGTTTATGAATTTCAAAATAGAAATTTCTTTGAACATTAAAAATTTTTAAAAAATCTAAGTTAAAAAACGTCTTATTTTACCAAGTGAATTCAAGGTTAAGAAGTCCTGAATTCACTTGGTTTTTCAAAAGAGTTTTAAAAGGGTTAACTTCCGAACCACCACCAGTGGCCGGCAGGTGGGCTACGTGAAAGGACAGGACCGCTCAGCTGGTCACCATCCAAGGAACAGCCACACTCGATGTTTCTTACGATAACGTCGGAACTCTCCCATCAGGCTACTGCCAATAGCTAAGAAAGCCTTCAATTTTGTTACTCACATTTATGACTTAAATTGAACTAGTTTCTTATTCTCGGATGTATATTCTTTTTAAAATCTACTTTTTTATTCCAAATTGGTTACCTGAAGCATATGTGGAGAGAGAAGCTACTGTTATCCACAGCCAGAACCACTGGAATACCGTCACACCTCTGCCTGGAGGAGGGTTGGCCATCACACCATCAGACCTGAAACAAGCGAAAGAATAAAAATAGTGCAGGTGAAGTTAGGGCTGAAAAGAGCTCTAGAATACTTAACCTGTGGACCAACGGCATAAAATTGACTTACGAACCACCTCCAGTGACCAGGCAGCTGGGCTACTTGCAAGGACGGGATCACTCACTGTTCACCCCTCCAAGGATCAGCCACGCACGATTTTTCTTGACGCAGCTATATTGTGATACCATCAAAAATCTATATTCAATGGCCCTGGCCTTGTCAAAAGTAAAATTCCTACAGCAGTTTCGATGATAAACGTATTCTAATATTTATTTTCTAAATGCCTGAATGTTTCTTTCAAGTTAACAATAATTTATATTGTAGAATTGCAGGTTTTTTGGCCAATACGTATATTCGTCCCCGTGTGCGTTCATTTCTTCGTGTGTAAGCGTGTATGTATATAATGAAAATGTTTAATGAAAACAAAAATATCTCTTATTTTTATGTCGCCTAACCAGAATGATACATCAACAAAGGATCAAATTCAGTAGCTTTATAAAAGATAATAGGATCTCTTAATAATAGCTGTATTAGATAAAAAATATATGTACATATAATATACATAGCAATAACAATGTACGTGTACATATAATATACAATAACAATGTACGTGTGTAAGTGGGTGGGTGGGTCAATAACAATGTACGTGTATGAGTGGGCGGGTGGGTCAATAACAATGTACGTGTATGGGTGGGTGGGTGGGTCAATAACAATGTACGTGTATGGGTGGGCGGGTGGATCAATAACAACATTCCAAAAATTTACATTTACTGTAAAACAACTTCCAAAATTTACCACCTGATTGCAAAAATATATATGAAAAGAATATTTTGAACTTTATTAACGAAAAGTGTTTTTTTATATTAGGTCTTAAATGGAATTAAAAATAATTTAAATGTACAACCATTCTGTGTATCATACATAGATATGATCACTGAAAAAAAATCAATTATAATTTTAGAATATTTAGTATAATTCTTAACTCCAAAACGAGCCAAGTTTTGGAAATATTCAAATTCCAAAACACTTTCAAGCAAGTTAACTAGCCAACGAGTAGTTTCGTCTCACAACTGGAGGTAAGTAATCAGTCCAGGAATAATCATTGAATGATATTTGAGTCGAACAAATTATTTCGATTTTAATAGCGAAAGCTGATAAGAGGATAAAAGTTTCAAAACATGTTCACGTATTAACACACCCAAAGTCCTTCAAACCCTTTGAAAAGGTATGGCAGGGGCAACGGTTTGATGATTTTATTAAGCATATTTAACAAGACCGTTTAACAAACAGGAGAGTTCTACATCCCGGATTATGGCGCGTTGTGCCGTGTTATTCTCCCGGCTTTACGGGATTATACAGGTTCGCCTCACGGTGCTGTTAATGTCCTTATAATACCTTATTTTCCCCGTTAGGATTATGCAGATAAGCACGGTGGTTAGTTTTTATAAAAAGGGTGAATATTTTAAGTACGCACTAAATTACGTCTTTGTTAAGGGTGTTCAGTCAAAAATTATTTTATATTTTTTTATAAAAGTCTTAGTTTTCTTATCAATAACAAATGTATTTAAACAAGAATACTAAATAAATGGCCTGATGATGCCACGCAATACAAATTTCCTGGCGAAAGACCTCGTCAAAAAAGTATATTTTATCGATAATTTTTTTAAAATTTATAAAAAAGAATATCATTCTCAACTTTACAATATATTTGGTTATTTTAAAAAAGTCACACTTAATTATGAAGCACATTACTGATATTTTGCACTTATTTCAGTAATAAATTCAATTTTAGTAATAATTACAGCTTTTTACCTTTGGTCATTTTAGTAATGTTAAATTTTATAATGTATATACCAGGTGATACTAAGTTATCACTCCTTTTATTATCAGTCTGTTTTTTTGTGTTTCTTACAAAAGCATTAATAATGCATTGATAATTTTAAAAAATTACTTAAAATGTTGTACACTTCTTCAAATTGTCATTTCTAACCAGCGGAAATATTTAGCTATTTTAAGATGGTTGCAGTTTAGATTTTTTAAACGATTTTTTGTTTACAAGATAATTGAAATAACATTTTTTCAAATGGCTAGGTGTTACTCATTGTCTATCTTTTGCAGTTTAGGAATGTTGATGTAATGGAACGTGCAAAATTTAAAATCAGTCCTTCAAACCGTTCTTGAGTTATTATTTTGTTCATTAAAGACACAACAAGACAGATAGACACTAACATGGAGCGGAATTTAAAAAAAAAAAACGATCTTTCGTATTTGCTCTAAATTAGGTGTACAGAATGAATATCAAATCCAGGACATTTATAGGACACCCTGTATATAACATCATTTGATAAAGTGAGTAAAGATATATTATATTTCATATCGACTAAAATAGTAATTTGATATAAAGATTTAAAAAAATGTATTAAAAATTAAAAGCTAGATATATATTAAACTTTACAGTTCGTGTACAAAAGATATAGTATATCTTTTCATATGTAAAGTACAAATTGAGTTTTGACATGGCGTTATTCAAATATTAATAGTACTCAAGTGTAGTTCGGGTCTCCTAGAGTTTATCCTGATTTACTGATTAACAAACAAATTAGTTTCTATTTATAATAAATGTAGTGAAATATTATAAAAATGTGTTTTAATTCAAAACCAGTTATATTAAGGGTTTACAAAAAACACAATTTGTGTTTAGCTTTTGGTCTAGGAGATATAATGACTCTAAATTATTTGGATTGGCTTTATCGTAGTTTCACCAAAAATATATCATTAGTGGGTAGCGTAGTTATAGGTTAAATCATGTGCTAAAGGTTCTCAGTTCGATCCCAATCAGAGTCAATACATTTTGAGAAGGATCAGCTGATAACCACCGGCTGTTCATTTGTCATTGGGCTATTAATTAATGACACTTTCTAAGGATTGGTCGGCCTTTGTTTGTAACAATAACTACTTCGCTAATCTACATCTATCACATTCGAAAAGATCTGTCAATTTAGTGCTTGATTATTTTTTATTACGAAAAAATATATTAGTTTCCTTTTTAAAACTTTGATGTAGGATATTTTAAATGATAAAAAACATTAAATCACAGTCTTTTAATATTATTGTTATTTTGAATTATTAAATGTATATTTGTACTTACAATGTGTTGAATACTTAGAATTAATTGACTTCACTCATTTTCCAAAGAACTGTAGAAATTGAAAATAGATAAAACTTATAGTTTACGATGAAAATTAAATTAATACAAAGGGCGAGTTATATGTATTACTGGCAATAAAATTTTTGTGACTAAAAAACGTACCGGGAAAGCTTTTTTATACTCTTAGAAATTTATATATCCGACTTCAGTCTATAAATTCCACGATTTGGAGAACGCTTAAAGCTGTATCATAGCAGATGGGAAATAATTATTTCCAAAGTTTCAATGTTTCATGTCTAATTCTAATGCTTTGAGAATTTATCTAAAACGGTACAGTTGACTTTTAATTGCATGTACAGGGTTGAGAAAACGTCTGGAATATATTTATTAATTTTTAACTATTGAAATAAATATGATAAAACTTTTTAGGGCCCACGAAGGAAGTAATAAACATTGCAAAATTAAGCCTACCTCGAGTGTTGCCTCATTTTAAAGGTCTTTGTTTGTAAAATACAAAAGTGCAAACTGAGGTTAGAAAGAGTACCCAGTTAGAAAATACAGCCACTAAATGAAATTAATGTGATATAATTAGTACTTTTTTTGTTAAATGGCAATTTATTTATTAATTTATCCCCGTTGTTTTGGAGTTTGTTGTTGATTGTTCACAATCGCAATTGAAGTCAGCATTATACAAAGAATTATTTTATTTAACAAAAAAGAAAATAAACGAATAAATAAGACAAATTACATAAATCCATTTTCAACATAGGTATACTCTAAAAATAGTTTTGAATTGTATTATAATAATTTGCTACATTTTTTTTGAATAGAATTATTTTCTCATATGTGGTCAATTGAATATCAGTGTAAACCATAGATAGTAAATATCTTGTCCTCATTGTTATGAAGGATCAGTTTTGAAGGAACATTAATTTCTTTGAGGGGCAGGATTTTCTAATTGGATCATCCTTTTGACCTCAGGTTTACACTTTTATATTCTACAAACGAAGGCCTTTAAAATGAGCTATAACTCGAGGTAGGCTTACATTTATGTTTAAGACCTCCTTCACATAAGTACATAACTAGAAAGTTTTATTACATTTTTTAATAGTTATAATCCTAAAAATTAATAACTATAATCCTGACTTTTCCCACACCCAGTACATCAAAATAGTACTAGAAAAAATAGTCTCTTGAACGGCATAAAACTTCATAGCAATTCCTATTGCCAATGGTTCTTTTAGAGCATTTACCTAGATATATTTGATTAACTTAGGCCTACATATTTCAATGTTACAATTTTGTTTTTAATTTAACACTATTGCTTTAATTTTAATAAATTAATATTCGGAATATTTATTTGTCAATAAAAACAGCAATATATCATTGCTTTAAGATTTAAATTCCAGCACAGGGGTTTAAAAGCCATAAATTTCCACTTAAATTGGGTTTATGACAGTTCTATTTAAATACTTTTATAAAGAGGCATTAAATATGTGCCCACTATGTTCTATGACATTCTGAGTGTATTAGCTGTTTATTTTATTACCAATAGTTCTCCTTAACAGCATACGTCAGCCTTTTATTGTTTTATTATTGGTACTAAATTAAATTTCTTATGTTAATTTTATTTATAAACAACTGTATGGCTTCGAAATACCGATACCTTAAAATTAATCATTATTTTATTATTTACAAACTGACTGCTCGTTATTTTAACAGTACAATGATTTTTTTGTAGGAATGCTTACCCTAATTCCATAACCACATAAAATATATTGATTGGTTTCCTGTGTTATAAAAAAAATTGTATATAGTTTGTGTTTACATTTGTATATACATTTGGCCTATAGTTTAACATCTTATAATTGTAAAAGTTACTTTTTAAAATTAAATAATTCAAAAAAATTATGAAATTAGTTTTAATGTAAATATCTCTAGAACACCATAGTTACTAATTAATGCTAAACGAGCCTTGGAGGAGACCTCTCTTGCACACAGACCAGCAGTCTATGCAAGAGACATTCTGTTGTAATTTTGTATTTTTTGTGTAATTGAACTTGAGTAAAGCGATTTTTTATTTTATTTGACATATAGGAAAAAGAAATAATTCAATGATTTTAGCCGGAATCGTTCTTTTTTATTTCTTTATTTCTTTATTTATTTTTTTTTTTATTATAAATATAATGTACAAAATAAAAATAGTTTACAATATTGATTTGCATCTAAGTTATTTTCATAGTAATACATTGCTGTGACTAATTAAAACCTTATTATACCGTCAGATATTTATTTATAGTCTGAGTAACGTCTATTTAATTAAGTATGCTCTTTTTTCTGAATACTAGTGATAAATGTAACTAATAAAGATGCTGAAATCAACTTAATATTAATACATTTTTAATATTAAGTTATATTAATATTATTAAATTTTTACTTAGCAGTATATTTGAGGAAAGTTTAATTTCAATCTTTGTATTTTTATAATTAATGAATTACTTTACTGTTTTCATATTTAATTATTTTAACTAATTTAGCCTGGCATGTATACAAAAAATATTTACTAAATATAACGTAGTGTAACGAACTACGAGTATATCATTGCTGGTATGCCTTGGGGGAAAAGCTGAACAAGTTGTACGTTTTGTTTTGTAATGTAATGACATCATAATGTTTAATGTATATTAAAGCACAAAATATGCAATATATTAAAAATAATGTTATAAAACTAGTTAAACTCGTCTATGCTTTTTTGTGGCTTAGCCTGATAGTAACCATTAGTCGTTATTTTTTACTTTAGTTGTTAGAAAATAAAGGTTGACTGATAACTTGATTTCATCTATAATAAAGTAACTTACACTTGTTTTCATTTATAAAAATTCATTTGACTACATAAATATACGAACTTTATATGATTATGAGATAATATACACATACATCAGCTGGTCACAGTAGCTTTTTATCAACAATGACATTTAATTCCGTCTGTGAAATGTACGTAGGTTGAGAAATACTTGGACTCCCGTTTCCATTTTCAGTTTTGTACAAAAATTTTTGTTTATGATTTCAATATTATATAAAAATTCATTTGACTACATAAATATACGAACATTATATGATTATGATATATTATGCACATAAATCAGCTGGTCACAGTAGCTTTTTATCAACAATGACATTTACTTCCGTCTGTGAAGTGTACGTAGGTTGAGAAATAATTGGACCCCTGTTTCAATTTTCAGTTTTGTACAAACATTTTTGATTATGATTTCAATATTAAATAAAAATTCATTTGACTACAAAAATATACGAACATTATATGATTATGATATAATATGCACATAGATCAGCTGGTCACAGTAGATTTTTATCAACAATGACATTTAATTCCGTCTGTGAAGTGTACGGAGGTTGAGAAATACTTGGACCCCTGTTTCCATTTTTAGTTTTTTACAAAAATTTTTGTTTATGATTTCAATATTATATAAAAATTCATTTGACTACATAAATATACGAACATTATATGAATAGATGACATAATATGCACATAAATCAGCTGGTCACATTAGCTTTTTATCAACAATGACATTTAATTCCGTCTGTGAAATGTACGTAGGTTGAGAAATACTTGGACCCCTGTTTCCATTTTCAGTTTTGTACAAACTTTTTTGTTTATGATTTCAATATTAAATAAAAATTCATTTGACTACAAAAATATATGAACATTATATGATTATGATATAATATGCACGTAGATCAGCTGGTCACAGTAGATTTTTATCAACAATGACATTTAATTCCGTCTGTGAAATGTACGGAGGTTGAGAAATACTTGAAGATCCCTGTTTCCATTTTCAGTTTTGTACAAACATTTTTGTTTATGATTTCAATATTATATAAAAATTAATTTGACTACATAAATATACGAACATTATATGATTATGACATAATATGCACATAAGACAGCTGGTCACAGTAGCTTTTTATCAACAGTGACATTTAATTCCGTCTGTGAAGTGTACGTAGGTTGAGAAATACTTGGACCCCTGTTTCCATTTACAGTTTTGTACAAACATTTTTGTTTATGACTTCAATGTTATATAAAAATTTCAAGTGAATCAATTCACAATTTATTAAAATTTTATGCACACAAAAATACCACAATTTGATTTTTATGTTATATAAGATTAGATAGCTTATGAAATAAGTAGCATATACCCAACATCATTAGTATTATACTTTATATATAAGAGCCATTTAAAACTCATCACTATTTCTCCGAAACTATACGTCCAATTGACTTGAAATGTTGTACATAGCTTTACTTTGGTTCATAGAGGCTTACTAAGAAAGGATTTTCCTGTCAGACACCAGCACTCCGTCCCACTGGCCTGCACAGTTGCCATGGTATTCTTGTGGAGCTATTTTTATTAATTGATTTATTTTATTAACATGTGCTAAATAAAAACAAATTTAATAAAATCGTGATAGGCCAAACTTTGAAAATTTAAAATAATTGGGTAAAGTAGTAAATTATACATAGCATCAGCTGTTCTAAATTGAATATAAATTGGATACAGTGTGAACTGAAAGCTGCACATTTCGATTATATAATCAAAGTCAATATTATCATTGGTGAAGCGGGCTGGTAAAGCTAGTAATAAATCAAATAAATGTTGTATTATCAATGCTGTGAAAAATATTGGTTCGCAGAAAATATTAACAGTAGTAAGTTCCACCACATCTCAAGATTATGTTTTTATGGTATCTATGCTCTGTTGGAAATAAAGAAACAAATTTGCAGTATGCAATGCATACAAACTCGTTAACTAGAGCATGAATAAATGTGCTATCATAAAATGACGAAAATGAATTTTATTTTTGTTATTTTAGTACTAAATGTACTTCTTTACTGTGATAAATATTACTGTATCACAAACATTACGATAGTATGGAAACTGGTAGAACTAATGAATACTAAACCAAAAGGAAAAGAAATAGGCCAATTGCGTATTTTACAACATCTAGGAAGTATGATTGAAGAAGATATGAGTTGCTGAAAGGAGATGAAAATAAGCATTGCTATGACAACAGAAATAAATTAATAAAGATAGAAGTTTACTTTATGGACCGTTGGATAAGAAGCTGAGGAAAATATTTATGAAAGCTTTTATTATTAGTTTTTCATTTTATGGATCGAAAACATAAACTCTTAGTAAAGAAGACAAGAAGATATTAGAAGCAACTGAGATGTGGTTTTGGAGAAAGTAGATGGAAAGATAGAATGAAAAAATGAGTACTATGGAGAATGGGAGAAGAGAGGGAAATAATGAAAACCATGAGAAGAAGAAAAATGAATTAGTTAGAACATGTGATGAGAGGAACGAGCCCGTTGATAACAGCAAGAAAAAGTAAGGTTAGAGGAAAGAGTGGAAAAGGAAAAAGATATCAGAAGGTGGACTGTTTAAGGATCGGAGGGAAGTAGGAGACAAGAAAAAGAATTGCTGAAAAGGGAGAGGTTGGTGGAAGGCTGCTGCAAGGACCTGCCTGAGGGCAGAACACCCTTGATGAATGAGCTACCCAATATCTTTGCTTAAGGAGGTAATTTTTTTAAAAACAATGAAATATATCTTTTAGAGTTTGTTTTACTGGTTTTACTTTTAAAAAGTTACATTCCTGGATTTGAAAAAACCTCAAAGTATAAATTAGGATCAATGTGTTAAAGTTTGCTTGTAAATCTTGATTTATATGTTAATTAAAAATAGTAAAGAAATGTAAAGCTATGTTTTAGTATCGTTTGGCTTTTAATTCATCCTAATAAGTTCTTATTATATCATAATTTATAAATAAATGGGAGGAGTTATACTTTATAACTCCCTTCTCACATTCTCTACTATCAGTTAAAAAATATAAATTCTTATCTAGCATTACCATTTATTTATAGCAATTAAATCTATAATTTTAAGAGAGGTGTTTTTATTTTTAACAATGCCAGCTTCGACTTTGACTTAAAATTTTAAATTAGAAGTACTTGCCTGACATGAACGTGTAAGTTCAATTTGGTTAAGCTTGCGTTCAACTTTAAAAAATTTAAATATACTAATTCCTCAACGTCTTAAAAATATAAAGTTAAATATTTGGATTTTTGATTTTTTATGCAAAAAATTAAACATAAAGAGATTTGTATTTAAATAAAAATTATATTCAATAGAAACTATATAATATAGTAGATATAAACATATTTATTTAATCGCTTTAACAATAGCGAAGACTATTTCACTAATTAATCATACATTTTTTTATGTTTAACAAATTATAATTAACAATGGTAAATAATTATACGATAAAATGCATTTAATATATAGTCATTTATCAATATGAATTGAGAAATTTAAAAAAGTTAATTAATAAAGTCTAAAATTGTATTAATAAAATTGTAAGAAAGTATACATACCTATTAGGAAAGTCCAATATATATTCGTGTATTAAATTCAAATCAGAGATCGAAATTATATCTCAAAAAGAAAATTCTGACTACGAGTTAGCGCGACAATACGACACCGATCGACACAGAGCACCCGCTCGTCACAGAGGCCGGGCCACGACTAAACTATCCCACGTTGACTCCGCGCACCCTCGCCGACCCCCACCACCAGACATAAAACGCCCCTTTCCCCCAGCACTGTGACGTCTCCACCATGTTTGATTTAAAATCATTCTGACTATTGAATTCCGATACGGTTTGGCACTAAGACTCAGTTAACCAAGTATTTTAACAATCAGAGAAGGTCGTCTTTGTGTTGGATATGGCAAAATGAGAAACAGTTTTGGAGTAACATTCCGCTCCCCACTGAGTTTTGCACAAATTAAATCCGGATTACCCGGATGATGCCCGCTCTTGAAACGACCCCTTGCAATCTTCTCGACTCGTCAAAGTTTCTTCCAGAACATTTGCAAATAATGTTAACTCTGTGATTGCTTACACGTACCAAACTTTATACGTGGGGAATACCCTCGAAAACCGTTATGTTATTATTTTATAACTGTTTATATGGCTTTTAGCAATCGTATTAGTCTAAACACGTAGTGTTTCAAAACTCAAACAGATTGACTTTAAATGAAAAATGCAATGCCCTTACATTGATTGAGTTATAGGCCTAAAAACAAAGTTGAATTGTATATTTTTTCAGTAATATTTCCTCTTTAAAAAGTGACAAACTGCCATTACCATCTTAAACTCTTCTTATTACCATGATATCAACAATTTTAATCCCGATCAATGATTGTGTACAGCCTCGTAGTTTTTTCGCAGAGCATTTCATCGTTAAATTTTATAGTCTTTTCAATAGCTGAATTAATAAACATGAGAATTTACTTTCTAATGAGTTTATTACTAAATTAAAATATGAACAATAAATGAAATAATATCTTTTTTAATTAAGTATGGAATCTCTATAAATCCATACTAATGAGCTAGAATTTTCAAGGTCTTTCACTCGCCAAGAGTTAAATTAGGAGTGGGTTACGGATCTGCCAGTTAGGAAGGCAGCCGGATAAAAATCTTCCCGAAATAACTAAACATTCTGATACAAAAGTAAAGCATTGGCTTCTAACAGTATTTATTGCCATATTTACAAGTGGCGATATGCCCAAAGCGTTTAAAATATCTAAAATGATATCTGTTTTGAAGCCAGGTAGAGTTGAAAGCTATCACGTTATAGCCCTTTTAAGTGTCTGCTTTGTTGCTGGAGGGGCTGATTTACAACAGAATATTTCCTATTTTCAATGACAGTATCCCTGTTGTACAAGCTGGGTTCAGACATAGTCAAAAATGTTGTGAACCGGCACTTTCTTTATGAAAGAAATTGAAAATAAAATATCAGCATCTTCTTTCAGCAACCTATGACACAGTCTAGGGAAAGGGTCTTAGGAATTTTATAACTTGATTCCATGTCCTCGATGTTGCAATTCCTGAACTCTACTCTCAGCAACAGGGCAGTTTAAAGTGTGCCTGGGTCGCAGAGAAAGTTCTTTTAGGCGCCTGAATGATGGACTGCCACAAGTGTCTGTTCTTGCTCCTCCTTTATACAATATTTAGGTTTAAATTATCATGATAATTAAGATTTTTTCATTCCTATTTCTTTTATTTGCTAAGTCATGCTATATGTATATAAATTCTTGCTTTACAAAAATTAGTCCATAGAAATCCTGGATTTTGGGCGAGCTGGAAAATTGTAAAGGTACGATGCTGACCTGTTAGCTCCACAACTACAGCTGTTGTTAATAAGAAAATTAGTTACATGGTGAGACTCCTGTAGTAAACATAGTCAACGCAAGCTATCACCCACCCACCTATAAATTTAATGACCTATTAACCCACCCACCCATAAAATGAATATGATGTAAATTCACCCACCCTTAACGTAACGCTTTATTAACCCATACAACCACCCACCATACCACTAACGTATGGTGATATTTACTTATCTACCGTAAACGTATTGATGTACTGATCTATACGCCCAGCCACCAAATTACTTCATTTTTTAAATTATCTAAAGAAAATAGTGATGCAAAAATGTATGAATAGTCATAAACTCAATACAAATATTTACCCATTAAAGAACTTATCAGGGTGTTGACAGCATTAGTTGCTATACTAATCACGTAAATATTTTATGAGGGAAGATTTCAAATAGTTTTGGTTTGGAATAGTTTACAAAATATATAAAATTAATTAATGTCGTATTAATTTTTCAATATCCAACCAAACTGTATTTGATTTAACATACAATCGTTTTAGTATAAAAAGTACGTGAACTACGATTGGGAGTAAGCTAGTGTAGATACATTATAAAATTCAAATTCCCTCAGAACGTATACAAAATTAAACGCTATTGTTAGTTCCAGGTTTTTAGTAATTTTGCTACACCAACAATTCCAAATCATATTCAGTAAATGTTTGAACAGCTATTATTCTTTTCTAGAAAACTAACATTGAAGATGCAATAAATGCTCAATATAGTTCAAGAGTTATTGGCTTCAAATATGACCCTTTGATATCATGCGTCTTTGACCTTTGATTAAATGCAGTTGTTGATTTAATAACAGAACTTTAATTGTTTACAAACATGTTTTAACAGCGTGGTTTACAATTTATTTTATGTATATGACAGCCCAACAAAATTAAGATAGTGCTTGGATAGAAACGTATTATTAAGTTATTAAAGCGTCCGATCATAGATATATGTGCAAATATGAGGGCGAATGAGTTCGATTCAATAAAAAAACGAGTGTACTGTCGGCACAGAAATTATGTGTACCCGAGTTTAAAGGTTATTTTCTAAGAAACTAGGAGGCCTATGAAAACTCCAATCATAACACTGTTTCTTTGTTTAATTGTGCGTTATGACATATGAATTTCAAAATTTTATTATAGGGTCAAATAATTTTTATCTTTGCTGGAACTAATATAAGTATCGGAATTTGATCTAGTTTTCCCTGTACATCAAATTTACACCGTTATTACTCAAAACCCCTTTCATATTTCTTCTTTTCTTCTACACCCCTCGGGGAACGGGATGGACACAAGTTAGGTGACCTCCCTAGCCTACAGTATAGCGGGAAACAAATTTCATATAAAATAACAGAAATAGACAACGCGTTCTTATAGCACAGGGAACGCTTCAGAGGCAGTTAGAAATAGGTTATATGTAATGTATATATTTATGAACCTGTAGTAATAACTACTTCGTTTATCATAAAAGATTGTTAGGTTTATCCCTGAGGATAACTAGTGGCACTGGACAACTAACTATTCGACACTATTATGAAACAATTTAACTAACTTCGTCTATAGCAATGAAGTTTTTAATTCAAAAGGACGCAAAAATTGAATTACTAATTCTTTTTAGCTTATCCTATGTGATTAATCTAGCCCTTGAAAGAAGTACTTCTCTGGTGGTGGTTAGGAAGTCATTTTTAAGCCGTTTGTCTCCAGGATAAGTTTTATTAGAGAGTTAGTCGTAGACCCAACTTCATCTGGCAAAAAAATACCTTCGTTTTTTAACGGGTCATTGTTTTAATGTAAATGATTAAAAGAGGAAGCAGCTTTTTATTTTATTTCTTGTGTTATATTTTTACTGGTCATCTTATTTTTATTGTACTAAAAAATAAGATTCCCGTAAATATATTCCACTATCAATTGTTGTTTATTTGAAAAGACAACTAACCAAAAATGTATTGGACTTAATGTTAGTGGTTATCAGAATTTAAAAGCAACAAAATATAGTTAAATAAGAAAAATAATTATAATGTAATAACAAACCCGAACAGTCCTCTGCTAAGACTGAAATTATATGAGCTAAAATAACATTACGCTACTCATGACAGGAATGTATTTCAACAAAAATGTGAGAAAGGATTTTTAACATCTTTGGATTATAAAAAACGGCCTGACAGCTGACCCTTGTCAAAGTCCCGGCACTCAGCTGTTGGAATTGTCACGGTTTAATTTCTTCAAATTGTATATTTTGTGGTTAATTAATGAATGTATTTAATTGAACGTACGTATATACAAGGTGGCCAGCCTCGACTGTCACACATTTTAGAAGATTCTTACATGATTCTTACAAATGAGACGCCGACACAACGTTGTGCGTATTTTAAGGCGAATATGAATGGTTTTATGAGTGTAGGATGAGTGTGGATGAGTAAGATTGTAAGGTCAATACAACAAAATAATGCCACATAGCATGTGTCCACATAACATCTGTCTGTATGCATGGCCTTTTTTATGTAATACCTCAATAACCTTTTGACTTACAATACTGAGTCTTCGTATGACAGTTTTCGTAGTCCTTTTTACTAAATGTACAACGATACATTTAGTAAAAAGGATAACCTTCAAAAACTAACAGTTAGAAAATGGCGGCCGTCTAAAAATGTGAAAATCAAATATAAAAAACTATAAATTTTAAGAAACATGATTTCTGGACTAGGTGAAGCCAAGTTCAAAACTTTAAAATGTTGGTTCAAAAATAACACAGACATTTGTTTAACTCAAAGCATAGTTATCTGGGTAAATAGGACTCAAATAACAATGCTTTCAGTGACAAAAAATAAGTGTTCTCTATTATTTATAAACCTATATTTTAAATTGGAATAACTTTGAATTTGGCTTAATCTAGTCTACAAATCACGTGTTTTAACATTTTTTGGTAAAATTTGTAGTTTTTTATGTTTGGCTTTTAAATGTTTAAACGGATGCCATTTTCAAACTTTTAGTCTTAGACATTTAGCCTCTTTAAATAAAATGTGTCATTGTAAGATCAAATTTCAAACGAAAATATTGTATTGTATGTCAAGGGGTTATTGGAATATTCAAATGTTTGTAAAAAACACGAATATATACACAGACAGAAAACTAATTGAGATAGGACACATGTTAAATGGCATTATTTCTTGCATTTACCTGAGAAACAATCTTATAAAATATGCGACAGTTGAAGCTGGACACCCTGTATATATATTTATATAATATTTCTATAAAATGGCGTTTTAGGAATGAGGTTTTGAAGTAGCAAAGTACACAAATTTATTATGAACGAGACCACATAGCTTCAACAGTTTCCAGTAATTACACTTTTAGTAGTATTGGACTTGATTCTTAGCATTTAGTTATTGCAAATGTAACAATTGAACTATATTTGACACAGTAAATAATGTACATATCCGGGAGGGTTCAGAACACAAACATGATCACCATATAAGTTTTTAAGCATCAATTGAAAAAGATTGGATAAAATACTAAATACAACTTACTTTATATATCAAATGTCATCTTTCACTTATCTTGTTTTTGTGTCATTTTTTTATGTAAGGTTTAGTACCCTAATTATATTAAATATACAAAATACTTCTAAAAAGCTAAACATGTTTTAAACATCAGTGCAGCTTTCACCGAATTTAATTGTGTTCTTCTTAAGCAGATGTTATAATTAAAAGAAAATACCACATTTTGAATCACGTAATATATTTACTTTGATATTTTTAAAGTGGACACATTCCTATTGTATCAGGAATTTTTTTACTATTGATAAATATTTCACTGTTTATTATTTATAAATTAATTAAAGCTAGTTGGGAAATAAAATATATTCTGTTATTCATTGACATAATCATGTAAGAAGCGAAATTTTTAATGCAGACTTACGATGAGAACAAGTCTAATTAAATGAGGAACTACAGGGTGTTTCTTTTGAAACACAACCCATGAACTGAAAAAAAAAAAAATGACAGACAAAACAAAAATCTACAACACATTTTATTATTATTAGCATGTATTACTACTATTTACATGATTATAATAACATTTTTGTTTATGCTTGGTGTCCAAATAAACCACCATTAGCAATTATACAACGTTCTTCCCTTTTTGGTAAATTTCAGGACACCTTTTACAAAGTTTGTTAATAACCATGTTTCTAACCTCAACTTAGTGATATTGCACGAAACACAAATAACGTGAATAGCGAAGTCACAATGTAATCAGCTGATAGCTAAGGAACAAGAAGGGCCAGGGCTACCAACCTATGAACTTGTAATTATCTTAACCTTCATTTTCTGAACTTGTAAATAGGGTTGTGTTTTATAAGAAACACCCTGTATATTAAGCACATGTTAATTTCTTAAAAACTACGTAGTAGAAATTATAAAAATTGTTAACACAATACTTAATTCGTATATATTTTGAAAGTATTTTTGACAAAACGAAAGTTTACGATAAAGTAGGTGTGCTAGTAAACATCAAAACATTAAATTAATGTAATGCAATAAACATATAAAGTAACAACAGAGTTTAACTATGAAGAATGGCGTGAAAGATAGTATAAGGTACATGCATAGTTTGAAATATAACACTCTGTATTCGTGTACATACAACGTTAGTTGTTTTTATATACACAGTGAACTAGCCTACATTATTAGTTAAATAATAGTGAAATTTAGTGATAATTAAGTTAAAGGACAGTGAAATAAAGCCGACTGTATATAGTGCAATGATAAGGAAGAAGTAAATGTACTAACTGAAATAATATATTAATTGAAACATTATTGTTGCTTCAAATAATTAAAAACAATGATAATTGGCATAATGGGATCGGATAACATGTAGTTAGTTCAATAAAACAGAGATTAAAAACAGTAAACAATAAAACGTAAATTTCAAATATTAAACCCAGCTTCTTGGAAACTACTTGTTGTGGGGATTGTGGTCGATAGATTGTACGCTTCTTGCGATCGATGTTTACCACCGACGTTACCACTTCTAAAGGAGTCTGTGGGGTCCATATTGGGTGGTTGTCCGGATTTTGTGTCAGACAAGAGATTATCGAGCTTAGCAGTTACCTGAAAATGAGGCTAATACTACATGGTTTGGATTCTACGTAATGATGTAGGTTCTTCAGATGCCTTTTGATACATTAATAGGAAACGCCTTAGCTCTTTCCGAGGAATAGTTGATGTTGGTAACAATGACTAAACCAGTTCTTATACACTAATTCGCCCCTACATTCACGAATATATCTACGATTGGCGTCATAATGATTCATAATGATTAGTAATGAATCATAAATACACATGATAAGATTACTAGATGTATAATACATTTTTTGTTAAAGCACATAAGATACTATGGTTTACTAATGTTAAAATCATTAAACTGACTTAAAGTTGTTAAATGTTATACGTAATATCCTATAAATGTGCTCTCGGCTCGTAGTAAGTTAGTGTAACGTGATAAGGGCTTCGTTGTGAGTCACTTAACACCTTGTCTGCTTTATAACCAACTAACTCTCTTCTTTGATATCACACCAAACCGAGTTTTCCCTGGTTAAACGTATTATAATTATGAACTCTTTCCTTTATGGTTTAAGATTACATTTTATAGCTTTTTACTGATTTATGTAAACAAATTAACGTCTGTGTTTAACCATTAAATGAAAAATATAAATGGAAAGTTTAACATTAATATCTATGTTAGTGTTAACTGTACTACGTTTTACGTTTTGAAAGATTATTAAAATGTTTTACATTTTAATACATTTAACGCCTCTTTAATTAAGTTTGACCATAAAAAAAGTTTGAATTTCCACCCATAAATGTATAGGTTTTTGAGGTAGATAGACTATTTTAGAATATATTCTGATTTTTTTAATAATGTAAATAAGTTTTCAAGTTATTTTGTATTATTTTTGTCATTAATAAACGATATCAAACCAGTTTCATTCAATGTTGACCCATCTACCTACTGTTAAATGTACAGTGGTTCTGACTCACCCACCCACCCATGCACGTACAGTAGTTCTGACTCACCCACCCATACACGTACAGTGGTTCAAACCGACCCACCCATACACGTATATTGGTTCTGACCCACCCATACACGTGAAGTGGTTCTGAATCACCCACCCAACCATACACGTACGGTGGTTCTGACTCACCCGCCTACCCATAAATGTACGGTGGTTCTGACTCACTCACCCATCTATAAATGTACAGTTACTGTGTTCTGAGTTGTTCTGACCCACCCACCCATACACGTACAGTGGTTCTGACCCACCCACCCATACACGTACAGTGGTTCTGACCCACCCACCCATACACGTACAGTGGTTCTGAGCCACCCACCCATACACGTACAGTGGTTCTGAGCCACCCACCCATACAGGTACAGTGGTTCTGACCCACCCACCCATAACGTACAATGGTATTGATATTAAACATGCTTAGCCAATTGTAGTACATATAACGCCTCTTTTCCCAAATCAGTAAAACTATCTCCATAACTAATGTTGTAAAGATAATATAAGTGTATGTAAACATAACTTAGTCTTAATGGGACAACTTACAAACCCTTCCTATGGTACGTATCTCCTACCTGCTCACCCCACGTACGTAGGATGAGAACGTACAACTTAGCCCACATATTTTTATTTGGTGTTGTAACTGCCATAGCTGAGAGATCACAAATTATTCGTGACAGTCCTGCTACTAGATTTCTTGCTCGTTTGGAACTGCCCAGGGGGTACAGCTTTAAAGATTTTATGTGTACACGAAGACAAAACTGAACAGTCTACTTCAGTGAATAATTGTGTCGAACTCGAACCTCCTTGCTCAGTGTTTGACTTGGAACTACTTGCGACTCCGTCGACTATCATGAGACTAGTTGTCGTCTGTCTGTCTTTCCTAAAACAGTGTTGAGATTTGAACATTCGTGTCAGTTGACTCTCCTTCCTCACATGGTTACAAGGCAGCACCAGCTATCAGTAGTTAAACATTACTTCACTTGAAAACTTGTCTTTGTTATACATTTAACATACCTATTTAAAATTTAATATGATTTTTAGGAAAATGTTAGCTACTTCAGTGCTCACTAAAAGATTTTTCAAAACCGTTTTGGTTTATTTTTTTAGTAATATATCAAAATACAACAGTAGTTCTTATTATATAAAAAATAAATCAAGAAATTAAAAACAACCTTACTCCATGGAACTGTGTTCTATTTCAAAAAAGGTCATATATACAATTTTGCTATCATAAATACAGCTGTATCCTTTATTTGAATTTAAATTTGGCTTTGTGGGGAATAAAATCCAATATGGCAGCAGGTGTAGCAGTCTTTTAATAGTATGTTGTACGCCAGTAGTTTGTTTACTCTAAGCCATTAATACAATACATTCATCATTTAAGGATAAAGATAGAAATTCAATCATTACAGCAAAAATGTTATGAGATTATAGTAAAACCGGACATCGTAATACATATCAGAAAATAAATTATAATTTAGTAATATAATAAGTTAAGTAATTACTTACATTCAGTTTTATTTTAATGTTATACTTAATGTAGGCTACAGTTTCTTTTTTAACTAACATCACGTTGTATTTTAAATAAAAAATGTAGTAAAATATAAAATACTAAAAAAATAATAAAGACCCATGTTGAATTCGGGAAAGCCAGTCCGGTCCTCAGAGACCTACCGCCTAATTGACAGCTCAGAAGAATTCAACCTGACATCCTTTAACCGCCTTCTTGCAGTGCTATCATGTTCTTAGAATTTCCAAATGATAAATATACCTTTGAGCATTTCTTTCAATACATACAATTTAGAAGCTAACACGAAGATGAGTTTAAATATTGCATAAATGGTATTTTTTATAGAAATAATAAATATTTCAAAATCGGTGTAAGAGCATGATAGCTACGTATAAATGTGCGGTATATATTTTATCTCATTGATATTAATCGAACATTATTTATTAATGAGGACGCTTAATTTAAAGATTTGACCAAAACTGAGAAACATATATTCAATATTAAACATGCAATTGAACCCATAGAAACCGATACTTAGACAGTTACGCTCCACGCTAGGATTGTAGGGTTGAGCAACTTTACGTTCATATATGTTCAAATGACGTAACAAGTGGCATAGTGTTGTAACCCAGCTACTTGTAGACGAAATGTTGTGGAGATTGTAGGTGATAGGTTCTAAGCTCGGTCCACTCAATACTCACATGACGTCCGCTCAACAGTTATTATTGACGTGAACACTACTAGAGAAGTCTGGGGGTTCAGGTTGGATGGTAGTCATGGTTCAGATGTTGTGTAGGGAAGAGAACTGAGTATCATGCTTGTCATTAGCTGAAAATCATCCCAATTATACGTGGTTCAGACTCCAAGTGAAATTCTAAGCCCCTCAGTTGCCCTGGCTGTTGTGCCTCTTTCTGACAAACATTCGTCCTTAGTTAATAAGACTACACTAGTTCATCTACACTCATCATACTCATGTCCTCCTCATATTCACACATTACCATGAGGAAGATCATGTGTGATGTTTTTGTAATGAATAATAATGACGCAGACACTAGAACTTCCAACTGCATTACGTACATCTTGATGTGTTCTCACTTTCAACCAGCACGCATATTAGACTTAAAATTATTACACAAATATTTGTAAGCTAGAATTTTAGTTATTTCTAGATATCACATAACCACAGTTATACTTATATACTGATTATAAACATAAATATAAATTATAATATTTTACGTATTACATAATTATATAAGTAATACTGACTTTATTCTATATATGAGTAATTAAATTTGGGTAATAAATTTGTGTAGTTAATATAAAAATTATTTTGTATAACTTGGTTTCTTGTTCAAATGTAAATACAATGACCTTAAAACCACTTGTATTGAAACTGGCTAGTGAGGTCATTTTATAACACTCAATAATTTACTTTATGAAATATTTTAAGCGTGGCTTTACAAATAATTACACCATCTGGATATTTGTTTCGTGAGACATACTTGTTAAAAAATTAAATCATTAGGTTGAACCGGAAAAACTTATTTCTAAATCATTTCGGAAAATAATGATCATAAAGGGAAAACCTTACGAAATTCCATCTCTAGACAGACATGATTATAATGTTAATGTGAAAAGGTTTTCGTGACATTTCGAGTTACAATAAGCCCTCGAGACGGGCTTACTCTTGTCACTTAACTGTGTAATATGAATTGTCACTTCAGTTCCTTATTGCAGCCTGGCTGTGTTCCCGTTAACATTATCATGGTTCTAGCTTTCTATTTGATCTTATTTAATATATATTTGAAAATACAGTAAATTATTTTGAAGTTAATGCAGTGTCCGAGTGGTCTACGACGTCAGAACTTTATACTTGCATACACTGATCTGGCGTACAGGGTGCGGATGGGCACTTTTTTCAGTGTGCCCGTTCCAGACTGAATGCTGACGTCAATCATAGCCTCAATCCGGACATAATCCGGATCATGTGGTAGGCGGCATGATCCAAGGAGAAGGCACCTGGAACCGTGCAGTCCGGTATGTTGAGGCCATACTTCAGAAAAATGGCAAATCTAGATCATGAAATTAGTTGTTGAGACAGTGGAATGCCTTTAAGATTCTGCAAAGGTTGTCACCCATGTTGGCTTTAATCCCATAAAAACAGTGTTATTTCTGAAACCATACTTTTTTATTATTTATTGACCAACATTTGTATATGAGATGTCATTTCAAACGTCATCATATTGTACATTGGGTTTGTTTTTTTATATTTTGAATACATACTCTAAGTTTTAAGAAATAGGTGACAATAAAAACGTCAAACTAAATATTTAGATTTTGTTTTGTTTTGTAAAACTAATTAGGAATTCTGCAAGGAATTTCAATGAGCAATTTAATTCTTGATCAAATGCACGGAAAGTCCATTTAAAAAGTACTGTTTCGTTTGGATACGCGTGAGCGTATGTTCGGTTCGAAAATAACATTGTTCTTATGGGATTAAAACCAACATGGCCGACAGCCTCTGCAAAGTCTTAAGGCAAACTACAATTAAGCCTAGCCCGAAGTAATGTAACAAACTACATAATAGCAGAGTAAATTATAGACTTTGAGGTGAAGAATATGTTAAAATTAGTGTTCTTAAATAAACATGGAAATGTAGTGAGCAATAAGTCCGAAATACATTTTTTCAAAAATGAATAGTTTAGTAGTTAAATGATTAATTTTGCATTCACCTTACTTCTTACATGGGACGTAGTACAAAATTATAATAATATGTGAAAACAACTGAGTTTTCAGTCAACTGTCTATATGTCCAATCAAATGCACGGTTTCACTTGAGCTCCCCGTTACAGTTGCGTGAGTCATGACGTAGATCTTCACCTTCTTCTGACAGGAAACCTGTTATTATATAACATTGACATAATATATATTTTGTTTCCATACTTAAGGTTTGTACTACTGATTTTTCAAGGCTGTAATTTCAATAACTAATATAATCAAATGTAGAAAAAAACTGACACTATTATTGATGAATTAAAATTCCAACTAATTTTCAATGAAATGCGTGTAATATTTATATAACAGTAAAGTGTGTCATAAGAATTGTTTAACATAATTAAGACACACATTTCTTAGCATATACGTGAAAAATAAATTTTGAGAGCTGGTGGCCGAGTGGCACATAAGTTAGAGAGAGTACAAGTTCGAATCCAGGCCTTGACTGTTAGTTTTTATTAATAATTTTCACCTTTTACTGTACTGGTTCTCCATCTTACCCTATCTGGTAAACTCCTCACACAAGTCAATAATTTATGAGGAATTGGTAGAGAAAGGTTAAAGAGAAGATCTTACTCTCCTAAAAAAATAGTAGCCTAATCTTTATTAATCAATAATAGCTTGAGTCTTTGTTCCACATTTAATTATATTGATTTATATCCTAGACTAATATATAAGAATAATTTATCGCAGCTCAAATACTTATTCAATAATACAAAAAGAGTTTCCTCATTTATTATTAGACACGTTCAAATGTAAATTAGTAATATGGTAAACCAAATGGTTACTAATTAGCTATATAATAAATAAAGAAGTAAATAAATTTACATAATTTGAATTTTATTAAATATAAAAAACCATTTTTGTACTGAAATAACTAAGACTATTAACGTGTGTATTACTTTTTTAGTTACTTTTTGTTTCTATGTAATATAAAATATATTACAATAATTTAAAAATGGATTTAAACAACTAAGAAAGGTATCAAAATGAAAATTCAAAAATCTTAGTTAAGGTATGTTATTTGAATGTAACCTTATGATAAATACTTGAAACATAAAACTACTTACTGCACTGTATTGGGTGTTTGTAACGTTATTGGGATATTATTGACTATCTCCAGCACAACACATGTTATTTAACATAGTAAAAAAAATAAATACATAATATAGAAATAGCATGAAATTTATAAACATACTACGAAAGTAATCGAATATTTAACAACCTTACAAATGCACTCACTACCTTTGTCGGCAGCAGTGCTGTAACCCAGTTACTTGGGGAGAAAGTGTTGAGGAGATTGTATTTCAATATGTTCTATGATCAGTCCTCTAATACTAACATAGAGTCTATTCAATGGATGTTATTGTCATTATAGAAGACTAAGGTCGGATGGTGTTCAAGGTATGGATCTTGTAAGGAAGAAAACTTAGTATCAGACTTGTCAGTCACTTGAAAATCAGATCAATACTATGTAGTTTAGATTCCACATAAAGCTCTAGGTCCGTTTGTTGCCGTGGCTATTGGGAATCTAATAATGACTCTATTTAAGGAACAGTCGACCTTAGTAATAATGACTACACTCTTTCATTTACACTAATCACGCTTATTCATCTCTATTATTCGCCCAAATTTCTACATCAGTGACTTTATAATGAATAAAGATAACAATGAATCTTTTGTTTGTTTATGTTTTCTCCTAAATAAATGTGCTTTTTAAGAGTATTCGGTCAACAAACTTTTTTTAACTTTTTTAATAACATTTTTACTATCCATTTAAGATATGTATGTGTTACGGAAAAAAATTCTACAAAATTTCTATATGGAGATATGGCTACCTAAAGTGACTAATTTGGCCTTTTTGGTACATAGCTCATGAACAAACCGTGTGATATAATTTGATAACATTTTGAGAATATAGTGGACAAATGGTACTAATCCACTTAGTATATAGTAAGTCTAAAAAATATATATATATATTTTTCCAAGTGTTACCACTTATTTTTCTATAACTAATATTTGTTCAAATTTTCAGCTTAAATGTATACAGTCAACGTTGGCTAAAAAGGTAGATTAAAAGTTTATTATAAATGTGGGAGTTATGCCCATCTGTCATATTTGTGGGGCGGGGCAGGTGGGGGCTATGAGGGGAAGAGCGGTGGGAATACATTGCTTGTTCGTTAGTAAGTCAGGATCTTTACTACTCTTAGCGGCAGTGCAATAAATCTAGAACAACATTCCTTAGAGCACTAAACTGGGCGATCGAATGATCACCCTTAAACTAAATAAACCGAATTGTAGAAAATACAGAATTAGATTGAAAGAGTCATGCTTTAGAGTAGTTCACTGACATGGAAGTTCCATCAGAGAGTGGGTATACGAAGCTTTATCCTGGCTGTGTTTACGTGAAGAAGCGGTTGACAGAAATTATCTCTCTGGGATTTATTTCGATCCAAGTTACATTGATTAAAACCAACTGGTGTGAAATTAGAGTTTTGTTTGTGGTGTTTCAGACGGCGACATGTTTTGAACGAGGGATAATAAGAACGAAAGTTTTGTTGCTAATTATGTTTCAATTCACTATGGTCTTAATGCTGTCAACTCCATTATCGTGGATTTTAAAAAAAGAACTAAAAAAGGAAACGCCAGGAAACACTAAAAACTAAACAAGTTTTTAAATACTTGGTATTCCAAATTTTTTTAAACTTTAATGGAAAATGTTCCTCAAAAGATACCATAGTTCGAAACAGATTTGCATTTTTAGGGAATATATTATATGAATTCCAGAACATTTTTTAAATTTTTTATTACTTAATAAGTATATGCGTAATTTTCTTCTAGCGATAATAATATGTAATGCTTAATTTGGGAAAATAATAAATACTTATATTTACTGTATATTATTCACATTTGAGGTGATAAAAAAAAGATATTTTAGAGCAAATATGAATGGTTCATTGAGTGCATGAAGAGTATGGATGAACTGTGTAGTTCATATTATAATTGTTTATAACGGTCTACAAGACCATAATCTTTGTTGAATAAATAATTGAAAAACACGTTTATAAATTTAAAAACAAAATAAATATTAAGATCCTTACCAAATACGCTTTATGCAGCACGTAAGCCTAAATCTGAATTCCTATTCACTAAAAAATTACCTAGTATGAACGCAAATACCCTCGCTTATTTTCAATTTAACCGACGTCTGTAAAGTTTGGTAAAACAAAACCGTGTTTAGTTGAAAAAAAAAAAATAATAATAACTGTAATAAACTGTGAAAATTCGTTTAGTTTATATTTAATGTTTACATTATCAGTCATTGTATGATTGTTTTTATTAATCGATATGTTGTTAAGGAATTGGATTGATCATTAGTATCAATCAAACTAACCAATAGGGACTTCTGCTGAAGACGTAGTGGGTAGTTCTTACCTCATCGCTGCCAACACGGAACCTTCCGTCTTTCTAGTTGTTATGACAACTATGAATTGGCATGACACAGTGTGGCAAGAGTAGTTCTCTATCTCACTTCCACAACTCAGAGCAACTCTCTCTCTTTCCAGCTAGGGCCTTCAGGTGATTGCATTCTAAGTGGCCTACTTATTAGTAATTTAACATTATTAATATTAGATATATATATATACAGTATATATATATATATATATATATATATATATATATATATATATATATATTTATATATATGTATAATAATATAACGTAAGTACACATCCAACTTGAAATATCACAAACAATATAATGAAAACATCAGTTATGTTTATTGCTTAGTTCATGCACAATCAATGGTAATTAATTTTAGGAATACTAAAGTTAAATTTTGACTTGATCGAGGCATGCCTGTAATTTATAAAGGAAGCTAATATATTCCTATTTTCTATAGGCTTTGATAACTGTATAGTTGCTTTTATCACGTTGAAACTACTAGTAATATTTATATGCAAATACAACAAGATTTTTGTTTTGTAAAATAGTTTGAAATGTTTGTCATTGAAAAGTTTCATTGATTGCAATTTCAATCTTATGATGTAAGGAGCACACCCCATAGGTATGGAAAGAAAAGAAATACCATACGATACTAAAATAATAACTGGTGTGCTGTCAGAAGCAGTTGAAGGCTTACGTAATGACTCACGCAAAGGTAATGGGGAACTCATTTGAAACCGTGCATTTGGTTGGATATCTAAAGGGTTGACTGATTTATATCAGTCTGACAGTAAACACACATTTTTAGGAATATATGTATTAATTTTTATTAAGTGTTGTGAAATAAGTTAACGAATGTAAAATTTGATCGTAAATATAATACTATCAAAACTTAATTTTTTTTCTGACTCATAAATAGATTTTTTAAACTAAATTTAAGCTTTTTTCTAATGTACTGTTGATGTTTTGGAAGAAATATACTAATTTAATATAAATTGTTTAAATACAGTACATTTAAAATTCGACAATTTATTACTAAGAATATGATATACTTCATTACCGATACTTATCATAAGTAGCAAGCCCTCTATCAAGTATATATACACACTCTTAATTGAACTTAAATATATGAATAAATTTGTTAAGTCTTCCCTACAGACAATGTTCACATTACGATGTATACCAGCTACTTGTGGACAAAGTTTTTGGGAGATTGTAGGCGATATGTTCCATGCTCGGACCTCTTAATACTGACTCGGCGTCTGCTCAGTGGTTGCCATCAACGTAGACACTAATAGAGTATTCTGGGGTGTCCATGTTGGATGGTAGTCAAAGATCGGATGTTGTGTAGGGAAGAGAACTGAATGTCATATTGTCAGTTAGCTGAAAATCATATCAACATTACGTGGTTCGGATTCCAAGTAAATATTTAGGTCCCTTAGTTGCCCTGGCTATTGGGCTATTAAAAAATAGTCCTTTCTGAGCTAAGTCGAACTCAGATAGTAACAATGACTACACTCATCATTAGTATATTATATGAACGATTCATAACATATTTACTCCGACGTTCATAACATACAGTTAAGTGACGGGGGTAAGCCTGTCACGAGGGTTTATTGTAATCCAAAATGTTACAAAAACGTTTTTCCAATTATAACTTTAATTATATCTGTCTAAAGATGGTATTTTGTAAGCTGATTCCCTTAATCTGCCTTGAAATGTTAGTAATAACATCAACAATGTACTTTAGGAATTTTATTTCAGAATAGTATCTTAATATGCATTATGAATGAATAGCTCATAATGATACAATTTTAACCATATATTATTAGTAATTTTGATAGCCCATAAAAAAGTAGACAGGTAGTTCGTTTATGTACAAAACCATATAAAACCATATAAAAAATGTATTTAAAATATTAATTGAGCGTACAAAACATAACTATTATGCTACATCTCTTAAATTACTTAAAAACTCTCAAACGTAAAATTATAAATATACACATTATTCGAAACATATTAATAGCATTAGAGATATATAATTAACTTTACTTAATAAAGCCACATAAAAAAATTACTTGCCTTATATATTGTTCCAGATGTTTCAAAATTTGAACAAATTTACGTTAACTTTGAAGATAATAATCTATTTATTAAACAACAATACGGTTTCAGAAAAAAAAAACAATGTACAAGTGATGCGTCCAAAGTACGACTTCTATCTGCATTAAGAATATCGGAAGTATGGAAGTAGTTTTCTTAAGAGTTTTTAAGTATTCTAAAGCATTTTATATTATAAAGCACAATATTCTTCAAAAATTAAATTAAAATGGATTTGATTGTATAATATATTAAAATTAATGAAATTATACTTGGATAATAGATTTAAATTTTTATAAATTAATGGTCAACTTTCAAAAGGTAAAGAAATTAAATAGGGTGTATCACAAGGATCTCCTTTGGTTCCATTACTTTTAAATATTCATACTAACGATATTCCAAAAAAAATGAACTTTACAAATATTAAATGCTTCTTATATGCTGACGATGTTAAATTGACGATATTTGTATCAAATTGTTATGAAAAATTTGAAGAAGTGATTTTTGTCACTACAATATGTTTATTAATTGGTATAATGCTAATAAACTAATTCTCAATACAAACAAAATTCATGACATAAATTTTACTTATTAAAATAAATTGAGGCTAGACCTTAAAATCAATCCAATAAAATCTTTAGGAATTATCCTTGATCATAATCTATCTTGGAATAATCATATGGATTATACTATAAAAAATCTAAATAACGGTATCTACTGTTTAAGAAGTTTAAAGTACAATGTTACGTCTAAGTATAATGACTCTTCTTTGAATATTAATTTACAAAAGCTTATTATACACAAAAAACAATTTACATACTTTTCTTCAAAACAAAAGTATACTTATAAGCATAAAACAAGAAATTCGAATCGATTGAAAATTATACAATATAAATACTCAACAACATAAAAAATAAGTAATTTATGGTAATTAAATTATATAATAAATTGCCTTTTAAATTAAGAAACCTAGAAGTGAAACCATTAAAAATAAATGATATGCAACTATTTATTAGAAGAATGTTTATACAAAATGTAAGACTTCTTTAAAATTCAACTTTAATTTATTTACATTTTACTCGACTTTAATTATATTATATATTTTAATACCTCGTTTGAGGTTTGATGCAATAAAGATTATTATTATTTGTTAACTATTTTTTAAATGCTTAGCATCTGAAAACTAATTTTCATATATCTAACTATTTCAAAATGTTATTCAAATATTCAACTTATATTTGAACTATGATTCACATAGTTAATGATTGGTCTTTGCGTTTATTTTCATGGTGGACTAGCTGGTCTTCATTTAATTGGAGAAAGCAGATGTTGAATAGTTAAGAAACCTGGATTTAGCTCTGTGACAGGAGATCGATATTTAAACATTAAGACATAAGGACTTTGTACTTTAGATTTTATTTTATTTAGATATTATTTATAAATCTGATTTTTATTATTTATTTTTCCTAATAAAAAATAATAATATTAGGTTTGATATTATTGTTTTATATTTCAATTACCTAAAACTACTGTTTATTTCTTCTTTTATATTATGTAGTATCTTGTTTAATAACACCACCAAGATATGTGTTGGGTGAAAAATGTAGATTCTAGTTACGAGACCGGCCGCTTAAGCATAAGTTCTATGAGTAACATTATCTCCCCAGCTGATCAGAAGACATTTTATATTCATATGCTTACTGTGTTAAAACATAAAGTGATCAATATATAAGAATATATCAATAAACAGCACTGCATAAATATATATTAGAATATTTGGTTAAAGCCCAGCTTCTTAAGCTAAAAAGTAATGGAAATGGTAATGCATATACAGAGAACTGTAAAAAACACAAATGAGTTGTCAGTCAACCGTATAGTCGGTAGTCAAAGGCAGGGTTTCACTTGACTACTCGCTACATCACGTGAGACACGCCATAGGCTAAACATGTTCCTGACGGCAATCCGTTACAGATTTATTACTTACAAACTGCTCTTGTACATCTTTAGTCAGTCAACTGTATAGACGGTAGTCAAACGCAGGGTTTCACTTGACTACTTGCTACATCGTGGGAGCCACGCCATAGGGTAAACATGTTCCTGACGGCAATCCGTTACAGATTTATTACTTACAGACTGCTCTTGTACATCTTTAGTCAGTCAACTGTATAGACGGTAGTCAAACGCAGGGTTTCACTTGACTACTTGCTACATCGCTGCGGCACGCCATAGGCTAAACATGTTCCTGACGGCAATCCGTTACAGATTTATTACTTACAGACTGCTCTTGTACATCTTTAGTCAGTCAACTGTATAGACGGTAGTCAAACGCAGGGTTTCACATGACTACTTGCTACATCGCGGGAGCCACGCCATAGGGTAAACATATTCCTGACGGCAATCCGTTACAGATTTATTACTTACAGACTGCTCTTGTACATCTTTAGTCAGTCAACTGTATAGACGGTAGTCAAACGCAGGGTTTCACTTGACTACTTGCTACATCGCTGCGACACGCCATAGGCTAAACATGTTCCTGACGGCAATCCGTTACAGATTTATTGCTCTTGTACATCTTTAGTCAGTCAACTGTATAGACGGTAGTCAAACGCAGGGTTTCACTTGACTACTCGCTACATCGCGTGCGGCACGCCATAGGCTAAACATGTTCCTGACGACAATCCGTTACAGATTTATTACTTACAGACTGCTCTTGTACATCTTTAGTCAGTCAACTGTATAGACGGTAGTCAAACGCAGGGTTTCACTTGACTACTCGCTACATCGCGGGAGCCACGCCATAGGGTAAACATATTCCTGACGGCAATCCGTTACAGATTTATTACTTACAGACTGCTCTTGTACATCTTTAGTCAGTCAACTGTATAGACGGTAGTCAAACGCAGGGTTTCACTTGACTACTTGCTACATCGCTGCGGCACGCCATAGGCTAAACATGTTCCTGACGGCAATCCGTTACAGATTTATTACTTACAGACTGCTCTTGTACATCTTTAGTCAGTCAACTGTATATACGGTAGTCAAACGCAGTGTTTCACATGACTACTTGATACATCGCGGGAGCCACGCCATAGGGTAAACATATTCCTGACGGCAATCCGTTACAGATTTATTACTTACAGACTGCTCTTGTACATCTTTAGTCAGTCAACCGTATAGACGGTAGTCAAACGCAGGGTTTCACTTGACTACTCGCTACATCGCGTGCGGCACGCCATAGGCTAAACATGTTCCTGACGGCAATCCGGTACAGATTTACTTAACTGCTCTTGTACATCTTTAGTCAGTCAACTGTATAGAAGATAGTCAAACGCAGGGTTTCACTTGACTACTCGCTACATCGCGTGCGGCACGCCATAGGCTAAACATGTTCCTGACGGCAATCCGTTACAGATTTGTTATTTCCAAACTTCTCTTGTACATCTTTAGTCAGTCAACTGTATAGACGGTAGTCAAACGCAGGGTTTCACTTGACTACTCGCTACATCGCGTGTGGCACGCCATAGGCTAAACATGTTCCTGACGACAATCCGTTACAGATTTGTTATTTCCAAACTTCTCTTGTACATATTTAGTCAGACAACTGTATAGACGGTAGTCAAACGCAGGGTTTCACTTGACTACTCGCTACGATGAGTATTCCCAAACACTTGCATACTGTAAATAATATAAACATCAACATCCTTGTGGCAAAGGAGAAAGTATAATTCCGTAGCAATTCGGAAATATTTACCATGGATTGTTTGTGCCCCAGAGTAACCCTATCCGGGACAGTTATTGTAACTCTGTTTCCTCAGTGACGTACGCCCTGCCGTCTAGGCTGTCTGGAGAACCCTCTGCCAACTTGGCATCCTTCCTTGTCTCCACTCCACAATTGATGACTTACAGCATGTGTACCAGAAAACAATCATGGACGAGTGTCAACTTAAAAAAATGACGCCTGGTGTGGTTTGATATTGCTGATGTTTATGTTCAATACAATTAATTATACACTTTCATTTATTTTATAACTTTTATATTGATTTTGTAGTATTTTTTTTAAAACATTGGTTTATGCACTTTCTTGCCGCTCCTGAAAATAAGATGTCTTGTTGAAAAAGTGGTGTAATATGAGTTTTTATTGCTTGAGGGGGTTTATTTTTTCAACCACGGAAAACTCGTTTTTTAGCGGAAAATCTAAAAAACTATTTTTTTATCTGATAGTGACAAAACCAACTTAAAAAACTGTTTTATTATTCTGAACATGAATATGTAGTTGGTTTTTCATTAAACTTATTTTTTAAACCTTAAAAAAACTTATTTTACTGACCCAACCAAACATAATCTAACTTATCCTAATTGGGGCACCTGGTCTCCGTGACGGCTTGCCGGCCGTCACTCCAGCGGCAATTTAGATTAATTCGGTTCTTGTGATTAATAGTTCTTCTATAAGATGATCACGTAATGACCACTGATCGCGATTCACCGTATAGGTATTTTACTGTTATATCTCGAGGAATTATGTCGTATTCAGCCCAAAAAAATATCAAAATTAAGCAAAAAATTATTTAAAATACCATTTAAATTAACAGAAATATGTCAAAAATACTAGAAGTTTTTACATTATTTCTGTAGAAAATTGTAGTAAAATACGTTATTTCCATGGAATAAAAAGCATATCTTGTGAAACACAGTAAAATGTTATTACAATATTTACATCCTTACAAATAAGAACTTTAGATCATAACATTCTGAAAATTATAATGAATATTCCAAAAGTTTCAATCTTATACATATTCCATAATTAATATTATATCCTAATTGGGATCTTTATAGCTGTATTAAGCAATCTCCAACTAAAAAAAGAAGACACATCTGAACTTAGATCTTAGACAATCAGTTATCAAGCAGCGACCTTTGACCTCGGCTCGCCTTTCTGTCTGCTGCCTCGGTTTCATGCTATCTGATAGACAGGAGATTTATTTCCCGTACTATTCCCTATTGTTCTCTCGGTCTGAAGGCGAATTGATTTAAGTACAGGGAGCTTTTGTTAGTGTTGTTCTCTGACTTCCTTATTGGTGCAATAATTTGTTTACTTGGTAATAGCCTTGATTATATACACCTACAATAGATAAACCATCTAGTAGGAATACTTGTGCCTGTAATTTTGTTAGTTAGTGTGGCCCGCAACCATAAGCGTACCTGCCAAACCACTTCGCACCCCACCAACTGTTTTAATAACTGGAAGGTCATTCACCGATCTCAGTCTCAGTAATAACACTGAGGATGCCACACCACAGTATGGACGAAACTTATGGTTATGTTTTAAATAATATAGATAACATGTTGACGTAGTTTTCACCAGAAAACATTGATTCTAGTTTCAAATCTGTACGTATGACCTTCAATCACGAGCTGTCAAGATTATATTGCCAGGTTACAGGTCAAGACCGTTGGCTGAACGATTACATAATTTAAATATAAATTAGGTGACGTCTTATTATAGCCTTGATTATTACTACTTACAGATATATATCTCATGTAATAGGAATATTTGTGCCCGTAATTTAGTTAGTTAGCGAGGTCTACCACTACAGATGGTTTAAACTGCATTACGTTTACATGGGACTACACTAGCGCTCCACTACGGACCACAACAGCTGATAATTTGAGACATACATTTTAACATTGAATGAGAAATCTATCTCTGTGCTTATAAAATGTATGATTATATTTTATTTACTGGAATAAAACTTATATTTTACTATTTTTTCATCATATTTACACTAACTTTAGTTCCTCTTTTGCAAAAAGGTTTATCTATAAAATTATGAAGCATTATAACTAGGAAACTTTTTGGTTAGTTTTTGAAAAGTCTCCTAGTTATAATGCTTCATAATTTTATAAATAAACCTTTTTGCGAAATAAATAAAAATAAAATCTCAAGATTGTAAATAATTAAATAGCCTGTATTACTCTGTTTACAGTTATATATTGAATAAAATGAAACAAACAAGCAAATTTTTTAATAAACAATAGATTCTTTTGATTTAAAAAAATCATATTTGTACTATGCATTTGCATAATGTACGATGTGTTTTTGTAATTTTCTTATTTCGAATTTTTAAGATAAAAATTATCATGCATAATTGCATGACAACATTTTCACAAGTAATAGATTGAAACTATCCAATATTTGGACAGTAATGTTGAGTAGATCTAACCACATTTTTAGCTATATCTTGGGAATTTGCAACTGTGGTACTAATATGAAAATTAATTTTAATACACTACTTTTAGTTGATATTAAACCTACGACTGGAAAAAAATGTTTGTGACATTTCTTTTTGTCTTGATTTACTGATTAACAGCACACAACCACGGTGTTTGATGAAACTTTACAAAAGTGCAACATTAGTTAAAAGATGTAGTTAAAATACGGGGGAAACAATGGGTTTATTAACTGTAAAAAAAATAAATAAAAGATAGATGATGATAAATTTTAAGTAATGATATCTTTAACGCTTACCTACACAATTTGTTATACTTTAAGAGTAAAATATCTACAAAAAAATTAGCATTTACAAGTGTTAACCAGCTTCCCAACAAATATTAGTTTATGAATATAAAAAAATTTAAATATAAACTTAATCGAAATTTTCATTGTTCATTTCTAAGACGCCGATCGTAGAGATATGGGCGAATATGAGGAGTGAATGAGTGTGATGAGTGAAAATAAACGAGTGTAGTCAGAGTTACTGTTCGAGTTCGACTAAGTTCTGAAAAGACTATTTAGTAATAGCCAGGGCAACTATGGGACCTTCATCTTTACGTGTAATTCGAACCACTTAGTGTTGGTCTGATTTTCAGCTAACTGACAAGCCTGACACTCGGTTTTCTTCCCTACACAATATCTGATCCCTGACTACCATTCAACATGGACACCCCAGACTTCTCTAGTAGTGTCTACGTCGATGGCAACCATTGAGCGGATGCCGTGTTGTTATTGAGAGGAACAATCGAACATGGAACTTATCGCCTACAGTCTTCCACTTTGTCCCCAAGTAGTTGGGTCAAAGCACTGCACCACCAGTACAAGTTCAAAAATCCTTTTCAGAAATGTTAACACTATAGCTAACTGGTCTTTCTATACTTTTTCAATTTAAATACTTTCCCTGCTACATTATATATATGTAGTATATATATACACCGATATATATAATCAATGGTTTTTATTATTATAAAATGTGATATTTATCTAGAAGATACTTTAATTTTTAGAACGTACTAGAAGAATTAAAATTAATTGTTATTTTAATACAGGAGTACACACCATTACGTTCCATCGTCAAATCAATACAAAAAACTAAACAAATAGAAAACATTATACACTAAAAAGTACTTAAAAGAACATGTAGCTTCATACATTGATTGATTTGACGTCAGAGTATCACAATTGTATGTAAACCAAAGTTCCATTTGATTGATTGGTTGCAATCAATGTAACACGCTGAGCCTCTCAGAGATTTGCAAATACTTTTGGTAACCATTCCAAACATCCACCTTTTTTTAATCCAGGGACTTAGTAATCGTTGTAAATTACACTTTAATAGTTACCAAATGGCACAAGATTTCGTGGGCTTTTTGTCCACCGATGTCTTTAAGCACTAAGCAACTGAGCCATCAGTGCTGTGGACCTCTTTAGTGGATCCTTAGCATCTTTTTAACAAATTGCCCTCCAAAATCGTATACTTTTTCGTACAGTGATGAGCACAAAGTTTTATTTCTGGTAATCATATCCTGTAGCCTTAATAATTACTGATAGCAAATTTGTAAAGTGGTTCTTCCGTTTGAATATAAAGTATAGTAAAAATAAAATAAAAATGGAGGTAAACTCATTCATTTTAAAATTTACTATAATTTATATACACTGAGTGAACTCTCTTTGATAGAGCTTATTTCTGTAAACTTCATTCATATGTAATTACTAAAGTAGGCTTACCAACATATTGTTTACTTTCAAAAGATTATAAAATGTTTTAATAAATATTTCTTATATTAACTAGTGTATAGTTAAAAACATAGTGAATCCAACATATTTCAATAAATATATTATTAGTGAAAATATGCATATTGCTATCTTTAAATTACATCATAATAAATCAAATCTAATAACCTTCATTTCAATTGTATTGGTGTAATATTATTTGAAAACACTTTGACGATGAGATAAAAAAAACAGAACCTTTCATAAAATATCATTTTTTGGGACTGAATAAATTGAAATAACATGATAATTGCATCAACGTGTTGGTGGTGACGCAGTGTTTTATAGTGTTCATTGTAAAAATGTGTTCTGTACAGCAGTATTAATGATGATACATCCAATGCAGGAAGCAAATTAACTGAATATAATATTTTACTTTAATATTAGCCGAAACACTTCATTCAGAAAAAAAATGAAATTATTATTTTATAAAGTTTCTCGGTAAATTTATTCTAAGCCAGCTTTAAATTCTGTACATACATGGATGCTGAAAATACTGGAGACAGTTTAATATTTTTACTATTGATTGGGCTGAGAGGATTTACAAATTTCAATTTTAATTGGGAGCTGTAGGGTTATTTTTAAATGTCCTTACCAAACCTCTACCTTCGATTGGTAGATAGGACCTATGAGGATTAGTAGATAGTTTTAAATGTAAACAAAGTAGAATATCACAAACAGCTGTTCAAAAGGATAAAACATTAAAACATCATGGTTATTCAAAGTTTGTTAAAGTAATCCGTAAAACTTTTATAACAAAAGTTATTGTAATTAGTTAAATTTAACAAGTAACCTAATGTTTATTTTCTTAGTAAATATTAGACTACTTGTTAAATTTAAATTAAGACTAATTTCAAATGTAGTAAACTATTTTATCGATCTTTAAATTATCTAAATTTGTTTTTGTGTATTCCAGATAATACATTTTTCAGTTCTTTTAAAATTCATGTTTCATTACGTTCATCAAAATATTATTGATGTTGGTAAACTTTGTGATTTTTTCACCCCACTTTTGACTTCTGAATGAATGCAACATTTTGTTTTGCTGACCCAATAAAACATTGGGAGTAGCTTTAAACTAAATGGTTATTTAGTATCAATAGACATGTTTCCTGTATTCTCAAAATTAGCTTATCAAATTGATAAGCTAGATGGCTTACCAAAAAAAATAATGGTGAGTGTTATTGAGATATGAAGTTTCAAACTGTGAAGTATGTCTTGCATGAATCCAGTTTTAACATGCCAACAACGGATTTACTGATGGAGTGGAGTAAATGTGTAGATTTATTTTGCTTTACACATTTATATTTTTGGAAAACTCCATGTAATTCATACATGTTCATACATGTAAGTCTTTATTATGTTGGTATTTTAAATACAAATTAAATGCTTGCGACTTTGCTTCACTACGGTTCTCTACACCTTTTACCCTTCACTCCGTGGTTCTCTCTAAACGATCCCATCAGTAAAACATCTCAGCCTGGTGCCATTCTCCTTGACAGCAAAGTGTTATATAGTCGGCGAGATCGGGAAGTCCTCTGAACTTCATGCCTCTGTGATATTAAAGGTGCTGATTTCCATTGATTTATATCATAATTGTAATTACGATAGGTACATTACATGACTTGTGGTGTTTCAATGAAAATCAGCTCTTTCAATATGAGAGGCATGAAGTTCAGAGGACTTCTCAGGACTCGCCGACCGTAGCCTAGAAAACTCTCTAAGTTTACTCTAAGTGTGATAAAAAGTAGTGCATTTATGTCAAGAGTAGTAGAAACGACCTTAAACATTTCACCTTAACCTTTTCGCGATGGATGAGAACAAAATTAGCGAAGCATTTGTGTTATGTTTATTTATATCAGCTATTTGAAATAAATTATTAAGTTAATAAAATGTTACTCATATGGAAAAAATTAAATGTTGAGGGGCTTTCTTGGGAAAGGAATTTCGAGAAATCCTTTTTAGTGGGTCCCTATGGTCCAAAGTCTATTTTCCCTCTAACTTCCATCAAAATACGATGAGTGTTTCAGAAGATTTCGTCATGTATGTATCCATCGTGAAAAAAATAGAACTATTTTTAGATTTAATATATTTATTTTATAGATTTTAATAATTATAATGCCTTCAAATTGTATGAAATTGTACTGATGTATATAAATTTATGATTTAGTGAATTTATTGAAACAAAATTTTTCAATATTTTTTTACTTCAACTCTTTTTACTTTCTCCCATATGCGTTAACATAGAGAAAGTATTGTGGTCGTCCAAACCAAATCTTTTTACAAGTTGGTATAATTCCATTTTAGTGTTTTCTGAATAAAAAAAGTGTTTGTTTTTTTTCGAGAAAAAAGGTTGGTAACCCATATTTTACTGTTTGATTTTTATGGGCAAATAACATACAAAACTGACATTTTTAAAAAACGTCTCTAACTATTTTGATTACATTTTCAGGAAATATTTAAATTACAATTTAAAATAGTTTTGTAAAAATCACATGTCTCTGACTTGACTAGTTTTTTAGTTAAGGCAAAAAACATATTTGGGAATCAAACTGGTAATTTTAAAAGTTTTTATTTTTAAGTTTTTAATAAGATGAAAGTTTGTGCCAATTCTTTGGAATCATTTATTTACTTGATTGTAAATAAATGATTTACAATCAAGTAAATAAATGATTTACACCACTACAAATTGTTACGTCAAAACAAATAATTGTTAAAAAAATCACCTACTCTAACAGCTGTGAAACTAGGGTTTAATTATCACCAGTCACAGGAAACCTAAACAGCTGATTACAAAATAATGCCACAGCAAAGAATAAATAAACAAACAGCTTTGTCATTACGGCTTGTTGAGGATGAAATAATTAGAGACTGCTCCTGCAAATGAGATGTTACAAAAGTGCTGCCTTCTGATTATGGCAACACATTAAATGTCATTTTTTTATGTATGAGATAAACCTTTTTTTCATTTTAATAAAATTGGAACCATGACATATAGTTATAATACAGTTCTAACACGTTTATTAATGTTGTATATTTTTTTGCAAAAGGCAGACAAGATTTTTAAAATATTCCGCGTGACTGTCATATGAAGTACTTTAGTTTGAAATTATTAAAATAGTAGTAATCAAAATCAATTTTGTTTTAAACCTGAGGTATATAAATTTATTTTCTAACGATGTACCAATGGTTGACTTTAAGCAATGCAATTTAACTATAGCTGCTTGGTATTAGTTAAATTTCAATATTTCCATGACCAGATTGGTCCTTGATAAAATAGCTACACAATTTTTGTGCGTATCTTTAAGGCGACACGAATGATTATAATAATGAAGGATGAGTGTGAATGACTTTTGTAGTCTGGTTACTAACTAAACTCGCCTTATGCTCAAACATTGCCGTTTATTAATAGCCCAATAACCAGGGCAACTAGGGGACCTACAGCTTTACGTGGATTTGGCATTATGTATTATTGAACTCATTCTCAGCTAATGATTTAGAGAACTGATACTCAATTATTTCCCTTACACAACATCAGAACACTAACTACTGCCTTAAAATGCACGTCCTAGACTCCTCTAGTAGTGTCCACATCGATGGCAACCATTAAGCACATCATATTTTATAACATTTTAATGTTAGTTATTCATAGAACTATTTGAATTGTATCATATTGTCTGAATATTTAAGGCAATATGACGCCAATTTATTAATTTATTTTCGTTACGAAAAATACCAAATATAAATAACAAACATTTTAAGACAATTTGTCATTATTTTGTTATACATTTCGTAGACTTTTTAATTAATTCATATTCCTGACTAAGTCCTTTTTACCTTTGGTCACTTAAAGCTTTTTTATCTTCACTCGGGGATTCGAACCTTGGAATGAACCCTTTTAATTTATTTACTTCTTTATGTCATGCCACGTAATTCCAACACTACATATTTTTAGTACTAAACAGTCTAAAACGTTTCTGTTTTGAAATTTGTATCAAAGTCTACGTGGTTCGGATTCCAGGTAAAAGCTGTAGGACGTTTTGTTTCCCTGGCAATTAGGTTATTAATAGATATTTATTTCTAAGGAACAGTCTACCTTGTTAACAAACAATACACTCATTCATTTACACTCATCAAACTAATACACTCCTCATATTCACCCATATCTCTACCAACAGTATTATATTTGTATTATATTTCACCAACAGTCATGATATGTGGTGAATTATAATACAAAAACAGTACCGCAAAAGGCTGAAATGGTGTCATTTCGATAAATGAGGGGTCAATAAATATAATATCTCCGCTGCATAGTGGTTATCCAATCATTTTATCATTTTGTAGCTAGTTAAATCTGGAATTGTTTTCTAAAGCCCCCTAATTTAAGTTAAATTCAAAATTACTTTGAGGCAGAGGAATCATTCACTCAACAGTTATTTTGAGAACCTATGACACTAAATATTATTGGATGGGGGCTTTAAAAAAATTTAAAATTGTAACTTACTAATAAGGTGTAAAGCCGCTAAAGACCATAATTTAAAAACATTTGTAAAAAGAATAGTATTTGTAAAAACTACCACCTTACAAATAAAGTAAATTTTTTTTATACAATCACTATTCCATGAAACATGTTGATCAAGTATAAAACAGGTTTGCTAGCAATACTATCATCAGGTGTGCATTTAATAACTGCATTTTGTGCAACTATAAAATGTGGAGCGGCCGTAGATAAGGGGCTAAGGCGCTGGCTTGCCACGCAATCAGTCCGGGTTCGATTCCCGATGTGACCACTAAATAGATTTTGCCCGGCCGCTCCCGTGGTTCGGAAGTCACGTAAAGCCGTTGGTCCCCAGGTTAAATGTTAGGAAGAGGGCTTCTTAGCCCTAGAGGGCTTCTTAGCCCTAATTTCACCTTGTAAAATAGAGGGCTTCTTAGCCCTAGAGGGCTTCATAGCCCTAATTTCGCCTGGTAAAATTCTTAGCCCTAACTTCGCCTAGTAAAATAAGACAAACTTTTTTTAAACTGTGTAATCGGAATATAAAAAGATGTATATTTTTCGCCACTCAGATATTAGGGATGAAAGTTCCATATTAATAGTATAGAAATTATTTTCAATTTGTGTTGTGCTTTTGAAATAAATGGTTGTCTCAAAAAGCCAATATTATATAGGCCTACTATAGTAAAAGATGTAAGAAGAAAGCAATAAACAATAGTTGTAAGACAGGAGAATACTAGAGCTGTTTGCTGAAACAAAAAATAAATACAACCTTAATATCTACTGTCATCTCTCTCTCTCTCTCTCTCTCTCTCTCTCTCTCTCTCTCTCTCTCTCTCTCTCTCTCTCTCTCTCTCTCTCTCTCTCTCTCTCTCTCTCTCTCTCTCTCTCTCTCTCTCTCTCTCTCTCTCTCTCTCTCTCTCTCTCTCTCTCTCTCTCTCTCTCTCTCTCTCTCTCTCTCTCTCTCTCTCTCTCTCTCTCTCTCTCTCTCTCTCTCTCTCTCTCTCTCTCTCTCTCTCTCTCTCTCTCTCTCTCTCTCTCTCTCTCTCTCTCTCTCTCTCTCTCTCTCTCTCTCTCTCTCTCTCTCTCTCTCTCTCTCTCTCTCTCTCTCTCTCTCTCTCTCTCTCTCTCTCTCTCTCTCTCTCTCTCTCTCTCTCTCTCTCTCTCTCTCTCTCTCTCTCTCTCTCTCTCTCTCTCTCTCTCTCTCTCTCTCTCTCTCTCTCTCTCTCTCTCTCTCTCTCTCTCTCTCTCTCTCTCTCTCTCTCTCTCTCTCTCTCTCTCTCTCTCTCTCTCTCTCTCTCTCTCTCTCTCTCTCTCTCTCTCTCTCTCTCTCTCTCTCTCTCTCTCTCTCTCTCTCTCTCTCTCTCTCTCTCTCTCCCTCTCTCTCTCTCTCTCTCCTCTCCCTCCCTCCCTCCCCCTCCCTCTTTATCTAATATATATATATATATATATATATATATATATATATATATATTTAAAATTAGGATGTAATAAAATTTAAAACTGAGTACCCTCTAATTTTTTTAAAAATTGATTAAACACAACATGTTTCAACATTATTGTCATTTTCAAGTGTAAATAAAATAATTAAGTATTTAATAATTCTTTAAATACAATTGTAAAACATGTGATTTTTATTAATATTGAAGAATATGGAAAAGTTGGTGATAATTTTAATTATAATTTTTAATGTTTTGAATCTTATCAAAAATTGGGTTTGTATAATTGTTCACTGGGGTTGTTCAATATGTTCACTGGATTTTCTTGTTGTGCTAAATATATATGTAATTCTTCTGTTGCATTCATTTTCTTACCCTTTTTCATAAAATTTATTATTTTCATGTTTTCTTCCATTTTTGTGTACGTGTGGTCTGTAGAGAGCAAGTTGCACTCTCTCACACTTTTTGAGTAGATTTGACATGACGATTTTGTGAGGATCCACAAAATTTATTGTGTAAACTAAGCCAAACACCTTTTTGAAAATCTAAAAAATTTTACTTAATAATATTTTATCACGATTTTAAATTCCAAACTCCGATCATAGTATTTGCTATTTAGCATTGAAAATATGAAGCTGAGCATTTTCTCTTTACCTATTTATATTCTATCTAATTCCTTCCACATAAGTAGTCATAAAAAAATTATTAAAAATTCATCAAATGTTTTTATTAATTTTGTAATCTTTATTTAATGAAATGAAAATACATTTTATGTTACTCTCAAGGATTTAAGAGTAACATAAAATGTATTACTACACAAATATTACTTATGTAATTTATTTAAACAATATATTTCATGTCCATTCCGAATATTACGATATGAATTTCACTTTATTGTGTTGAATCTGTTTTTATTAGCTTGTTTTGTCTAAATATAAATATATTTTTATTTTATATTTCATCTAAAAACTTGGGAAATATAGTTTTTTTTAATATTTATTCTATAATGAATGATTTTTTTTATACTTCACATAAAAATTCTTGTAAATCCAGGACTACGGTAGAAAGATTTTCTACTAAGTTGATAAAAATATCCTCTTATTGAAAGTGTATAAGTCTGAAACCTTTCAACAAGTTGAGCTTCAAATTGTTTTGTTCATGATTTATGGTCTGAAGCTTAACTTATGCTCTTTACAACAAAAGCCATGTGATAAATGGGCTGTGAGGCTTTGCGAAAGCCTTAGGTGGCGTAGTGGTTTGATGAACGTCTTTATTAAAATCAACTGTAAAGAGACGTTACTATAAAAACTAACTTTAGGTTTTTAACAGGACATTTAAAGTTTAATGGTATTAACCACTTTTAAAATATTTGTTGTCTGTCAAAATATAATTTCACTCTTATATATGATAGAACTAGGAATAAGATATTTGAATAGTTCAAAATATAAATATTTGTTTGAAAACTCACTTTCGTTTTCGAGATCAATGGGTTTTTTCTGAGAATGACTGAAGATTACAGGAACTCTTCATCTTCTTAGTGGAATTTGACGCTCATTTTCCCGATAGTTGACAGATTGAACTGAGTAATATGTAGAAAAGGGTGGTTTATAAGTGTCATCAGAGACCACAAACCCAAATACCTTCCAGATGAAAACAAGAAATAATATCTCTTGTACGACATAACTAAGTGAACTCCGAACTTGAAATATAATTCCACATGTGTATAATATAGGCTACCCTTTTTCGAAAAGATTTTTTCCAAAAACCAAGCAGTCTGGTTACAACTAAAAATTAACAAAGCTGCTTTCTGTGGTAAAAACATATCTAAATTAATTTATCACTAAAATTGCAAAGGAGGTTAGCTTTAGCCCTACACTAAAACTAGGTTTGAAAGAATTACCAAAAACGTTATCAGTTTAGCGTGATATAGTCCTAACCTAACCGTTTATCCACATTGAATCCTGGCCCTGACTAGAAGTTTTTATCTGTAGTATTCACCATGTACTGTACTTATTCTTCTCTTTACTGTGTCTGAATAAGTTTCCCACTGAGATCATGCATTTAAAATCTCCTGACATCAGGACTTGAGCAATGCATTCATCCCTATGTTTGTTTGTAAACTCCAAAATTATTCCAAACTTGATAAAGAGACTTGCTACTGTAAAAAAAGAGAGACACGATGTGAATTTTCGATCAACTATCTAGATGTCCAACCAAATGCACGGTTTTACTTCCGCTCCCCATTACAGTTGCGTGAGTCATGACATATGTCTTCACCTTCTGACAGCACACTCGTTACAGATACGCCGTTTTTATTCTATTCTTATTTGCTAAAACATAGAAATCCCTATTCGAAATAAATACAATATATATATATATATATATATATATATATGTGTGTAATATATAAATTGTTTAATAGTATATTTCATAACAAGAGTGGAAAGTGGGGTTTTGCATGTTCAAGACCACATGTTTGAAGTGCGAGACTTGTCGAGCACTGCGAATGGTCGAGAACATACAAAACACTTTCACTCGAGTTTTGAACGATACTTTTCACTACACTACGGAATAAAAACAGGTGTTGTTGACTGTGGAAAATTTTCGGTTGTAAACAATGTTACTTTTGGTAGTAAACAATAGACAGCTGTTGAAAATACGATGTTTCGCAGGTTGTAAACACATAACGAAAACAGCTAAACTCATAGTAGTGTAGTGAAAATGACATTTACTTATGCAATAAACGGGTAATCTTATTTTTAAATACATTATCATTACATTCCTAAGATTTTTATAAACAATGGTGAAACATATATTTTTTTAATTTTAAACACATAAAAAACTGTAATATATACCTGTGATTCTTTGAAGTTATATTATATCAATGGCATGCCACTGTCCTTGTCAGTCACTAAATTGTGAATTTAACTGACTTTAAATTTAAAAACTGATAACATAACCTACTTAAATTTACCAGTGGATCACTAACAAAATACCAAAATACAAAATACCTTCTAACGTAGAGCAAAATATAAAACTAACAAAAACTTAACACCCTTATCTTTATTAAAAGTTTGAATGTTTCTCCCCTTAAGGGTGTTTTATCAAGAATAATTTGTGAATTTTTTATGTAAATGTGGTAGTTTTCTTATAAGCAATAAATTTTTCGAGGGAAAATTTAAAAAATATATATCTTTATGAAGCCAATCGTACCTAAAAAGGCTAATTTGCGCCTTTCTCGGTAAAGAACTCAGTAAGGACTGGTATTCCATTAAAATGTTCAGAATAGTGAACAAAATGTTACTAACATTAACAACCCCAATGAAGTTAATTTTTATATGTAACTAGGCTATTTTTTTTTTTTTTTTTTTTTTTTTTCTATAAATGACTTCTGGTAACATTATGAGTGTAAATTTGTACAATTAACTTTACCTGAAATAGTAGATTAATTTGTGATGTGGGGCAGGTGGGTACAGCGAGGGAGGGGAGCAGAACACGTTGTACGTGTGTTAGTGAGGCAGGCTCTTTGCAACTGTGTTGTGATTAAATTTGGAACTAAATTCCTTGGAGCACTCAACTGGGCACCTGAATGAACAACCTTCAAACAGCCAAATAGAGCCTACAGCTATATGTTTCATAGTTGAGGTCCAGCTTAGCAATTATACTTTAAAATGTTTCATTCCATTTTTGCAATTTTCGAAAGATTGGTTCTTCCGACGCCTGTGAGAAAGCGACTCAACATTCAACTTCTTTACGAGTAAGGTCCATTCATCTGTAATAGAATCTAGATCTAAAATTATGTTACCAGAGTTATCAAATATATTTAAAATATTCACCAAGCTGAATTTTGGCAATGATTAATTGAACTCTTAAGAATCAAGTCGAAGGGTTATTTTTCTATATTTGAGGGTCGGAGCATGTTTTATGAAATATTACGCGTGATTAGAGTAGATATATATATTAAAACCTCCAATGTCGTATTACACGGCACTGGTGGCTACGCGAGAGCTGAACTTGGAAGCTGCTAATTAATTGCTAATTAACATTTTGCATGACAGCTTTATATACAGTAACATAGCATATCCCCAAAATACATTATACGTTGGTGTTGGATGTATTGGATTCATTATATACGTAGGTGTATATGTGTGCTTTGACCTTTGTTTGTTTGTGGTTGTACTAACCATGTTCCAAACCAAGGATTGTCGTACCGAGTAAAATGTAGGGTAATGAATACCTAATCTGGTTAGTTTAATTTACTAAGAATTAAATGTGATAGGTTAATATTGTTACTTTTATTTACAATTTATATTACTTGTCCCACTGTCCACCTAATCGGTATGTTGTCACTGTCACTAGACTGCAACTGTCATTAGACTGTCACTGTCAATAGACTGCAACTGTCATTAGACTGTCACTGTCAATAGACTGCAACTGTCACTGTCACTAGACTGCAACTGTCATTAGACTGTCACTGTCACTAGATTTCAACAGTTAGACTCACTGTCACAATACTGCAACTGTCACTATACTGCAACTGTCACTGTCACTAGAATGTCACTGTCACATCTACTGGGGCTGACTCTGTCACTCACTTACTCTTCTCTGACTGTCACTAACTCTCCACACACCGACTCTTAACTGACTGTCAGGTCGGCCGAAAGGTGTCTTTATATTACCACATGTGGAAGCCCAGCAGATTCTGGAACTGGCGTTGTTGAACCTGTATAAGCATCTAGAAGATCTCGATTCAAAAGTAAGGGCCTCGATTCACCTTCAGGCGAATGATATGTCATTATAGTCTTTCCTGGAAAATCTGGATTAGCCCCGCGGGCGGTTACCCGCGCAGGGATTGGGCGCAATGACCCAGGCGGTGCCGACGTTGGCTGTCGTGATCTGTAACAATATGTAAGAGTAGGTGGGTGGGACAGTAATTTCTACTTAGAACCGAATAAATAAATACCATCCAGTGAAGAAAATTCGAGTTTGTTTAAACAATGGTAAGGCTCCTGGAGAAGATCAAAGTACTGTGTTAGCTACAGTTAAGAAAGAATAATAATAAACAATATAGAAACTAGAGTCCATTGATAAATTTTTTAGTTCGTTATGATTTGTTCTATTTTTTAGTCAGCAATACGACTCATAGTGTGAACATAAAGTGGGAGTTTAAGTGAATCGAAAACAAAAGTACTAAACAATCGAATGTTTTAGTTGTCAAATTCAATCGATTCGTGCACTGTTCAGATTTTTAACTATCTATTCACTCTGGTTGTGCGAGACAAATTGTCCACAAATTTACGAGTGATCCTGGTTAGTTACTATTATTGTTGGGAATAAGAGACAGATAAAGTGGAACAACTAACTAATAAGTACAATGAACAACTATGTATTCAAGTGCAGTACTCGTGTACTATACTAAAGTGAACAAGGTATTTCAATTAACATGTTAAGAATCACAATACTTGTGCCATAGTACTAATTTCATTAAGTTATTTAAGTTTTTTCTGTGGAAACTTCTATTTTTAATAAATCTTTCTTTTGCCTTAGCTGTCATTACTTTCATTGCCTTTGATATAAAAAGAATATATTACTTAATTGTACATGTCGACAAAACAATTAAATTGTATAAGCCTACAAAGCATATTTCATTTGGATAAGAATTGTTATGCTCAATAAAATGATTATTGTTTTATAAAATACTAAACAGATTTTAGTTCAAAATCATGATACGGTTGAGTCTTACTTCCTAATTATAAAAGCAAATTGTTTTAAAACTGCCCATTCAATATGTACAATTCAATCTGTATGTTTTATTCAATTTAACATTTCCGTTATACTTTCCACAGAGAGATGTGTTTCCTTTCATTTTCCATATAAACACTCAGGTTTATTGTAACTATGTATATTTACATCCTGTGTACTATCCATACCGATAAAATACTATGCTTATAAAAGTTTTTTTTAACTAAAATTGTTATTTAAACAAACCCCAGTTATTTAGATCTGATTAATAACTGAACTGAAGAGCCTAAAAAACAAACTCATAAAAAATTTTATTTTCTATTTACTTATGTTTAAAAAATGTAATTCAATGTATAATGAATATAATATTGCATTTGCATTTTATTGCAATATTTAATAATATCTTATGGCATTTTTAAGGCTTGGTTTTCATGAGTCTACTAGACAACAGCCCTCCCTTCACTACGGAGTTGTTTTCTACGCTTGCATATCCTTCCTTCGAAGTTCTCTCTAAACTAAAACATAAATATTAAATATCAGTCTGACACGGTTCTACTAAATGGCAAAGTTTTATAGTGTATTAACCCCTATAAGTATACTTTAGGGGGATGAAAAGTAATGCAAGCATGTCAAAATTAGTAGATATTACTCTAAACATTTCCCAATTAAAACCAAATTAGCCAAGATTTTGTGTCATGCTTACGTTTAGTGTATCAGCTGTAAGAAATAAACTTTTGAAATTTCTAAACACTGATTTATCTAATGGATTAATTGATTGGCATTTTGCGATATCGAAAACGATGTTTTTAATAATTTTTTAAATATTACTATGGGTTATCTCCTCATAAATAATGTTAAATAAATTATTAAATGACATGAATTTCAATGTTTAGTCTTCTAAAAAAAAGTAACCATTGAGGGGCTGTTTCTGAGCTTTTGTGGTAGAATATCGAGAATTCCTTTCTTACTGGGTATCTAAGAATAAAACTAACTTCCCTCCAAACTTCATCGAAATCTATTCAGTGGTTGCGGATGTAATTTGTCAATAAAAGAATACATTGTTTTTTTTAATTTAAATATTAATATTTATTTTTTCTTAACTTTTGACATATATGTTACATTATTATTTATTGACTTAGTTTGAGCAAGAAATTAAAATTGTATATTTCTGAATTATTTGGTGAAATACCACCTTCCCTTTATATATCGTAAATTGAAATTATTATTCATAGGTTAGCTCACTTTTTTTCATTTTATTTATATTTACTTTAGTTCATAATGTATCATAATTTTCAGTAAAGGAAGGTCGACATATTAAGCAAATGTCGTAAATAAACATAACCGTTCTCTTTATAAACAGTCATGTTTACTTCGTATTCTATTCATCTATTTACCCATAAATTTTAATTTACTTAATGGTCTTTTTGTAATCCCTCAAACAATTTTGAAAACTATAAAGCCTTTTTTTAGCTGATCAATGTCAAATGTCTTATTATGTCATCGAGGGGCCTAATATAGTTGTGGGTGTGAAATTCACACCTCACCTCCAGACGTAAACAATTTAGTCATATATTTAAAAATTGGTTCTCATATTATCAAAGTCATTCCTAAAACACTTATCTCTTACTTTATGATTCCTAATTAATAATACATGGTCTGGTAACAAATTTACTACAATACAGAAATCATATTCAAAAAACAAATCTGATGAAGATTTTTCATCCATATTGCAAAGTTTAAACTTATATTATTAAATTGTATTATTTCAGCTATTCACTATACAAAACTGTTGAATAATTGACTAATGACAATATTGACCAAACACCGTCCTTTACTTCCAGTGTGTTGGATGATGGAGCTCCCTCTTCCATCGAACAGTAATGGTTAGATGAGAAAATGTTGTTCTTAACGTCACATTGTTATAATTGTTGGATGTATTACATAACATTATGTAAAGTTAAAAATATAATTGAAAATATATCTGTATATGTGGCACATTGATTTTTCTTGATTTTTGTATACAATTTACCATAAAAAATACTAAATAGCATAAATAAACATCATAGATAACAATCACGTTTTCCTTGTTTGTATTAATAGTAAATAATTAAGAAAAAAATGGAGTAATACCAAACAAAATGTAAAAACGTCAAAATTTGACATCCAAGAAATGTTATTATAACGAATAATAGGGAGAATCCACAAAGCTTTGACAAAAGCATTAAAAAAGATAAACGATGGAAGCACTCGGTTGTCCCAAGGGAAAGAGAGAATGGCAAATACACATTTCGGCGTGAACAACCTTTCATCAACTTCCACATCAGTATCACGTCATTCATTTTGATTCATGTAATACGGATTACATTGCCCTTATGTAGTTTTGTACTTTAAATTTGCTTTAAGCCCGTAATAAAATATTATAAAACAACAAATCGTGTTTAATTTTGTAGTTAATGTCTTTGATTTACTTTCATATGTTTTTCATTTGTTTGTTTTGTTTTATAAATAATAAAATTAAAGTAAGGACTGAATGATTCAATAACTCATTGAATAACTAAGTTTTTGTATTCAAGCAGGATTTCTGCATGATTGACTGTCGTGTGTTGTGATGTTTTGATAATCCTTGTTCAGGTACTTGACAAAAATTAATGTAAAAATTTAGGTTATTCCTATGGTTTTGTTTAGTAGAAATATGAACATGATTGTGTACTTGCTATTACATTTATTTATTTATTTATTTATTTATGACTCTTTACATAACAGCTACAGGTAAAAACCTAATACAGCCATTTTGACAAAACTATAACTACACAACAATTATTTTCAGTACAAGAATAAGTAAACTATGCTAAAAATATATAATACAGGCTTAACAGTAATAATCAACTATGTAGCGCGAGCTATCAAATAATATTTATCCAAACATAACTTTAGAAACAAAAAGAAGTTAAATATTTCAGTGAATATCCATTTTATGAAAGTGAAGGAAATTGATTTACTTCAATTAAAAACAAACTCATTTTTGAATTAAAAACATCTATTTCTGTTTTAAACTTATTTAGTAGGCGAAGTGCTTTAAACAAAGACAAATTATAAAATTGTACAGTAACACTTCGAGGTATGTAAAAAACTATGGATGAACGCAAATTACTTCCAGGGACATATAACTTAATTTTATCTAATAAATAAGAGCTATCAACAAAATTGTGTAATACTTTGAACACCAAAATTATATTTGATTTGGCTCTTCTACTGGCTAACGATTCAAATGAAAACAAAACTCTCAATATATCTGTTGAGAGATCTCTAGGACAAAAAATATTAAATCGTTTAAAATATAGGTATCTTAAGAATCTATTTTGAATGGTCTCTATTGATGATATGTGGTAATGTATATATGGATCCCAGATTGGGGCACAGTATTCTAGTCTGCTTCTAACAAATTTAATTGGATACAAAACCATTCAATAAATATTATCTATATAATAAAAATGAAATGTAGTTTTTTTACTCATTGCCTCAGATAGTAACAGTATTGTGTGACTGTACGATTATTACAAATGAGGCATCTGAATGAGTCTTATAATATGTTCTGCAAACTATCTTTCTATTCTATACATGTACAATAGAGCTCTAGGTTATTTGGATCTTTATAATTTACCTTAGAAGAGGACCTACTCTACGCACCAATGTGAGAGAAATTTTCTAAGTGGTGGAAGTGGAAAAGAAAACTACTCATCCTCCACTGTGTCATTCCTTTTAAAAATTGTAATGTCAACTAAGATGACGGTAGGCCGTTGGCTATCAGTGCAACTAAGCCCCGCCCAACGCGTCATTTGCAGAAGTGATAGTAAACCATTATTTAGTATTCAAATAACAGGTAAAAATATACAATAACATAATGAATAAAATGTAAACGATAAATATCAATTAAAGAAATTTTTACAGTTCATTAGAGTTTTTTTCGCAACTAAAAACTGTTGCGGAAGTCGAACGGTTGAAGTTGTAAGATAGTCACACCCGAGATGTACGGCAGCTCAGTGGTGCAACGATTTCTTTTTGCTACTGAAACCCCTATATGCGCTAAATATAGCAGGCATGTCACATTCTGTTTGGCCTAATTATAACATATTTTGTGTGGAGACTGTTGTCTTTTGGTTTGGTCATTCATTATTTTATTACATTTTCAACTGTCGTATTTTACGATAACTTACGACTACGACGTTCATAAAATTTTAATTAAGGTGTGTATATTAAATTGTATTACCAAGCACAGACAAAACGTTAACAGAAGTCACACATATCAACCTAGAATGAAATATTAATTGAATAATGTTTAATGGTGAATAAGGATGAGCTCTCACCTAATATGAGATACATCATCCTGTAAAAGAATGTTTTCATATCAGATTACAATTTAAGCTAATGTGGATAAATGATCTTTGATTCCAAGGATAAAAAGAAAGTAGGCCTACAAGGGGTAAGGTTCTATTTCAGTTTGACAGTTGTGCCAACATCTGCGCAGTTGCACATCGATAAATTGTTCTAAGCTCCCTAAATCTTACCGACACGATTTGCCTTAATAAATCTTGTCTAAGAAGACAATGGAATACAAAACTCACCTGTCATAAAAAAAATTTATATTCTTTTTTTTAAATATACACTTTATATAAATTTATAACATTACTAATTATTTAAAGCAGAAATTATAATTTTATATAACCTTTATATATTTTCGATCTCATTACCAATGAGGACTTATAACTTTGTACTAGACTATCATTTAGATATTTTAAAATCCCCCAAAATAAGTGCATCATTTCAATAATACGAATTTCAGCTTATAATGTGGTATAATCTAAAGTACAACACCATCTTATATATATATATACACATACATATAAGAACCTATACACCAAATCAGAAGTAAATATAATTTATTTACTCAATAAATACCTAATATTTGTCTTTACATACGCACAACCTTGGTCGATATCAATAATTGAACTCAAGATAACAGCTAGTGTTCCGAACCAAACTCTTTGATTGTTTATCCATAATAGGGAAGTATTTATAAATGTTTAGTTACATTTTGAACATTATTAAAAATATAAATTAATTTATATACATTTATTTGATTTGAAATACAGCTTGACATTATAATAACATATTTTGTAAACTAACGAATTTAGTACTAATATTTATTATCATTTCTTAATAAACTTTCAGAAACGTTTATTGGAGTATATGTGTGTTTTGGGTATTTGTTTTAATATACACTACAAAATCATACTTTCAAAACAAGTTTAATTTGATTTTACCATAGACAGAGACGGATTAAAGTCACATTAAAAATTCGATTTACATAATTTGGCTTTCGTCCAAATTAAACACAATTATTAATTAATAAATGAGCAATAGTATTGAAAATATTTATCTGCGTAATAATTTTATTACGAAATCTATATTTATCAAAGAGGATGTTTGTATATATATATATGTTTGAAATTCATGCGCTGCCAAACCATCCAACCGATCGCCATGAAACTTTAAAATGTTGTCCTGTATACTCCCGAAATGGTTTCTGTGAAGTTTGATGCAGATCCGTCCACAGGTTCCCGCCCCACGGGCTCCTAAAGATCCCATGTTATTCAAATGGAGAATCTTAATTGTTTACAAAAAACATATGACTGTGTGGTTTAATGTAGTTTCACATGCCATAAGCAGATTGAAGTTCTCACAACAACAGTACTGTATATGTTTTGATTTATTGTAGTTCTACATTTCACCTTGAGAGTGTAGCACACAATACTTTTACTTGATCAGGTGATCTGTATTTGGTGTTAACCTTTTGTCCTCGGTAATTAAAACATGTGGTGAAACGTGAAAATAAAAAATAAATAATTATTTGTTTTGCAGTTTGCTTTTTATGTCATACCTCCTAAAAAGTGTGAAAAAAACGTTGCAAATGTTATAGGTCTAATAAAAATATTTCATATTATAATATATAATTGGGTGCAATCGTAAATCCTTGAATATTCTTTAATTTGTTGGAATATTTACTTATATTTTTATTGCAAGTTTCAAACTCAATATTATGACCGGCGAAGCGGGTGGGTACAGCTAGTAATGTATAAATTTGACATTTCAATCCGATATTTCAAGAACTTAAGTAATTCAATAAAAAACACATAAACAAAGGAACAATTTTAAAGACTTTATTAAAACAATAGTTTAAAAAGGGAGCAATTTTTATGTAAAACAGCGTTAACAATGGGAACTAAAGCACAGGTGGCTTAACTTCCAAAACCATGTTCTCCAGTACATTTTGTCCGGTTATTTACTGGACAACTCCAGGTCACTCCTAAAATAAAAGTCCATGTAAATCACCAACTGTTCTATTTTCAGTGACAATGCTGGTTTTTCTCTTTACAACATTGTTGGCTGTTTGGAATTTAAAATAAAGTGAATTTCAATATACAGGGTGTTCAAAAAGTCTGGAACCCCCTTAATATTTATTTTATTAATCAACGCAGAACAATGAATCTCTAGGATGACTTTTTTGTAGTTTCAACGGTCCTTTTTCGCTTTGGGGGACATCCTATGGAGGAAATCTGAAAAATCTTAAATATAAGCATAGGTCGAATTATACCTCATTTTAAAGGTAATTTTATAAAAACACATTGCCGCAACCCCGACTGATGAAGGCATATTCGTTTGGAAATAGGAGCCTCTATACGTTTGGCCTCATTGGAACTTTGTGAAGCTGCTATTTCCTAACAAATATTCCTTTTTCAGTCGGGGTTGCGGCAATGTGTTTCTCTAATGCCTCTTTAAAATGAGGCATAACTCGACCTATCTTACATTTTAAATTTTTTTTAGACTTCATCCATAGGATGTCCCCTCACACCGAAAGAGGACAGATAAGATGGCCAACAAGTCAGTAACCACAATGAGGACGTAATCCTAGAATTGCATTGTTCTGTAAGTATTAATATTATGTAGTAAAATATTAAGTGAACTCCAGACTTTTATGTAGCATTTTATGTATATCCTTACTGTAAAATGTTCTATTTAATGATATTGGCATCAATATAATATAATTGGTAATATGCTTGTGAGAGTAATCGGTTGAGTGGGCTTCGATGCATTTGGATTGCAGGACACATACCCAAGTGGTGCAGTGCTGTAATCCAGCTAATTGGAGACAAAATACTGTGGAGATGTAGGTGATGGGTTATATATTCGGTCCTCTTAACACTTATATGATATCCGCTCAATGGTTGCCATCGGCGTGGAGGAGGCTGAGGTCCAAGTTTGATGGTGGTCAGGAACCGAATGCTGTGAACACAAGTCTAATTAACAAGTCTAATACCAGACTACAGAGGTCATACACACATTCTTGACTGAATTAATCATTATGTGAATAAGAAAACTGGATTTTTAAGAAAGTTATTCATTGCAGTCAAGTAGTTGAATGTTGATTAAACACTCGAACTTATGAATAACGATCGCCCCGTTGCGGTGTTATTAACCTATCCATTCGCTTTCTGGACATGTAACATACGTCATTAACATTTGTTAGCTTAACAAGCCATGAAACCAATAATTTATAATTCTATATATACCATAAGTAAGGTTATTCTGATCTATTAAATTTATCAACACAATTAATTAACTGTTATTCGTTATTTATTGACACTACTATATTATTAAATAACAAAAATGCAGTATTTCGAGTTGAATTATATTAAAAGTCTTAAGTGATCCCAAATAATTGGCAAAAACATTCCCCCATATTAAACACCAAAATTTTAAAAAGTTGAAAAATACCAGTTTTATTCCCAAATATGTTTTGTTGCCATAACTAAAAACTAGTCGTTTTCAATATAATACATGTGGTTTTTAATAAAATATTGTAAATTGCAGTTCATATCTTTCTTGAACATTTAATCAAAATCATTACAACCGTTTTTAAGAAATTTCCATTTCTGTATGTTCTTTTTACCGTAAAAATAAAAAAAACCTGAAATTTAAAAAAGTTTAAAAATAATCTGGAGATATTGGCTATATACACCTACATATCAAATTTCATAAAGATGTATCCATCCGTTTTGTCTCCAGTGAACTGCACATACACACATAGAGGCATTCACATGTACGGACAGGCACCAAAATTATTTTCAAAAAACCTACTTTTTTGGTTCAGGGAACCATACAATGGATATTTTTTGCCAACTTGTAATTTTTTTTATGATCGCAGTACTTTATATATGCTAACACATGTGGGAGAGGGAGAAAGTAAAAAGTTGGTGTACGTCTTCATGTAAGGAAACACAAGGAATATTATAATAAGTCTTAGTAATTGTTTTAAAAGTCCCTGGCTGAATAGTTAAGTATACTTGAGTGCATCACGCCCCATTAACGAGATTTTAATTAAAAACGTGACAGAATTCCAACAGTCACATTTCAGCAATAATAGGGGACTTGCTGTACTACATTGTCAGGCTTTCAGAATTAGCAGTTACTTTATTGTCACTGTTAAACGGTTACTTCTTACCGTTCCAGCAATAAATGTGCACTGGATATCTACGACAGATGATATTACAGACTTCCCGACAAATGTTAGATTTTTGCACTTAGAATAAGCATTTTTTATGGTAATAAGCAACCTATAACATTTATAATTTATGTTACATTTTAGTTTATACATATATTATTTGCCGATTAGTATTTAATAATTTGCAAAATAAAATATAATTTCTGAAATACAATGACTATTTGAATCTGTTATAGACACGTTTTTAAATGGTTTTAAAGTTTTAAGTTTTGCAAAAAAGCAAACGTTTTAAAATTTATTCAATAGAATCATAACGAGAAAGTGTTTTAAAAATAACTACAATCTAACTTACTTTTATTTAATCTTTTTTTTATTATTATTTTGAAAACTATTCTGTAATTTAAACACAACTATAACAGTAAACTATAACCATGTTAAACAAAACTAAATATATGACATTCTTTACAATTAATGTTACATTTAAAAATATAATTATGATAAAATTATAACCTGATTTATGAATTCTGGTTTATCTTTTGAAATAACTGATGTGTTTTTGACGTGAAATTATCGATTGTACAAAGTCATGTACATGTGTATTATACATTGCATTCATTTCACTAAATACATATCAATATATAGAAATAACTACCAAAAGGAATTTACAAAATGTTTACGAAAACCAACCCTCGCAGTTATTCTTTTTCTCAAAAACTGCCAAATTCTATTCAAACAACGCCCCAAACGTTCATTATAAAACTCATTAAAATTTTAGGAATTTTACATACGCATTTAAGAACGTAATAGGCGTTTTACGACGTCACCGAGTTTACGACATACTACTGAGAGACCGTTCATTTACAACACTGACCTGACGTTGGAAGTGGGGAAATCGGCGAGTTAAGTGTGAATGCATGATGGATTTGTACGTCTAAATGAGTTAAATGTGTGTGGGCAACGAGGCTACAAGACGATTTTTATAAAGCGGCTAAAGCCAGAGTTCCCAGGTGAGGCCGTAGACCGAGCTTCCCTAACGAGCGTAGCGAGTGATAGATACGTAAAACGTGAGGAGCTACCCCTGGGTTTTTTTAAATATCACTGCAATAAATATTGATTTTATTTTAAGTATACCGTTTCAACTAGTATTCAGTATATAAACTGTAATATAATTGTGTTTAATAGCTTTTAAATGGATATTTACCATAATGTAATACCCACTATAGGAAATGTAGACTAAATTATGATGAGTTTCAAGAAAATATTATTTTTAATTTGTTAATGGTTATTTTAGCAACTACAGACAAGAGTTGCAGTAGTCAAAAGAATTCAATAAAATTTTCTTATATAAGACGCCGACACAAGTTTTTGCGTATTTTATAAATTATGAAAGGAGTGTAGGATGATTGTGTACGACCTGTGTATAGTCTAGTTACTAACTGAGTTCGGTTGTTCCTTAGAAAGGGTGATTTATAAATAGCCAAACAGCCAGCACATCTAAGGAACCTACAGCTACTGCTTTTTGGGAAATCCGAACCACGTAATATTGGTCTGATTTTAAGCTTATTGACAAGCCTGATAATCAGTTCACCCCCTAACACAACATCCGGACACTGACTACCACTCAACATGGACAACCCAGACTTCTCTAGTAGTGTGTACGTCGGTGGCAAATATTGAGCGGACTCCATGTCAGCATTAAGAGGGTGGAACGTATCACCTACAATCTCCACAACACTTTGTCCTCAAGTAGCTGGGTTACAGCGCTGCACCTCTAGGGTAGACTGAGAAGAAAGCATTTGTTTTGTGACTCACTTGATAAAGAATTTTTTGTTAAATTTGGAAGAGTGTTTCATTGATGGAGAGAAGAAGGGTGGATACCAGAAAAGAAGACGAGATGACATTAAAAGCTACGTAGTAGTATAGGTTTTAAGGAGAATGTGCAGCATTGAAGATAATTAAAAACAATTAATTTTCATTTTTATAGCTACGTTATATTTATTAAATCATAATTCAGGTCATCGCTTGGAATACTGACCTGTGGCAGTTTAGCAATGTGTGATACTTTTTTTTTTTTTTTTTTTTTTTTTTGTACTATGTACATTTTGGTTATATATCACATATTTAAGACTCGGTACTGGTGTTGAAATTTTAAATTAGTTAAAAATATAATAAGTAATCTTTCTAATATTTTAATGTATACAATTTTACATTAATTATACAACGAATATAAATTCTATTTGAAAGTTGTATAATAACTCATTATGGCTTATTGTCATTTATAAATATTTTATTAGTACTAATCAATATTTATTTTTACTTTTAGTTTCAGCTTATAATATTTTCATTTGGTCGCTTTGTTTATTTTTTTAATATTCCACTTGTATAGTATTAGAATATTTGTTAACAACGAATACAAAAATGTTATAATGTTGTTTTATTTTATTTTAAAGTACTTGGTTAAATAACAACTTTAGATATTAAATATATCGTAGTTTAGTATGCTTGGCTTTACACGAGGTTTTGTAATTAGATTTTTTCAGGCAAAGGGTTAGTATTGCAATTACTTTTCCGGCTTTCAGTATCAACGAAACTCAATAATACAATAACCACTATCATGCTGAATAGAGTAGATAGTGTAAACAGCCTAATGAGCCCTTATGTCTAGTAATATAGGTCTGCCACATGAGGGCATATGTGGAATCATGTCCTGGACAAAGGATAGAGAAGGTAATTACAGAATAAGACCGCCATAGAGCATAAAGGACCTAGGTCCTTTGTTCACACGAAGGTAATGAACTAATAGACATTAAAGTGAGACTTCACTACTAGGTTCAGTTTAGATAATATATTCAAAACAATTCACACATAAAATATTCACCTTAATGGGTACTAATGACCTGTTTTTTTTGTATAATTTATTAATTATTTCAATAAATTAAGGATAATTAGTATTTATTGATAGTTGTGAGTAAATGAATTCCTAAAGCAGCGTGTTGTATTTTATAAAAAAAAACTTTAAAAGATATATAAAATACAAGTGAATGTGTACAGCACAAAATGCACAAACACTATGGTAATCAATTTCGGAAAACCGCTTTTACTTTCGTCATACTAGGGGAATTCACAAAAGATTTGTACGCCTTTTTGTACATACAGTATACTGTACATTGAAAACAATTACTTTATTTAATGACTGTCCCAACTTCACATCAGAGCGCTCTTGTGGCAAATTCTGAAACTACGAGGAGTTTCATAATGCTGCGGCCAATGGCGTTACGATGTAAGTCAGCCATAACAACACGTTTTGCTGTGTTTCAGCCCTTTGAATAAACCTGTTTTATAAACTATTAGTTCGATATTGAGAATTAGAGTGTGAATAAACACATTATTAACGTGGACTTTATATTTTTGTTTCCAGTTGTTTACATAGTAATATCTCACATTACTCATATTTTGTTTATTTTATTATTATTTGAAACATTAAAAATGCCTTTCTAAGTTGATTACAACCACAACAATTACTAATTGTCTGTCCTATGTCAAATCCAGTAAAAAATTTAAGTTCTTACTTAAAATATGTTAAAGTCGTATTTTTTATATTATTTAAAAACCCGTATATACAGTGCCAATGTACGTGTATGGGTGGGTGCGTGGGTCAGTGCCAATGTAGGTGTATGGGCGGGTTGGGTCAGTGCCAATGTACGTGTATGGGTGGGTGGGTGGGTGGGTGGGTCAGTGTCTTTGTACGTGTATGGATGGGTCAGTGTCATTGTACGTATATGGGTGGATGGGTTAGTGCCAATTTACGTGTATGGGTGGGTGAGTCAATGCCAATGTACGTGTATGGGTGGGTCAGTGCCAATGTACGTGTATGGGTGGGTTGAGTCAGTGCCAATGTACGTGTATGGGTGGGTCAGTGCCAATGTACGTGTATGGGTGGGTTGGGTCAGTGTCTTTGTACGTGTAAGGGTGGGTCAGTGTCATTGTACGTATATGGGTGGATGGGTCAGTGCCAATGTACGTGTATGGGTGGGTGGGTCAGTGCCAATGTACGTGTATGGATAGGTGGGTGGGTCAGTGCCAATGTACGTGTATGGATCAATATCACTGTACTTGTTTGAGTGGGCGGGTGGGTCAATGCCACTGTACGTGTTCGAGTGGGCGGGTGGGTCAATGCCACTGTACGTGTATGGGAGGGCGGGAGGTTCAATGCCACTGTACGTGTATGGGAGGGCGGGTGGGTCAATACCACTGTACGTGTATGGGTTGGTGGTTGGGTCAATACCACTGTACGTGTTCGAGTGGGCGAGTGGGTCAATGCCACTGTACGTGTATGGGAGGGCGGGTGGGTCAATACCACTGTACGTGTATGGGTTGGTGGGTGGGTCAATACCACTGTATGTGTATGGGTGGGCGGGTGGGTTAGGTTATGTTAGGTTAGGTTCATAATATAGTTTGAAATTAAATGAAATACGTCTTTATTTTTAAGGCGAGGTTAGGACTAGAGAGACTGGATACTGATTATCAATAGTTTTAAAAATTCTTATTTCTATTTAGTAATCATTATATTTAAGAAAGTCTGAATTTGTAAGAAATATCATCTGCGTAAAAATATGGTGTTAAAATGATTTTTATATAAACTGGAGTGGTAGATCATCTATATAAATTCCATAATTATTATGAATTATATAATCCATCTAAATAAATTTAAAATTTTTTTCCCAAAACAGATCCTTCTGTAACACCAAAGATGATTGTTTACCAAGGGATGATTGATGTTTAAGTAAAACTCTAAAGATGCTTGGCGTTAAATAGTGAATTTTGTCGTTTACAAAGCTCTCAGTGTTTATTTGTAACTTAATTCATTAAGGCAATCTTATTTGAACAGCGAACCTTACCTTTGTTACTTCCAAACTCACTTTGTAATCATGAGATGTAATTTTAATAAATTATGAAGCATATTTTATCATTAATTTAGCTTTTAAAAACTTATGTGCATTTTTGAGTAATCAAATGTTACCTTCTAATTGGTTTTAACAAGATACAATATAGTCTGTTAAATTGTGCTTGCATTTTTAAAATTATTACTATATATTTATATAAGGCGAGCGTGCCTCATGAACGTAACATTAATACTGAAAGGCCTCAAAAAATTAAAAAATGTATTTTAATAGAGTTTTGAATCTTTTCATGCATATCAATTTTAGTATCTAGTAAGACGAGCTTGAAGAATATGTCAATAGAATTGTTACATTTTTGCTTTTCAGTTTCTTTATTTATAACTAGCCGACAGCCCTTGCTTTGCTACGGAGTTAATCTCTGCACTTGCTTACCCTTCTCCCGTAGTTCTTTCTAAACCATCACGTCAATATAAAAGCTCAATATTGCCTTTGACCAGCAGGGTCTTCTAGGCAATAAAGTTGTTTGGTCTAGAAAACCATATAAGTCTTTAGGGGAATTTCAACACGGTTATCTCAATATCGTAAATTTCTCAAATATATTTTACACGTATATTTTTAGAGAAACAAAAAAATATTGAAAAGTGTAATTAAATGTAAACGCTTAATATATCAATAGGATAAATGTTAAACAAACATAATAAACTGGTTTATTTATTTGCAAAACAGCTGTTATTATTCTACTAAAATCAACTCAATGTTATCCTTATAAAACAATCTTTTAGGAGTGGTCACTGCTCTTTCGGAATATTTTATCAGAATAAAAGCACTTTATTTTTCCTATTTAGCCTACAACAAACGTTTGTACTGAACTTCAGCTCTGTACGATTACGGGAAGTGGGATAGTTAGTTATGAGTGAGTGAGGGCTTTCTCTTTTATATATAGAGATTATTTTCTATACAAATATAGATGAAAAAAAATATTTAGTAAACATTTAAATACTAGCTGTGGACTCAACAGTGAGTTAAAAATATCTCAATTGCACATAGAGTACTTAATAAAACTCTCATTTTAGAAGACAAAACTAACATTATATATTATATTAACTATATTATGTAATAGATAATAAAATTGAACTGCTCTATCTATACAGGACGTGTGTAGGTTTATAGTACATCTAATATTGATAATATATCCCGTTAAATATCGTATGTATTTTTATCAGGAGCATTTAATGCATTAATTGCCGTACATTTTAAAAGGTTTCATGTAAAATGTGTGATAGATGCGTCATCTCCCGAATGAATTGAAACTCGTCACAGTCGGTGCCAACCATTTCATCACTCGGTCAAATACAACTGGCAAAAAGCAGATTGGTTTGTCAATAAGTGTTATAGGAAAGTAACCAAGCCGATTCAGAACTGAAGTTCCGATTTTATACTGATTGGTTTCACCCAGAGTAACAAGTACTGTATAGGAGAGACAGCAGAGCGCTTATGCAGCCAGTATTTTATATTTAATCCGCGTATTTATTCCAGTCTGTAGAAAATGGTTTTGGTATAGGTAGAACCTGAAATAATCTTAATATAAAAACTAATTAAACTTAAAATAGTTTTATTTATTATTTATTACTGAGACGAAAAATAAATGTATTATTTATTATATTATTATTCCCCCAATTGTTGATAAATGGGCAAATATGGATTTATAATTTGTGTCAGAAGTGTAGCTGAGTGAATGTAGTCCCTGTTACTAACAAAGTAACGATTATTTGTACAAGTGTGAAAAGTAAAATTGTAAAAATAGTGTAAAAAGCCGACTTTTCTTTATAAATTGGCGTAAATTAAAGATCCAATGACAAATGAACAGCCGGTGGTTATCAGCTGACCCCTTTCAACATTTTCAATGACTCTGATTGGGATAAAAATATAATTAATAGTGGTTAGCCAGGACTATGAACATTGTAAAATGAAAACCATTTGCAGCAGAGAGATTTTTATTTTTTATCCATTAACAGGCTTATAAATGTTATTAGAATATATATACACGAAACTATTCTCTGAATACTTTTTAATGGACATATGTGAATAGCTTTAGCCGTAGCATTAAAGTTGGCAGTTAGTAGTGAATATAAATATAAAACAATCTTATACAACAATTTAATGGAAAATAACAGTGCATATTTGTTTAACCTATTGTTTTTTGCGTACTGAAATATCTGTGTGTGGATGTAAAATAAACTGCAGGATAACTTTCCATTGGAGCACAAATGGTCCAATATGATAAACATAACATGAATTTAGTACATCATTTCAGACTACGATCCTACGATTTTAAAGTTTAAAACTATTGTTTTTTCTGTATATTGTTTAAAACTTTGTAAAATTTTAAACGTTTCTCTCGTGTTATAAGTTACATTATAATAATTTTGGAATGTTTACATTCTTATAATAGATATTTACAATTTTATGAATATACAGACTTGAATAAATAATATGACATAGCTCCCTCCCCTTACACCCCTCCATCCCGTACTATAATAATTAATACTATAATCCCTCCGGGCTATCACATCAACTGCAAATTGCATGATTGATCAATTGATTAGATCTAAGAGCTGTTCAAGTATGCCCAAGACCAACACAGACAGCAGGAGCTAGTGAGCACACAAGTATGTTTTATGAAGTTAGAGTCAAAATTGCAAAGTTCCAGGAAGTCTGAAACATTCAAGTTAATCTCAAACTCCAGTCGCTAATTATTATTCATTAGTAAGACGCTGATCATAGAGATAATGGCGAATGTAAGAGGCGAATGAGTGTGATAAGTGTATATGAACGATTGGAGTCATTGTTACTAACTAAGGTCCTCAGAAAGATCAATTTATTTATAGCCCAACAGATTACTAAAGAACCTTTATCTTTATATGGAGTACGAACCACGTAGTATTGGTTTGCAGCTAACTAACAAGCCTGGCAACATCTGAACCTTGACTAATTGCAAGCATGGACACCACAGATTTCTCTATTAGTGTTCACATCTACAGCAACCATTGACAGGACGCCATGACAGTAATGGGAATACTGAGCATAGAACTTATCGCCTGCAATAGAATCTAGTCAGTTCTAATAAATACCTACGTTGCATTTTTTTATCATTTTTTAAATTTTTTTGGGGTAAGATGTAAAATTTACACGGATGTAGTAATAGATTATACAATAAAATGTATATTTCAGTAAACATAGCCCTTTTATCGTACGATTTTATATGTCAAATTACTTATAAATTGTTAAATTATAATTATAGTTAACGTTGTCAGTCATCTAGAGAAAGATTATGTACCTACTCTATCTGATCTCAACCACTACAATACGCAATTATATGGGTTGACTTATACTAATGGTAATTGTTGCCTTTCTGATAGCCTAGTTAGCGGAAGGTCACAGGTTCAAATACCAGGAGGTCCACCTAAAATTTGCTTTAGGGGTAGAAATATTGTCCCTTAACAACTTTATTACTCACAGTAAAAATTGCCTCTAGAGTAGATATATTTTTAAAAATCTGAAAACCCATTTAAACAGGTTATAAACCTGTTTTGTAATAAAAAAAATGTGTTGAATTGCTTAGTTCAAGTGTGTGCATGGTAATTGAGAAGGCCTAGCTAAGTATGTAGAGTCAAGTAATGGAATTTATGTTTGGTAAAATTATTGGACAAAAATAAACACAACGTTTCGACAGGTAAAATATTCTCACGTCTTCACGTGTTTCTATCTTACAGTATATTTAAAGCTATTTTATTCTTCAACAAACCCACGGTAATTTAGATAGTGTAGGTTAACCAACTTAGCTTAATAAAAGGTAATAAGTAGCACCTGAAGATGGGAAATCATTTTACCTGTCGAAACGTTGTGTTTTACCAATCAGCAATTTAATAACCAAAAGTAATTGTCAAACATCGAAAATTACTCATTTTATGGCAATAAATAATATATTCTTTGAGGCTAGTTGGTTAAAACAACTTAATTATTGTAACTTTGCTTTCATCAAAAACTTTGATAATACCGACATTGAAACCACAGTCTCACATCACCCCGAGTACGGTACAGCAATGTAATAAGTTGCAATGGAATGTTAAACTAAACATATAAAACGGGCAGATCAATAAAACACCTTAGGTGTTTCCAGTATTACGTTAAATGCCAAATGTGAACTTGTTTGTGATGACAGTAATATCATCATAAATGTTGTCATAGCTATATGATGAAAAGGACGCTATGTTAATATTCAGACGTAGACAGCGGTAATGCTGATGGATAGGTGCTGATGTTCCTCACATCCTGACGCCAGGTGATTTTCTGGGTTATCGCTGGCGCTGATAATGACGTTAATACGCCAGATATGATGTGTACATTTGTACACGTAGAGTGAATAACTGTTTGTAAACAAATTAAATAATATCAGTCAGCCCAACAACAGCATAACTTGTACAATTTTACCTTTCATAAACAATGATAGTAGCAAGATATTTATTTTTAATTTCTTCAGATCAGTAAATGGCAACTTAAACACTTTTTCTTGACTCAATTAAATATAAGTACATTTTATTTACCCTCCATTAGATTATTTACTGAACAAAATAAAAATTAAGCATTGAATACTTATAACATGTTTAGCGCTGTCCCTAAAAAAATGTGTATCTAATAAAAAAGCGCCATTGGAGTGGGGCCTCTCAACACTTTTCTTTCTTCCACTAGTCCATCCCAGTCTTCTCCTTGTCTCTCTCTCTCTACACCTTCCTCTACTCCATACTTTTTTTCCCAGTATCCTTTCCCCCTTTTCCATATCATGGAGCCTTCTTGGCACCCTAATGTGTTGCATCTGTTCACCTGTTCGAACCATCTCAGTCAATCTCTATCGACTCCACCCATAGTAGCTTCCCCTACCGCCCCCTTGATTAAATCAATGTCTTCTGGTACCTTTACTTCTTTATATTTATTTGGTTCTGGCTGAAACGCAATGTCTGTATTAAAGCGTCCATACACGAAAAATCTGAAAACGAAACTTACGAATTGTTTGATAGGTATATTATAAAACCTGTAAGGTCCATACAGTATATCATCAGGTGAAAAATTACACTAATTTAATTAATTAAAAGTAATTACAGGGAAAGGCAGCATTATTATTCACTCAAACACAGCAAGGCCATATGGCGGCAACCAGCATACCTACAGTGTACTCTACCTTGCGTTATTTATTAGCAATCTTGCTCCAGATGACTGAAAGGATGTTTATGCTACTAATTAAATTTAATAAACACGTGGTTTGTTTAAAATGAGCCAGGCTTATTACAGATAACTCTTTGATAGTTGGTGGTTTAAAAAAATGGAAACGTAAAAATTATTTTTTCTAATAGTAGGACCTATACATATTATTTGAAAATCTATATATTTAAAAGTCAAATACCACTGACTAACTCACTTACTCACTCATCACGAAATGACAAAAACCACAGAACGGATTTACATGAAATTTGAAATCCGATAGCTTTAGTATCGGAAAGACCCACTACGAAAAAATTTTTCGAAATTCGAGTAAAAATATTCTTTTTTCCATAAGAATAACATTTGGTTGATTTTAGTAAATTATAACAGCTGTTTAACAAAATTTAAATGCTTATTTTGTATGTTTGACATTAATGTATTGACGCATTAAGAGTTTAATCTTCAGCTGTCAAACAAAAACAAATGAATAGAACACGTTTGAAATAGGCTAAGTAATACATTGGGTATTTATACTAATAAATAGGTAGCGACGCAAGTAATGTGAGTGAGATATTGTAAATAAATTACGATTTTACGTTATATCTTTGATCCACTATTATTTGTGGTTAAAAGTCACATGCTGTGGCTGAAGGCCGAGGTGTATCGAGAGCAGCGATAGTCGGCGTTGGCACCCGAAGGGTGCAGGGGTGTCCCCTAGTAAGTTTTATGAGTTAATGTATATAGTTAGTAAAACTATCTATAGTTATAATAATACGGACCAGTACACAATTCCCCAAACCAAATATTCTCATGATTAATAATATACTCATATTAACATACTGTATTCATCAACAACAGCAAACATTTTGGTAGTAAATTATATTAATGCATGAATGAAATCATGAGGAAGTGTCTATCATCACACAAAACGAAATATATTCTGTGCAATATTTAATTTAAATATTGCTTTTAATAGATCTGCTACACAATTTACACGTGGCTTTTATAAGTATTTTTAATATTTAACAATTCCACGTAATTTTGAAATCTTCCACTACCTCCTTACGAACTCACCAACCTAGGCGCATTACATTTATTTTTAAATTCATGTAATTTACAGTTTATGATTTGTCATCTCTCTAGTGAAACGCTATTTGAGATATATATTATATTTTTTATTCAAAATTTACTACAATAGTATTTTTAATAACACTAATTATGTATGCAATAAATACATTTAAATAAATATAAATAACAATGAAAAGTGGTAATTCCCAGGGCTTCTATGTATAATAAAGTTATAACACAACAGTTGAGCACCCTTTAACATTTTATTGAATTGACACCGACCGTATTCAGCAATAAAATAGGTGTTCACATTCTAAACTGTTACGAAACAAATGAAATTAAGTAAAAATTATTATGAAGAAAACATATGTTAAATTGGTAAATATTTGTGATTTAGTGGTTGGTTGTCTTTGTCTGTGTTGTTTTTTTATATGTATAATTATTTCGATCATTGCGTTTAATTTTTTTGTTGATTAAATTGTTGGGATTTTTAACTGTAGAAATATGAAACCCAACACGAAAATTCTAAAATTTGGTTCACAAATCAAAAGACTAGATTCTCAAGAAGAACTTGAAATTTATAAACACAACCAAGAAAATCCACACCACCAAGTTTAGACATGTAAAACAGTATTTCAAGTTAGGCAGTTTTTGGCCACAAAGTAGCCTAGAAAGAAAATTAGGCGACCATCCATCACCAAACACAAATACTACTCAAGGGTGTGGTTGTTCAAAACCCTCTTCGTCAAACATTATTGGTCTAATACTTCCGAAGTTGAAGATTTTATTTTCCATTTAGTATTTATGTGTGTTTAGTTAAAATAATACAAATATACGTTGCTTAACTTTATTATAAAATATTTATTGTATCGTGTGAATTTGCAATAAATAACTTAACATTTGTTGTTTGAAACCATAGTTTTATAAAAAAAATAAAAAAATTCAAACAAAAGCGACAGCAAATTTTTTAAATTTTGCACTAAATTTAATACGATTTTTAAACCTTTATAAAATAAAACTTAAATACGTGCAAAGTTTTAATTTTCAGGCCAGAACCTTAAACAAACTATTTGTTTTCATATTAAAGTCACATAATATTTCAAACTGGTTAAAGGCCTCAAGTTGTTACATAACCTATAAATATTGAGGGGACAATTGCTGCCAGATGTTGTCAGACAGCATTGCGTCTATTGTTGGCCTACTTGGGAATGGTGCATTGAAGTACCCTAGGCCTCTAAAGTTGCTATAATAACAAATTTAATTTAATCTTCTACATAAAATTATTCTAATAATTAACCATAGCATTGTTATTGATAATTCCTGTCTATACGGTGCTAAATTAACTAAACAAAATTGTGTAACTCACCTAACCTTTTAACATTTCGAATTTTTTATGCTATAGCCAATAGGTGAACAAAATATACTGCGAAAATTGAATTGTTAGCAAAATTCTACAAAAAAAAATAATTAATTTATGTTTTTTTCAATTCTACGTTACCTTATGTATGCACGTGTATCCATTAAATAATCTAACTTAGTATATTTAAAAAGTCACATACCGTTAAAGTAAAAGCAAAACGTAGAGTGTTATTAGATCATAACAGCAAGAAAATTATTCATATAGTAACAGTGTTTTTCATTTTGTAAATCTTATTCTGAATAATTGTAATCTGAATTTAAATGATATGAAATACTGAAGTATAATATAATTACAGTATATTTGAAATTACTACATTCGATTTTCACGCAAGCTTCGTGACATCCAAGATTGTAACTTATGCTTTTCTTCCGAGATAAATCTTCAGTTACAAGTGACAAATACGACATCCGATACACTACCTGAGTTTCAGTTTGACAGTTGTGCCAACATCTGTAACGATAAATTACCCGTCGTCACCGTTGTTTAACCTGCGAAAGCTCTTTTTGTATTTACTTATTCAACTGATGTAAATAATATAACAACATAATTAACTATAGTAAATTAAACATTGTAAACAATTTATTTTATATTTTCATCATAAGACAATCAACGAAACAAACTACGTGAATATTAGCTGTATAAATCAAAGGCTCGTTTTAAAAACATATTCAATAAAGTCGCTACAAAAACTGCTAGCGTGATAAGCTTAAGAGCTAAGGCTTCGGAATTCAAGTGAATTTTCTAAGGTTTTAATCCCAAACTGAGATCACAGTGGGCACTTCTTTCGTTGAAGTTCAAGCACTGGTCTGCAAGCTCATTGGTAAATGAAGTTTAGTAAAAAATGGTAAATCTAATAGTTTAGTACACTAAATGATGAGGTTTTCATTATGAATGTAAATTTTTTATCGTATACGATACCTTATAAAGAAAAACTAACCATCATAATTATTTCATAATGTATTTTTATTCTAAAAAGTACGCATTTAAAAATCATAATATGCCTCTTTTGATAGTTACAAATTATTTTACAATCGATCCACAGTGCTATTTATCTATAAATTTGTAAATTTCTGGCTTAATTTAAAATAAAAATAAATCTCAAGTAAAATAAGTACCCCTAAACTCGTATTCTACAGTTCGGTGGTATCGTCCCACCCGTCTAGCTGTACACGTAGGGGGGTGGGTGGGGCTCTTAATAGAGCAGACAACTAAGAGCAAGCTATTCTAATTCAAATGAGGATATAATTAGACTTAAATTAGAATATGTCACTACGATAATAAAAGTGTTACGTACTAAAAAACAAATTTCATATCATTAGAATCGTTGCACCAAAAAAGAGAAAAATCACTTTCTTACTCATATGGTATTGAGACGTTAATGACATATTTACACTCAGTAGCAAAATAATTTGAGACTGCACAATTTCTCTCTATCCCTTTAGCGTAGAGATAAAACGTAGCAAGCCGTTAGTTTACGAAAGGTCTAATTAGTGAAAGGCACAGCAGTCCTAGCTTAAACTAAGGAATAAAAATAAGCTAATTTTTTATAAAATATCTTTTAATAACAACAATAAAGTGTAAAATAAATCACTGAATCGAAAATAATCGTACTGAAAAACTTCACTAAAACAGTCCTACAAAATATTCAATAATTGTTTTAATCATCTAAGAATTGATTATTTTACACAAAAACGAATTAGATTCTGAACTCATACGAAGCAGTACATACAAATTGGTACTTACTGAAGTTAAATTAAAGAAGTGCTTGCCAACTTGTATACTTCCAGAAAGTTCAAACTCACGGGTTTGCAGAAAACTTGATACTATCTGAGCAGTAGTGCTAGAAAGTAATATCAAATATATTCTCCTTTATTCATTATTAAGACACCGATCGTAGAGATATGGGTGAATGAGTGTGATGAGTGTAGATGAACAATGTAGTCATTGTTTCTAGCTAAGATTTACTGTTTCTCAGAAAGGACTATTTATTAGTAGCCCAATGCTAACCAAGGGATCTATAGATTTACGTGAAATCCTAACCAAGTCGTATTGTTATGATTTTCACCTAATTTACACGCCTGACACTCAGTTATCTTCCCTACACAATATCCGTTGCCCTACTACCACCCAAAATGGACACACCAGACATACGTCGATGGAAACCATTGACCGGAGGCCATGTCGGTACTAAGGGTGCCGTTTCACTTTATGACAAGTGCCCCTTTATGACACAGCCTTCCACTTCAACGATTCGGTCCGTAATAATGTATGTATCGCACTACGTGCGATTTCATTTGATAGGAGAGAACCTGTTTTAATTGGGCAAAGAATGATTTTTGTAAAATATTTAGCCCGCTGACGGTAAAATGTAATTGCTACTCTAGGGGTGTCTGGGCCTGTCGACTTTCCACCGAGCATAGAATCTACTGCCTACACATCTCCTCTACACTTTATTCCCACGTAGCTGGGTTACAGCACTGCACCACTAGTGCCGACTTACAATATATTCCTTGTATAATATTTGAAATAATTTGAATATAATTGATTTGGCTGATAGTGATTGCTGAGGAACAAGCAGTTTTGGTTACTTACTGACTCACTCACTCATCATGAAATATTAAAAACAACCAAACCGATTTACACGAAGTTAGCTTTAGTATCGGAAAGACGCCCTACGAAAGGTTTATTCACAATTTCATTCCTAAGGGGTACAAACAGCCCCTCAACATTTCCTTTTTTCCGTGAGAATAGCATCGGGTTGATTTTAGTAAATTATTAACAGCTGTTTTGTAAATAAATCTTGTTTAACATTATCCTATTAATTAATGCATTAGGAGTTTAATCTTCAGCTGTTGAGCAAAAACTAATTAAATGAACACCTTTTAAATAGGCTAAATAACACCATTGGGTATTTATATTAATAAATAGGTAGCAACACAAGTAGTGTGTGTGTGTGTGTTTTTAACAGCTCATCATAATTTTAAAAATCATAACAATACGTGTCAAATCGTACAAGTTGATCAGCTGTTGTCCGTAAATGATGTCCTGTGACCTCCTAGTTCACCTTTTCTAGTGTGGATCACAGGTACATTTGTTCCATTTACTTGTAACTGCCATGTCCACTTACTCAATTAAAAAATGTTTAATTAACATTTCTGACCACCTCAAAAAATTAAAAAAACTTCTCAATGGTTGCCCATTTCAGGGGTGTCCATGTTGGATAATAGGGTTCATATGTTGTGTGGGGAGGAGAAATGAGTGTCAAATTTGTCAGCTCTCTGAAAATCCGACCAATACTACGTGAATCGGATTCCACGTAAAGCTATAAATCCCTTAGTTGCCTTGGTTGTTGGGCTATTGATAAATTGCTCTTTACGTGGACATGTCGGCATTATTTAATAACAATGACTACACTCATTCATATACATTCGTCACAATTATTCGTGCCTCATATTCGTCCATATCTCTATGATCGCCGTCTGAATAGTGAATACTAGATAATATACTACTAAATTACATTTTATCGTGTCAAATCGTACAAGTTGATCAGCTGTTGTACGTAAGAGTACGTCCCTCGACCTCCTAGTCCACTTAGTCTAGTGTGGATCACAGGTACATTTTACCAGTTGTCTCTGTTTACTTGTAACTCCCATGTCCACTTACAAGGGACAACTTGTACAAAGTCAAGTTAACCGTAACTAGCTAATAGTAACATTCAAGTAATTTGCCTATCATCTGTTACTGAGCTTCGATTAATGTACTAATTTTAGTTTGTCTTTTTACATGTAGGCTTAATTGTTATTTTTAGTCCAATTAACTTTGAATTTAGAGTGCTATATTTAACATTACTAGATTACTTGTCTAATTTTAACTATCAATAACAGTCAACTACGTTGAAGCTTCCAATAACAACATTCAATTATTGTTCATGCACACTTTGTTATCGATGTTCATAATTTTGTGTTTGCTACTTTTATTTTATAGTTTAGTGTAATTCAGACGATTTTATTTTTATATACCACTAAATTTCTCTTTTATTTACAAATAAAAATTATTATTATCCTCATCCATTAGCTAAGCGTTTCACCAATAATAGATTGTGCGTATTTTAAGGCGAATTTGAATGATTATATGATTGTAACCCCATCATCGATTTTATTGGTACAAAATGGATAGTAAATGTCACATTAGTGTTTTGTCTTCAAGACTGTGATCAATTTTGATTTCATTCCTAATTTTACGTACTAATTTTATTTGTTGTATTTTTAATATAGGCTTAATTGTTATTTTTAGTAGACTTAACTTTAAATTAACACTGCTATATTTAACCAAACTAGATTACGTAGTTTTCCATAACTACTTTGCAGCTTTCAATAACAGCTTTATGTGTTCGTGCATATTTTTTATCTATGTTCATAAATTTGTGTTTGCTAATTATATTTTATATTTTAGTGTATTTCAGAAGATTTTCCTTTTATATACATCATTAACTTTCTATTTTTTTTACAAAGACTAATAGTTATTGCCCTCAAACATTAGATAATGTTCCACTAATAATATCTAGTTTATATTTAAGACACGCTGAAGTTATGTTAAATGCTTTGAATACTATAAAATATTAACAAGTTAACTTTTCTTATCTCTTTCACTAGCGGTAGATACTAAACTTGTTCATTGACTCTCATTATAATATCTCGATACATATAACGTACACATATTTTTTGTAACCTAACCATAAATTAACCATATGCGTTAAATTCAGCGGTTTAGGAAATAAAATAAACATTATCATTAAAAAAATTCAAAGAGGGAGGAAGACAAATAATTCCAAGATATCAAATTCCTAGAACCTATTGTTTTGAGATCCATTTTTTTGCGTTCTCTATCCGGGTTCTTTATTATTTGTAGAGTAACGCCGTCAGCCTGTAGTTTCAATCAACACTGAAGTCGCTCAAAGCAGTTTTAATTCTCTGTAAACAATACAGCCTGTATCAATGCCTTTGATATATTTCCTGAAAAGTCTGAAGAAAAAGATTATTTTGTATGGAATTAAAACATGAATAATTTGTATACACTACACAATCTTCGAAATTTCATACCCAAGAATAGTAATAAAATGTATTAAATCAATTTAGACTGTATAATAGGAATATTGTTTATTTGATGCACCATGCTGTAACCCAGCTACTTCGGGACAAAGTGTTGTGGAGATTGTAGCCGATATGTTCTCTACTCGATTCGCGTCAAACTGATGTGGCGTTCACTCAATGGGTGCCATCGACGTGGGCTCTCTTAGGGAAGTCTGGGTTGTCCATATTGTGTAGGAGTTAGGATCCTTACGTTCCTAACTTTCCTGAGTATCAGACTTGTCAGTTAGCTTAAAATCAGACCAATACTACTTAAATATGTATGTCTCTTAGTTGCCCTGACTATTAGCTATTAAATGGTCCTTTCAGATCGTAGGTCAAACTCAGTAACCAGACTACACAGGTCATCCACTCTCAACCGACACATATATAACAATTAGAATTCGCCTTAAAATACGCACAATCTAAACTTAGTATTGTTACTGAAACGCTTAGCTAATGGGTAAGGCTAATAATAATTTTTCTTTTTTAATAAAAGTAGCCAACACAAAATTATGAACATCGATAAAAAAATGTGCATAAACAATAATTGAATGTTATTATTGGAAGCTTCAAAGTAGTCGATAGTTATTGATAGTTAAAATTAGACAAGTAATCTAGTCTTGTTAAATATAGCACTCTAAATTCAAACCAAAGACGACTAAACATAACAATTAAGCCTAAATTTAAAAATACAAACTAAAATTAGTACATTAATCGAAGCTCAGTAACAGATGATAGGCAAATTACTTGAATGTTACTTGTAGCTAGTTACGGTTAACTTGACTTTGTACAAGTTGTCCCTTGTAAGTGGACATGGGAGTTACAAGTAAACAGAGACAACTGGTCAAATGTACCTGTGATCCACTTTAGACTAAGTGGACTAGGAGGTCACCGTACGTACTTTTACGTACAACAGCTGATCAACTTGTTCGATTTGACACGATAAAATGTAATTTAGTAATATATTATTTAGTACTAACTATTCAGACAGCGATCGTAGAGATATGGACAAATATGAGACACGAATAATTGTGAGGAATGTATATGAATGAGTGTAGTCATTGTTACAAAATAAAGCCGACAAGTCCTTGTGAAGAGCAATTTATCAATAGCCCAACAACCAAGGCAACTAAGGTATTTATAGCTTTACGTGGAATCCGAACCACGTAGTATTGGTCGGATTTTCAAATAGCTGACAAATCTGACACTCGTTTCTCCTCCCCACACAACATCTGAACGCTGACTATTACCCAACATGGACACCCCAAACATGGGCAAAAATAGAGAAGTTATAATTATTTTTACTTATTTATTCATTTTTTTTAAGTTGGATGAAAATGTTAATGTAAAATGTTTTGATAGGATAGCGCAATATGCAAAGAAAATCGAAGAAATAACATGGAATTGTTTCAGTACGATTAATTATGACGACCATTTTTTACAATCGATTAATGTGAATGTTCATCTAAATGTAAACATTTACAAATACAATAATACAAAAAAATCCTTTAAAAACAGTTCATAAAACAAACTAATCCAAACATAGCTAATACTTTAGTATTCGTAAGTTTGGCTAGTTATTATAATATTTTATCTTATTTTGTAAATATAAATGTTAGCAACTCAAATTAAAGTTTAGCACAAATACTTTTAGCATATTAAGTATTAGGTAATAAGATGATTGTTCATAGTTGATATATTCTGTAGTTATAAGATTTGAGTTTTGGTATTTCCTATGTTCACTAAAGCCAAGAGAGAGAGAGAGAGAGGGTTATCTGCCCTTAGAATAAACATCACGCCACCCCAAATTCGAGCTCTCATTGGTGCTCAGGAATAAACTCACCTCAGGCGACGGTTTCGCGCCACACAACACACACTCACGCTTAGTCTCTCATAGTGTAAGGTCGCGGGTCTCGTTTCCAACTCAACAATTAGTGATTGTGTGCCTCTTTAAATTCTAACTCTACCTCTTGTAACTCTCTCTAACTCTGTGCTGCTCATCCAGACCTTCAAGAACCTCGTTTGTGCGGTACGTGGTCGGTCTTCTGGACATTTGAAACGCTCGTATTTCCGCGACTACTCTTCAGTGCTTTAGAACTGTGACAAAGGAAGGTGGACTGGATTACCAAAAGTGTCTCCAACTACTCCTGTTGGATACGTGGTCAACCAATCTCTATGGTGAGTCAATTCTCTCTAATTAATTATTTACGTCCTTTGTTTATTCCCCCGTCTGCTCCGGAAGAGCAGTGGTCCTCCGTGTTCAGGAACAGAAACATTAACATTCTCTACCCGACATTTAGTGTGGTCCTTCGAACCGGATCATTAAGCATTTCAAGAATGTTTTAGCTTTCACTTAATAATTTTGTTCACAATATTATTGTTATCATACTGAAAGAAACAGTTTGTATTGAACGATACTTCATTTTTATCGGTTTAACATGTGTTGGTTTAGTATGACTTATTAATTTTTGTTACTGTATTATACTCACTAATTTAACAAAAATATGTATGTATTAAACATACAAAAACTTATATTGAATTATTGTATTTATATTATGTACAACCACCATCCTCCAATAACCACTGATCACAAAGGAATATGTCTAAGTGTCATACCCAATGAACGTGTAGTGATGGGTGGGAGGGCTGAAGCAATTTTTTCAATTATCTCAGAGACTGATGGAACCATGAAATCGGTCTATAGTTTGTAGTCTCATCTTTCCTTCCTTACTTAAGTTCCTTTTTGTCATAAATTTTATTTTGAATTTTTATCATAAATATACTACCAATCATGAAATTGAATAACATACAATCCAGCAATACGAACATTTCCAGTTGAAATTGGCCACCCTCTGACAGGTCTACCCTCGTCAACGTCATTGAGGGTGTTTGGCCAAACAGAACAGTACACGCTTTAGCTATGCAAAGTCATTGACTGGACATTGCAGATGTTATGGTTTGTACTAAAGCATTGTGCTCCGAATAATTTGTATCAATAGCATCCAAAGCACCGAGGCCTTTTAGAATTAATCTTACTGAATTTCATATTTTCATATATAAATGTAATGGCAATCCATTAGCTGTAAACATTCATTAGCTATAATTAAGTTAAATCCTTGAAATACGGAACTTTTTGTACAAAGACGATAAAAGTATCAATGGCTGAGTAAGTAGAATATACAAATACTCACAGTTTATTTTTAGAGATCAAAGGTTTTTATAGTGTATCATAACTTCAGTAAAAATAGAGATATCTAATTTATATTGCAATCTATTTTGGACTTGCAAAATGGTTTTTAGCTGCTTAAACAATTCCAATTCTCTCTTAAACAGTTATAATACAGTTATAATTATAATTTGACTTTTATAGAAAATACTAATTTAAGGCGTGTAATATATTTTATTTTTATTTCCACTAAATTAAACTACGTAAGTATTAATTGTGTACTATACATCATATGGATTGTTGTCAGCTACATTTTATTAATTTAAAAAGCTGTGATATTATATATTATGTATATAAATATATTTGGATCAAGATCCAAAATTTGTGTTGTATATTACTAAAAATAAAATAGAGCCTCGCTGATTCTGTTTAGACTGGCTAATATATCCATAAAAGTGAGCAGGGGCACTTTGTAACTATGTGATCCATTGTTCGGATAGACTACCCGTAATCACAACACTGATCAGTGTCTATCCTCATTTCTACTTCCTATAGTTACATCCGCCCACGCTAGTTCGGAACCGATTCAACAGTGTCCATTCCGTACGAGGGAGGTTCATCCCACCTAGGGGATACCACTGTACGTATATGGGTGAGTGGGTGGGTGGATAGCACTGTATGTGTATGGGTAGGTGGGTGGATACCACTGTACGTGTATGGGTAGGTGGGTGGGTAAATACTTCTGTTATAAAGGCAGATATAGACCCCTAACAACGGTGTAGACTGTGGTATGCCATGAAATTAGCTACTGCATCGTCTTAGACCATAGCTACTGCATTGGCTTAGACCATAGCTACTGCATCGGCATAGACTGGTACTGACGGACCGTTAATAAGGAACTTATTTCGTCCATCAAAACTATTCCACGATATGGCCCAGCCGTGGATCGAATTGGGCGAGGAATTGTATCTGCTCAACTAGAAAACAGTACGTAGAGCTGGGTTTCGAGTTGATGCTTATTAAGGCTTATAAAAGTTACTCTCGGTCTGAAGAAAGGTATTTTAAATGGCTGAGGATGGTCTAACACAAGGGTCTGTCCTTGCTCTAATTTTGTTTAAAGTTCATGCCACTGACATACCAATGACAAAGTAGAGAACATTTATGTATACAGACGACACTGTTTTAACTTACTAGCACAAGGACTTCACAGCTAATAAAGAAACACTCACGAGTGACCTTGCAGCCTTCATGATTATTTTAGGATCTTAAAGTTAAATTCTAACACATAAAAATTTAATTACCCTGCTTCCACCTAAGTAGTAGTCTGGCTAATCATATACTGACTAACATACAGTAAAACATATGTAAATTCAATTTTTATTACCCAACGATATCTGCTCTTATATTATTATTGTTAAAATATTATTATTTAATACCGTGAAATTCAGTTTCTACAAAAATTGTAAATGTATTTTATTAAACTTCTATTTATCAATATGCAGTACGATTAAATTAGTCATGTTATTTATTTAAAGTTATTGATATTAACACATTGAAACATGGATAATAGCTAGTATCTAAGAACACTTGTTCTAATTGTATTTCAATATGAGTTCATTAAATACTTTATACTTGCACAAACCTCAAACTCAAGAAGTATAAAACAAATATAAAAAACATTCAAGAAAAACATGAAAATACAGGAAATCCATTTGGTCAGTAAAATATGAAATATTGTAATTTTTTTATATTTACAATTTGTTTTTTAATTAGCATAATACGTGTTGGTAGATATACAGTACAAGTAAACGTCACACAACACAAATTTATTACAATATAAGCACAAAATGCACAAATATACTACAAGCACAAAATGCACAAATATTATGGTGATCGATTTCGGTGAACCACGCTCACCTTCCTCAGACCAGAGGGATTCACACAAGAATCTCTTTCTTTTGTGAATCCCTCTGGTCTGAGGAAGGTGAGCGTGGTTCACCGAAATCGATCACCATAATATTTGTGCATTTTGTGCTTGTATTGTAGTATATTTGTGCATTTTGTGCTTATATTGTAATAAATTTGTGTTGTGTGACGTTTACTTGTACTGTATTTACAATTTTGACGCTTCAAAATAACTGCTATTTTAAACTTCATAAAGAAGAAGACGTTGAACAACATAATTATCACTGTTATATTTTACAATCTCTTAATATTTTATGGCTTTGATAAATTTAAAGTATTCTCATTTTCCGCCCGGAACATGATACCAGTATTGGCCATTGTGCGGAGTTTGTTGCTGTTTTAGTGCTCTATAATAAACGATCGCACACTAAAAAAGGTGTATCTTGTAATTAGATTTTAATATCGCTGTAAAAACATTCTAAGTTTACTGATATTACAACTAATGGCATTAAGTTGTCGTCTTACACCAGAACAATTAACTTTTAATAAATTATGAAACTAATTTATTGGATATATTGACAAGGGTATCCAATCTGGGTGTTATTGTGTTATTGGTGAATTTGGATGTAAAAGGTTATCTAGATGTTGTTAAAATATTGATGTTGCTCAAATTCAGACACGGTTTTTGAAACGAAACCAATTGTTCTCAGTCACAGAGAATGAAGAAACGGATGGATCATGCAATAACGCACTGAATGTAAGTCGAGATAATGTTTAAGGAGGTTATTTCTTCAGTTTGTCATGTGACTGCAGGGCCAGTACTATGTTAGTACATCCGTTATCGCCTCAAATCCCCAAGGACAATCTTAGTAAATTATTACTACAGATGTATATAGATGTACATTAGTTGTAATATTTTCAAAACTGCCTCTAAGGCATTCAATATGGACATGAGAAAGAGACCTCTGTTTCATTTTTATCTGTTACTTAGGCCTGCAATAACTGATCAAAATTACCTCAACATTAGAGCATTATGGTTAAACAAAAGTCAAATAAATATTAAACGATTTATTCAATAACGCACCGTTGTAAGAATATTTTCTATCTCGTAAAAATAAAATGTAAAATGCATTTATATAGATACATCTATAAATATAAAATCTGAATACAATTGAATTACTGATCACAGTTTCACCAAAACTTTGAGGCTGTTAGTCATGAAACTTGCACAAATATTCTTTATATCATCTAGATACGTACTAAGAGATGATTTTATAGTATTTTCTCTCAAAGAACTAAAATACAGTGATGGTCCTAGTACATACCCCGTTATCGGCTAACCAGAACCTTTTTATCTCGTTCACCATACGAATAAGAGAGCTGTGGGTGGAGTGATTTGACGTGAAATGTAATTTTTTAATAATGAAAACGTGTAATATGAATTTAAAAAAATATTACATGAGCGAGGTGATATGTGGTAGCGAGTGATGGGATTTGAACGCGAAGCGTCCAGGGGTGTCCTCTTATTTCAAAATGAAAATTGTAATGCTTATTTAACTACAGGATTGTTGGTTGTATTTAATAATAAATATTGTAAGATTCCCTATGAAGTATTATAGATTTATTTATTTTCTAAAAAGTCAATGTCACTCTGAATACGTTAAACAAAATAACAATACTATCGAGTCAGCAAATCATAATTAATCAATGCAATGATTCACTTAACCAAGTTATAATGAATATGTCCCAAGTCTACTACTAATATTTTAAAATTATAAAATGAGATAGGAATGATAGAACGAAATTATGGATTGAATATGATTAATAGCATAAGAATGGAGATAAAGTGCAATTTTTCTCAATATTACTCCAAATAAAAAATAAATTAAAGGGAATAAAAAAAGTAAGTATTAAAGAAAGTTTTCTTTTACATTTATTTTACTATAGGCACGTAGGGGAGGGAATGTTCTAGCTTGTTGAAACCAACTTGATTACATAAGAGCGGAAAGTTTCGTGTTTGATCACTCAGTCAGCGTGTAGCTCCTAGTGGTAGATGAAGACCATCTTCTCTAGAGAGGGCTACTCTTTAAGTACGTAGGCAGACATCTGGCAAGGGATGGATAAAAATTAAATCTGTTTAACTAATATCCGTTTCATCTTTCCGTTTACGGGTTGTATCTTTTTGTCTGCGTTTTAATTTGTTGATTACAAGATAGGAGATATACTTTACTCCTTACTAGAGGTTGTAAGAGTTTTTGATTTTATTTACGGGGTGGTTTATTTTTATGGGATAAGGAGAAACACTTACAGGAAAACTGAAATCCTAAATTAGGGTATTCCTCTTCTATTTAAATAAAATAGTAGGGTTTTTGAAGGGAATGATATTTTTCATTAAATAAATGTGAATTGTCATTAACCTGACTAAGAGAAAATCATAACAGAACTATTCGAAATAAATTAATATATGGAGTTTATAATAAGATGTTTTATTTATTTCTCTTTTAATGAATAAAAAGTTTTAACAATTGTTATTCAGCCTAGGTGAGAAAATTTAGTTATACAAAAAGAAATACTCCTATATGTGCCTACGAGGTGTGATGTGTTAGTCAATTAATTAGGATATTTTCGATTAATTTTCCAACTAGGGTAAGATTGAAAGATTTAAATTAGCCTAGTTAAGGAATGCTGGGTATTAGGTGAGGTTTAAATAATGAAAGGATTAAGATAAGCTTCCAATTTCCCAGTTAAGTGAAGATCCTTCTTTACTGTAAAGTCCTGTTATAAACAAATACGTCCAAGAGTTTTCGATGTCCGATGGACTGGGTAATTGCATAAATATACAGGGTGGAAAAATATGGAAACGCTTTCACAACAACGTTATTTTGTCCATAAATAATTCGATCATTTATTTTTTTTTAATAATTATATTCCATAAAGTATAATTCTTGATCAAAATACTCGTAGTTTACTTAAAACCGTTAAATAGTGGAGAAATAATATTGATTACATTAGTTACTCTGAAATTCAAATGAACATTACTCTGGAAAGGATAATTCTTTCGAAGTCCAGTTTCAAGCAATTAATTTCACTTAAATAGACCTTTCATTTGATGCCAAACTCGACCTAGACTTACATTGAAGAGTTTCGTTCAACTCCTCATAGGCCGACCTCTAAAAATATGAAATGTCGCTAATTGCGTCAAAAAGTGAGTTCTTTGTAACCATGATTATGTACAAGATTTCACTTTTACAGTGAAGTCATACAAATGTTTCAATATTTTTCCGCCTTGTATTTATATTTCAAGAGTTTGGAATATTGTGACAGTCCACCGGGTTCGCTATAACAGATAACACATTGTGGCTACTAACTGCACTTTTATCTACACTAAGTGATTAACTAAATTATACACTACGAGGTATTTACAGATTTATACTACCAGATAGATACTACTTAGCACTTGAAATAAAACCACAATTATCTGCAATATTTACTGTCACCTATCTTACTCGATTTTTTGTTCATATATATCTTACACCGTTTGTGAGCAGACACTTCCACTGCAAGCTGAAGACTGAAAGCGCACTTCCACTGCAGGCTGAATACTGAAGGCACACTTCCACTGCAGGCTGAAGACTGAAGGCACACTTCCACTGATACTAACTAACTGGTCGGCTGAGGAGTACATTGATGTAAAGCGTAACATTAAACAGGAAGAGTAATAGTAAACTCAATATTAGAGATCTTCTATCTTCAGCCACAGAAAAAGAAAATAAAAACATGGCCAGTACTTCCCGATTAAAATAATGAAGCTGTGTTCATATTTTATTATAATATAGTGTTTCAGAAAGAACTACCCAATGTCAAACAGCAACATTTATTAGAAACAAGGATTAAATCCAAACATATTGGACATTAAACGGTCCACAAAAGAAAGAAGTTTACTAAAATGTATCATATATGTTCAATGTTTTCTCCATTTGAGGAATTGAATTGAATTCAGCTTCGATACATAGTTCGATAAGTATAGACTAGATGTACTCTGTGATGGAAACGGAGGATATGTTGAAATTGTAAAATATCTTTTCGTAAACTTTATTTTTGTGAGTATTTTAATTGGTATTCTTTTTGACTTTTGTACTATTACTTATGATAATGTGGCCAAAAATATTTAGTAATAATTATAGATTTTCCAATTAAAAATATTATGTTTAAATTGACTAAGTACATTCAACTAGCGAGGGAATATCTGAAGTGTTCATTTTGTGTAAGAAAGAGAACTGAGTATCAGACTTGTCGGTTAGCGGAAAATCATACCAATACATAGTTATACGTAAAGCTGTAGGTCCCTTAGTTACCTGGCTATAGGAATTGGAACAGTTGAACTCAGTAGTAACAATGATTACACGCGTTCATCTACAATCATGACACTTATTCATCCCTCATATTCACCCATATATCGACTTCATTGGTCACTTGGGTGTAATTTTCTTATTAATGTGAATGTGGATGTATAAAGATCTTGTCGGTTCTCATGAATATTGAATAATAAGTTCTGACCGAACAACAGATGTTCCATAACTCTTGTAAAATGTCACGACAATTAAACAGTTCCATACATTAACACTGATGAAACACACTATGTATGAAACACACTATGTATGAAACACACTATGCAGTGTAAGAAACTGGAGTTCATCAGACAATTAGATACTATTATCACGTAGATAAGTATACTTGATATACACAACCCATTAAGGAACTTGTAATCAAAGACGGACAAAATATCAACAGCGGCATTTAAACAATAATATGAGTCTTATGAAATAATGTTGAGACTTAGAGAACATCGTTGATTTTTCGCTCTAGTGCTCTTAAATATTGGAATACTTTTTGATGCAGTTTTTATATAACTTTCATTTTAATTTGAAAGTATTTATTCCTTGTTTAGTGAATTTCCCGACTTGACATGACTACGCGTTGTGGCCTAACGTATTTTTTGTAATTAAAAGCATTGTTACCTGGGTAAAGAGTACTTAGATAACAATGTTTTAAGTCTGTTATTTATAAACTGATCTTTTATATTGGCATATCGTTAAATTTCGCATATCGCAGTCTACAATTCGTGTGTTTTGTCATGTTTGGGTAAAAAGGTAGTTTTTTTATTTGAATTTGAAATGTTTAAACAGCCACCATTTCAAAACTGATAATTGTAGACATTTGGTCTTTTTACATAAAATGTATTATTGTAAGATCAACTTTCATTCGAGAATTCAGTATTTTATGTCAAACTGTTTTTTGCGTATTTCAATTTTTGTAAAAAAAACACACACAGACAGAAAACAAATCGAAATAGGACATATGTTAACTCGCATTTTTGTCTTGTATTAACGTAACAAACAATCCTCTAAAACATGCGACAGTCGAAGCTGGACGCCTTGTATATTGTTCCACTGTATTTATGGACCAATTTAAATGCCTCTTCAAGTAAATGTCTACCTCAAAAAGTAGTGTCTTATGCCATACGTAGTACATTTTGCAACACCGCACGTCAGTGTTACACTCATATGCCAATAAGTGTGCTCATTCAAAGTCGAGACGAACAATAAATAAAGTCGAATTGAGTATTTATTAACTTACGGATTCAGCATGAATCACTCTTACATCAAGACCCGGCAACGTGCCACGCGTATAGTCTTAATACGAGAGCTCATTCCCTGGGCCATGCATTTCTCATGAGCAATCTCGCGCAGGATGAATTGATTTCCTTGTTTCCAGTTTCAAAGGTATCGAATGAGACAAGGTTATTTCTTTATTATTCTTAAACTTAGCTGGACTTTTCAAACCAGTCATTGATCTTCAATTACTTGACTCTTCGAGAGGTAAGATTACTTAAATTTATTATAAAAAGAATAAAGGCTTGAGGAACAGGCTTTGTAATAGTTACTTTTTACAGACTTACAACCTACTACATAATGCTAACTTAATAAATGGTTACAAAAAATTGGGACAAACTTCCCCCCATATTAAACACTAAAAAAAACTTTAAAAATTACAAGTTTGATTCCCAAATATGTTTTTTTTTCATACATCAAAATTAGTCAAGCTTACATGCAGTTTTTACTAAAATATTTTGAATTGTAATTCACATATTTCCTGAAAATTTAATCAAAATTTTTACAGCTATTTATTGAGACAACTCCATTTTTGTTTGTTTTATGCCCATAATAATAAAAAAAAAAAACTAAAATGTCAAAAACGTTACAAAATAGTCTAGATATATTGGCTTAATATATCTTCATACCGAATTAAATAAAAATTGATCCATCCTTTTGGTCTCCAGTAAAGTGCACAGATACACATACGGATAGACATCCAAATTCTTTTTTTTGGGGACCCTAAAATGGATTTTTGGAATAACTTGTAAAAAACCTTTTTTGGACGATCACAATACTTTCTCTATGCTAACACAACTGAGAGAAAGTAAAAATTGTACAAACAACAAAATGCCAAGGACGAATCCTGAACAACAAAAATGTCAAAATAAACAAGACATATTGCAAAATACTAAATACTACATATACGCTGCACCTGCCTCCAGGATAAGGGAGCTGGAGGAGCTTGTCAAAGCTTGCCTTACACTATAAACACCACTACTGAGCTGCCATTGCAATTTCCCATCAGGCAGTTCAGAGGCAGAGGAGGAGACGGTCTCTTCCTTGCAACTATTTTAGTTACAGTACACCTGGGAAGCAGTGAGAAACAAGGATGCCACATCACAGTATGGGCGAAACGTCTGGTTATCTTGTAAATATTGTAGATAGCACCTTGATGCAGTTGTCACCAGATAATGTAGATTCTAGTTATGACACCAGCCACTTAAACCTAAGTTCTAAAATAAAGTATAAGTTTAATGAAGAGACCTTCTGTAAATTTCATATTTTAGGCTTTATCGTTATATGAATCTTATTTATATTAAAGTGATAACCATACAATAATATGGCTATCAAAATTTTCAAAAATGTCAAAATATTAATATAATTGCAATTGTACCTAGTACCTTGACGAATTGTAAGATTCGAGAAGTTGAATTTAGTCTCATCGTACTGCATCTACTGGAACTGAATAATGGATACTTTACTATTCATAATGAAGATAAACTTAACTGTCAATTCAGTCCACTGAAGTACTGTACAGTGTACAGTTAGAAAATGTCTGTCTATCTTACTCGTTTAGAGAGTCTTTAAGCATCTTACGTCATCAGAAAAATAGATCGATGATAGCTGAAACACTTCTAAACTGGAAATTTAAATTATACGAAGAGGTTCATGAAGTGTCAAAAGATGGTGGAAGAAGTTTATACAATTTCTGTTAGTGAAAATACAAAAACAGAAAGCGGTAGACCAAATTAACTACAGGAAATTAAAAAATAAATAAACACACTGTGGAATTTTATGAAGAAAATTGTACCTGTTTTATATCAAAACATGTTTTGTAAATGTCTGTAATCAATTTAAACTTTCATCAAAATTAGATTTGAAAATCTCATCAGGCGTTATCTATACTCTACATGTATTGAAGATATAGTAATGTAAGTTTTTATTTTATTAAAAGATTTGTATTTAGTATTCCTTGTTTTTTGTAACCATAATCAGGGAAGTGTGTTATTATTATGATTAAACGTATATGATTCGTTAATTAGACGTTGGAAAGATCAAAGGATATCAATTATTAGTTACTCTTTAATTAGTAGTTTAGAAAATTACTCAAAGAAATTGCGTGTAGATTTTACATTAAACAAACAAAACAATATATTAATGTAATACCATTAAAATGGTATTAATTTACTGCTAATTTTTGTTTGATTATTTGTTTTTTTTTTTTTTTTTTAATAAAAGACCGCTCTCCTCTATTACTCTACCCATAGGCCATTGTTCTGCGCGGGGAACTTATCAGACAGTTAGGAGAGAAAACCAGTACAGTACAAGGTGAATGTTACTGATAAAAACTCACAGTGGAGGTCTGGATTCGAACCTGCGTACTTTAAAAAAATAACGATTCGCCTGTATTTTTATTATACAAAAAGAGGTATTCTTTGTTGATATTTTAACGCCAGCCAAATGAATGAGGTAATCTTATTAAATTTTGTATTTGAACTATTTAATTTCAATTTAAGCATTCAAATTACACCTCATGATTAAGGATGCAAAACAACCACCTTAATACTTAATTTTGAATTGAAAATATACAACAAAAATTTGGCGAAAATAAACAAACAACAATTGTTTATTTTCAAGAATAACGCAGCGCAAAACAAAAATTATAGGTAAATATTGTAAAATAACCCACAAATTATCGGTTATGACATTAGGAAATAATATATCCAAGCATATGTTGAAAATATGCTTTAAAACAATGTGAAACTCATCATAGCCTTTATTATACACTTTTTACGATATACTCCACGGGCCCTCCCCTCTAAGATGAAAAAAATTACAAACTGCATCAAAAGATAGGAAAAAACTTTCTACAGAGGTAAATTAAATACTTCTTCAAGACCCTGTACATATATATATATATATATATATATATATATATATATATATATATATATATATATATATATATATATATATATTATTTTTCTTGAACTTTTACTGATTCTTTAATTTAAATAACTAAACAGGGTGTCATAAAAAACCATAGCGCCAGAGTCAGGAAGTGATTATCTATGAATGAATATAACTAGCCGTAGTTTTATCCGTAACCCACCACTTTGCAGGCTAATGTTTTAACAGCTTGAATGCTCTTGTAAAAATTGAACTAGGCAACACTTTTTTAACTGAGCACTGTTTTTAATTAAAAATGTGGTGTTGGATTTTGTAAAAAACTCTAACAATTTTTCAACTTAAATATATTCTCCACAGTTACTGGCTTTCATGGAATTTGATTTTAAATTTTTAAAAGCTTAAATTTAAAATTGTTTTACTTTTGAGGTAGTTGGGTTATAGAAAGACTTATTGTTGAGTTAAAGACTGTTTGAGGAATGAACCTCCGTCATTGGGTGTGGACACTGTTGAATAACTTCCGAACTGACGTTAGCAGATGTAATTAATGGAAGCATACATGTACATTGACACTAGATCAGTCATGTGATTGCAGGGAGTCTATCCAAACAATGGATCACATAGTTACAGAGTGCACTCTGCGTTCTGTTACGGAGGGATTAGCCAGCATTAACAGAGTCAGTGAGGCAGGTCTTAAATGGCTCGATGGATTGGACTTAGCTTTGTTACAGGAGATCACTTTACATTTTAATTTAACTAATAATATCCAAATGTATGACTTTTGCATCTTTATACATCACAGCTTTTAAAAATTATAAAATGGTAGCTGACAACAAACCATACGATATATATAAAATTAGAAAGATATCCACCAAGTTTCATAAACAATCTTGAGGGATTGTTTAAATATCAATGTTAAAAAAAAAAATAATAATAATAATAATGAATTAAGTCAAAAAAATTTCACTGAATATTTTCGAGTTATTTTCATATATATAACTCGAAAATATTCAGTCTCCTTCCACCACTTGTGTTAGACCTTTTTGTAAAACCCTATACTAAAACAGGTAACATCTGTTTTTCATTTTACCATTGTTGTTACTGCGAAAGAGGCGTGCAAAACTGTCGTAATTGTGAATTAACTGTCTTTAATCTTGAACATCAATAAAATTATTATTGTTTTAGTTATGGATGGCTTATCTGAGATTCAAAATGAAGAAAGATTTAGTTAATTATGACTTTCCTAACAGCCTGGGCATAAAGACATAGCAAAACATGTGTTTACCCATATTAAAACGTAATTAGATTCCATGTTATTGAATTACTTACAACATATTCAGATAAGATCAATAATAATCTTACACTAAGTTTTATTATTTTTATTACCAATTTTGCATATTATCAATCTTTAATCTGATTCAAAGACACGTTACCATTTCAATTGTTTTATTATATTACAGTTTTATAAATATAGTAAATATAAGCCAGACTAGGTAATTGAATAGGTAAGTGATAAATTTTACTTTAATAAAAAAAATCAAAAACAGCACATATCAAATAATTAAAGAAAGCAGTTTGGAACTTTTACCAAAAATTACCTACTTATATATAAGGGTTATGATTTTTCCAGAGATCTGAGGGATGAGAGTTACGTGACGTATGTCTATTTTAACTCAAGTCGTTTCCATGCACCCACCCCTATGTATGGAGTAAACAACCTGGCTCACGTGTGATGGTTGTGATTTGTCAAGGGATCTGAAGTACAAGAGGTACGTGACGTTTGTATATTTTACCTTTAGTCGTCTCCATGCACCAACCCTTGTGAATGGGGGAAACAAACTGGATTACGTATAAGAGCTGTGATTTATCAAGGGATCTGAAGTACCAGAGATACGTGACCTCTGTATATTTTACCTTCAGTCGTCTCCATGCACCAACCCTTGTGTATGGGGGAAAACTGGATTACGTATAAGAGCTGTGATTTATCAAGGATCTGAAGTACCAGAGGTACGTGATCTCTGTATATTTTACCTTTAGTCGTTTACATGCACCCACCCCTATGTATGGCTTACATTTTAGTTGGTCCACTTAAAATAACAAAGCACATACTGAGTATCTATGTAAATACAAAGAGTTAAAGCAAAGTTACTGTAATGCTTTGGACGTGTCAAAATGAATTCAACAAAGCCCCTATTATTTCTGAAGAGTGGCTGGTGGAATACTGTCACGTTTTTAATTAGAAGCACTTCGAGGGTTGTAACACGTCCGAGTATACTTCAACTCCAATACTGTAAAGAGACACTACCCTACAAACCATTATGAATTACAATAAAACATATCAATTGGCATGGATTTTCACATTTTTAGACCATATATTTGTGAAATCTTCACATATAACACGTGAAGTTTTAAAAATATTTAGTTTCAAAACAGTCACTAATTTTCAATAGTAGCCTTCTTATTTCGTATCTAATAAAATACCTTTTTTTTTTTTTTTTTTTTTTTTTTTTTTTTTTTTTTTTTTTTTTGTAGTTTCGGATATCAAATTTAATTTCAAGACTTTATTATACTTGGATAATGTTCAATACGCCTAACCATAAAAGAGTTATATAGAGCTCAATGTTTCACATAATACGTTTAGGTATATACCTGATACGTAGGCAAGTAGACCACTATTATGACAAAAGTGGCGCAGTGCTGTAATCCAGCTAATTGGGGACAAAGTGTTTGGGAGATCGTAATCTATAGGTTCTATACTCAGTCCCGACAAGGCGTCCTCTCAATGTCTATCATTGTGGACACTACTAGAGAAATCTGGGATGTCCATAGTGGATGATAGTTAAGGTTCAGATGTTGTGTATGGAAGAGAACTGAGTGTCAGACTTGTCTGTTAGCAGAAAATCAGACCAACATTACGTGGTTCCGATTCCACGTAAAGCTGTAGGTCCCATATTTGCCCTGGCTAATGGGCATTTAATAAATAGTCCGTTCTAAGCTTAATCGAATTCAGATAGTAACAAAGACTACACTCGATCATCTACACACATTACACTCATTCACCCCTCATATTCGCTCATATATCTACGATAGGCGTCTTAGAAATTAATAATGAATAATGCCAGGTGTTCGTTAGAATAGTGCCATTGTTGAGAAATAAGCAATTACTAGACGATAAAAAATCATGCCGACAATTATTGTTCACTGTTTCAATAATTCTGCACTACCTAATCTAATACATTTTTATGGTTTTATTGTTTTTGCGAGTTTTTGCTACGGATTTTTCATTTAAAAAATAAAAAAACTTTATGTAGCTAAATTGTGTTTTCTAAGAAACATAAACTTTCCTGCAGAAAATATCATACATTTTTTTGAACTTGGGTATTTAAAAAACTTATTGACAAACTATAATCTATGAAATGTATTACGGTAGGTAATGCAGGGACTGTCAATAATGAACGGTAATTGTTGACAGACTAAAAGTTTATAGGTTAATATTGTTTATTTTCCAACAATGGGCATTACTGTAGCTAACTGCTGGCAATGGTATTAGTGGTTTGTAGTCCATTTATAGGTTAGGTTAGGTTAGGTTGAGTTAAATTAAGTTAGGTTGGGTTAGGTTGGGTTGGGTTGTGTTGGGTTTGGTTGGGTTGGGTTAGGTTAGGTTATGTTAGGTTGGGTTGGGTTGGGTTAGGTTGGGTTGGGTTGGGTGGGGTTAGGTTGCGTTAGGTTGGGTTAGGTTGGGTTGGGTCGGGTCGGGTTAGGTTGGGTTGGGCTGAGTTGGGTTGGGTTAGGGAGTTAGGTTAGGTTGGGTTGGGCTGGGCTGGGCTGGGCTGGGTTGGGTTGGGTTGGGTTGTGTTGGGTTAGGTTAGGTTGGGTCAGGTTAGGTTGGGTTGGGCTGGGTTGGGTTGTGTTAGGTTGGGTTAGGTTTGGTTGGGTTGGGTTGGGTTGAGTTGGGTTGGGCTGGGTTGGGTTGGGTTAGGTTGGGTTAGGTTAGGTTGGGTTGGGTTGGGTTGGTTTGGGTTAGGTTGGGTTAGGTTAGGTTGGGTTAGGTTGGGTTAGGTTAGGTTGGGTTGGTCTGGGTTGGGTTATGTTAGGTTGGGTTAGGTTAGGTTGGGTTGGGTTGGGTTGGGTTGGGTTGGGTTGGTTTGGGTTAGGTTAGGTTAGGTTAGGTTGGGTTAGGTTGGGTCAGGTTAGGTTGGGTTGGGCTGGGCTGGGTTGGGTTGTGTTAGGTTGGGTTAGGTTTGGTTGGGTTGGGTTGGGTTGGGTTGGGTTGAGTTGGGTTGGGCTTGGTTGGGTTGGGTTAGGTTGGGTTAGGTTAGGTTGATTTGGGTTAGGTTGGGTTAGGTTAGGTTGGGCTTGGTTGGGTTGGGTTAGGTTGGGTTAGGTTAGGTTGGTTTGGGTTAGGTTGGGTTAGGTTAGGTTAGGTTAGGTTGGGTTGGGTTGGGTTTGGCTGGGTTGGGTTAGGTTAGGTTAGGTTGGGTTGGGTTGAGTTGGGTTAGGTTAGGTTGGGTTAGGTTGGGTTGGGCTGGGTTGGGTTGGGTTGGGTTAGGTTGGGTTAGGTTGGGTTAGGTTGGGTCAGGTTAGGTTGGGTTGGGCTTTGTTGGATTGTGTTAGGTTGGGTTAGGTTTGGTTGGGTTGGGTTGGGTTGGGTTAGGTTAGGTTAGGTTAGGCATAGGCCTACGATTAGGCATACGATTACCCTTATCATATGAAACCTTTAGCTCTGTATAATTCGTATTCAGTTGGGTATATTCAAAATTACCCAAGTATAATATAGTCTTAAAATTATATAAACTATCGGAAACCATATCAAAATTGTAGGGGTTCAATAAAAAAAATCAGTTGGCCAATATACTGGGAAATTGCTATTTCGAACTACATGTTTTTAAACCTCTCAAAAAACATGTGGAATGAGATCCCAATTGTGGCATTGTTGAAAAAAAACACTCTGTATTATAAGGATGATAAATTACATTTTCTTGAAGCATAAGGTATGGAAATAAAGACCATTTTGACACTAAAGGTGGTCTTAAATCATCTCCACACTAGTTCATATTGGTGTTATTCTGATGGATGGTCTTGGCCACCAAATGTTCCCCTGGGTCACTTTTTGACCTGCAACCTCCTTTACGATAATATATCACCGCTGTCTTAGTGGTGCTAATAATAGGATATTGTGAATCATGGAATTACTACTATAATATTAAGTTACTTACTTATTTAATGTAAATTAAAAACTAAAATTTCAATAGTACAAATGTGAGATATCATACACTATTATTATTCTTTAGAAAGACACGGATCGTAGAGACATGGGTGAATATGAGGGACGAATGAGTGTGATGAGTGTAATTGAATGAGTGAAATAATGTCTACTAGGCTCGACTACTCTTCAGGACGAACTATGTGTTAATAGCCGAATAGCCAGGGCAACTAAGAGACCTACAATCACCAATACTTAATGTGAAATCAGGACCACGTAATATTGGTCGGATTTTCAGCTATTTGACAAGCCTTATATGCACATCAGTTATCGTCCCTACACAACATCAGGGTCTGATTGCCACGGAAATGGACATCACAGACTTCTCTAGTAGTGTCCATATTGATGACAACCATTGGGCGTACGCCATGTCAGTATTAAGAGGACCGAGAATACAACCTATCACCTACAATCTCCACATTTTGTCCCTAAGTACCTGGGTTACAGCGCTGCGTCACTGGTGCTGATTTTATTTATTTATTTATTTTTTTGCCACTAGAATACAGCTGAATGTGACATTAAAAATTGACCTTGGTTTAGTATTAATTAAGCTTTTATTTTATTTATTTCAGCAACTCAGTTCTTATATTAAATCTAGTTTTAATCAAATAAATAGTAATTTTGTTGTTATATGAAGGTGTAAGGAAGAGAATTTTCTTTCTTTCTTCGAATCATGAGAAGATTCGACTCATGTTATTTACGTAAAAGTATTAGTTTACGATATTGATTTTTTTTCCTGACATTTAGTGTTATTAAACTTGTACCGTAAATTATATAACATAATCATATTATATTTTACAGTTGATATTTCAAATATAGTTAATTTACGCTAAACAATTTTTAAAATTCAATACACCATTTTAAAAAGTAATTTTCATTCGAGGAGATTTTCTATTCCAATAACTATGTATATATTTCACAAAAAAACCATCCATTACAAATTGCATTAAATTCTAAAACAAAGTAAATTATACAAAAATTACTTTAAAAAGTTTTTTGGAATTTTTTGGGGAATATAACCTTTATTACAGCTTTATATGATAATAACATAGTTATTATATCATTAAAAATAATAATTTGGACTGGGATTGAAACCTAGAAAAATTTTTATAATACAACTATTTTATTAAACTTGACCTCCATCAATATGTGCTTGTGTTACAGACCTATAGTTACTGCAATTTACTTAAATATAGCTTTATAAAGTCACGACACTAGTGACAATTTAGAGAGTGCAGGCTATTTATATAGGAAAATATCAATAATTCAATTACTTTTTGAGAAAACCATAAATTGTGTTAAAAAAAAGGCTGCCAAAAATACTTCCACATGTCTATTTTTGTGTATCGTTGTTTCAATTGACTTCAGTTGTACGAATATTGTAACCCACTTGTTACAATAAGTTTGGTTGGTAAGCTATCCTCACCAGGCTTTGATACACAGGGTTCAGTTATACCAGCCTAATCCTCTGCGGTCGAAACTAGGAACGATTCGATACTCTTTCCAATCCAATTCTTGATCTCGATACCATATCGGAACAACGGCATCAATACCGACGCAGTATCGCATAAAAAGTATCGATACCATGAGTATCGGTAACGCAACAGTATCGCAGAGGTGACAAGGTATCGTGCGAATATACGCTGACAGTAAATATTATTATATTTATTTAATTAAAAACCCTTCATGAATATGCAATCAAAAACTATTAATGCGCCTCTATATAAAATATTAAGAAAATGTTATGTTTGAAATTTAAAATCTCTTATAATAACAATACAATAAGATAGTTAATACTTTTGTGGTTATTAATTTCAATTATTGTACTAATATTGTTTGGTATCGTTGGCGTTGCGATACTATTTTGGACACTGTCCCAGTACTTTCACTAAAAATAACTAACAGACAAGTCATATACATTTGACAAATCTTTTATAAAAACGTTTCACGTCTTTGTATACAGTTATCATCTTAGTCAAGACAGTAACAGGTTTTGTTTTGTACTACTTTTCTTCCGCGGAAGGGACAGTTTTCGATATTTTTCCGATACCGATACTACATGTTTTCTTGCGATACGCGGAAGATATCGGAAGTCCAATACCGATACTGTTGGTATCGGTAGCAAAGTATCGATACCAAGAAGTACCGTAAGTATCGAAACGTCACTAGACGAAACAATGCCCGAGCGTCGGTCCACCCACAACCCTGAAGTTATTAGCAAGTCTGCATTAAATCCTTGGAAAATAACTAAAACCAAATATCTAGTCAAGATCAATAAGTTGTGAATCAAGTTTTGTGATTAGTCTTAATTTTGATTATTTCTGTCCCAACTAGGTATAACAAATATTTTCAACATATCGAATTACCGATATATCAGAAACGATATATCGATCTAACTGTTATATCGAAAGAAATATATCGATATATTGGATAACTGATGTATTGAACTGTAAATTATTTATCTGTTTAAAATAATGCACTAACTCTTAAGTCATGTCCAAAAGGGTTCTGGACGCAATATTTAACAGACTTTGTGTCCAATTACCTCACCTTCTCGACGTCTCATGGACCGTTCTGACGCATTTTCTTGACTAGTGAGACATTCTGAACAAGATTGTGTAGTTATCAATAGTTTCGCTCCTTGCATTCTATTAGGTCCTTACTTTGCACTGCTACAAATGTAACACCTCATGAGAGAATGTTTATTCACGTACGGTGGTATTGACCCACCTGCCCACCCCCACATGTACGGTGGTATTGACCCACCCGCCACCCACACACATACAGTGGTACTGATCCACCAGCCCACCCATACACTTACAGTGGTACTGACTCACCCGCTCACCCAAACACCTACAGTGGTACTGACCCACCCGCTCACCCAAACACCTACAGTGGTACTGACCCACCCGCTCACCCAAACACCTACAGTGGTACTGACCCACCCGCTCACCCATACACATACAGTCATGTTTAGCTGTCACTATTTAGAATATCTACTGAATGCTAAAATGAATACATTTATCTACACAAATTAAGTAGGGACGTGTGGGATTGAATGACAAATAATTCAAAATAACAATAATCATAAATGTCATAATTATGTTACTTATAAAATATTAATGTAATAATGGTATGTAAGGCGACTGGGCAGGCATCTTAGAGTCAACGTTGCCAACTCACACACAACTTCATTTACCCGTTCCACGCACTGGTCTACAATAAACTACATTTAAGTGCGTAAACCTAACTTAAAAAAAAAAAAGTATTCAAGATAATTTATTATATCAATGCATGTTTTGTACCCATAAGAGGCAATTTAAATATGTTCGTTTGAATCGTTATAATTGTGAGAAGGGAGAATAACGTCAATATTTAGTGATATGATATATAGGACCAAAATATCGATATGGCCGGTATTACCGAAAGAAAATATTGCTACTAATATATCGATATATCGAAGCGATATATATTTACCGATATTTCCGATATACCGTTGGAATCTCTAGCCCCACCTACCTGAACGCTGTGCGCCTTGGTCTGGCAAAAATCATACTTATAAGTATGAGGATAATAAATGTTTCCTCATTAAATACTAAAAAATGTTTTCTTTATATATCCTTTAAATATCCTGTACATTATTTTAGATAAAAATATCCCACGTCAATTCGGGCTTTACTAGAACCTTTAACCATTGAATTGAATTATTGATACTGCTTGGACCAATTTATTCGGGATATAAAAGTGAAAAACAACGTTGATTGGTCTGGCTGTCATTAAGGGTAATAGAGAAGTAACCCAACCAACGTTCTGGTTCACACTGGTTGGTTTCAATCAATGTGACATGGCACGGGTTGAACTGCGTTATTTTGTGTCGTGTAATTGGCAGTATAATCCGGGAGAACGGCCGTGAAACAGACAGCTGATTGCCTGGTGTATTGACACTGTACATACTCGTATATAATGTATTGTACTTTAGCACAATATGTAGCTGTATATAGACACTATATACAGGGTAATAGGTACTTAGTATACAACATTTTACTGGGTTATTTTACATGGTATTTGGAGTAAAACAGTAGATTAAAAATTTATTTTTAAGTAGTAATTTTTAAAGGTTATTTACAAAATTAGTGACTTGAGACTAATGTTGTATTTATACCACTGTACGTGTATGGGTGGGTCAGTACCATGGTACGTGTATGGGTGGGTCAGTACCACTGTACGTTTATGGGAGGGGCAGTACCACGGTACGTATATGGATGGGTGGGTGAGTCAGTACCACGGTACGTTTATGGGTGAGTGGGTGGGTCAATACCACTGTACGTTTATGTGTGGGTCAGTACTACGGTACGTATATGGATGGATGGGTGAGTCAGTACCACGATACGTATATGGATGGGCGGGTGGGTCATTACCACTGTACATTTATGGGTGAGTGGGTGGGTCAATTCTTTACGAGTATGGGAGGGCAAGTAAGGCATTGTATAATATCCTATAAGTAAACAAGACTTTCATTGTTCTTATAGATAACTAATTAAATCGTTTACTTAGCTCATTTTTATTTTGTTGGTTCTAAAAGATACAAATCGTCAAGATATTTGCAAATGTGGATTTTGAAAGAGTGTGATGAGTTTAGATGAGCGAACGTAGTCATTTTTATAAAGTAAGGCCGTTTATTCCTTAGAAAGTGTCAAAAATTCATTCCCGATGATAAATGAATAAAAGATACCAATCAGTCGAGATATGAATTAAATATAAGTGTAATGATTATCAAAGTTAGTTAGTCAATAATTATTTTTATAAAATACTCTAAAGTGTGCTATATTTTTAAATAGCGTTAAATTTCCATCAGAATAAACTGTTTTTGTTAAGATTGGTTGCCTTTTATTGTGGTTTAAGGGTTAAGAAAGAACAACATTTGTAAGTTGTACAACAATATTTCTAACTTTAAGATGACTTTTCGTTACCAAAACGTGAAAGTGAAAGGTGTCAAACTATCTTAAAAACTTTTCTAATAAATCGAATTTTATTTGGTATATTGAACTTAATGAACATGTTTCGTTGGCTGATAAAGTTTTCCTTTTTTGTAACGGTTAGCACGGAAAAATAATTGATTAAAATCCGTGCTTTCAAGAACAAAAATGTAAAGCTATATCAGCCAACGAAGGACGTTCCTTGTACCAATGTACCAAATAAAAGAGGATTATTATGATTTTTAAGATAGTTTGACACCTTTCACATTCGCTTTTTGGTAAAGAAAATTCCTCTTAAAGTTAGAAGTGAATTTGTAAAACTTACAAATGTTGTACTTTCATGCACCATAAACCACAATAAAAGAAAATCAATCTAAAAAAAAAAAAAAAACAGTTTATTTTGATATTAATTTAACACTCTTTAAGAATATACCGTACTTTAGAGTATTTTGTTTATATTATTATAGGACAAACTTTTTTGTCGCTAATTTTGTAAAATACATTTAAAAATCGCTATTTAAAGAGAAATTCTATTATAATATTTCTAAAACCACTGTTTTATTTCAAATATCAAGTATTATAACCCGGTACAATTTTAAACACTAAGTGCAAATTGCCTATGCATAGATTTTAAAATTAATTATAATTATTCGATAATAAAACGTCAATATATGAGGGGTGAAATATCGTAGATAAACAAGGGTAGTAATTTTTCCTAAGGCTGGCTGTTCCTTAGAAAGAGTCTTTTATTAGTATCACAATAGTCAGGGAAACCAAGGGACCTACAGCTTTACGTGGAACCTGAACAACGTAGTATTGGTCTGAATTTTCAGCTAATTAACTTGTTTGATAATAAGTTGTCTTATTCAACACCTGGACATTGACCACCACCCAACATGGAAACTCCAGACTTCTCTAGTAGTGTCCAGGCTACTGAAAACCATTGAGTGGACGCTGTATCAGTATTGAGTGGCAAGCAAGCTATCACCTACAATCTCCACAGCACTTTGTCCCCAAGTAGCTGGGTTACAGCAATCCACCACTTTGTCCACGAGTAGAAAGTTACAGCAATGCACCACTTTGTCCAGGAGTAGCAAGTTACAACAATATACCACTTTGTCCACGAGTAGCAGGTTACAGAAATGCACCACTTTGTCCACGAGTAGCAAGTTACAGCAATGCACCACTTTGTCCACGAGTAGCAAGTTACAGCAATGCACCACTTTTTCCACGAGTAGCAAGTTACAGCAATGCACCACTTTGTCCACGAATAGCAAGTTACAGCAATGCACCACTTTGTCCACGAGTAGCAAGTTACAGCAATGCACCACTTTGTCCACGAGTAGCAAGTTGCAGCAATGCACCACTTTGTCCACGAGTAGCAAGTTACAGCAACGCACCACTTTATCCACGAGTAGCAGGTTACAGCAATGCACCACTTTGTCCACGAGTAGCAAGTTGCAGTAATGCACCACTTTGTCCACGAATAGCAAGTTACAGCAATGCATCACTTTGTCCACGAGTAGCAAGTTACAGCAATGCACCACTTTGTCCACGAGTAGCAAGTTACAGCAATGCACCACTTTGTCCACTTTGTAAGATACTATGTCTGAGGTTAAGTGGTAGAGAGGACTCTATAGTCCTAACCTCGCCTCCAAATAAAGTAATTTTTAATTTCATTTAGTTTTTCTCTTAACTTTCAATGCGTCATAACACCTGACGTACTGTAATGTGTGTATCAAAAATGATATTTCACGTTTTCGAATTCAAACTGATTCATGTAGAACAATAGTGAAGGCATTTTTAATTTAATTCTTTTTTTAACTCCCATTCGTTAAGTTTCAAAATAAAAATGTAACTTCATTAAATAAACAGTAAATCTGTAACAAATTTCGATGATTAATTATGAACAAGATTTTCGAATTTTAAATTGTTCCAGAAACATGGGAGTTCGACGTTATTGTGAACTCAGTTTAGTACTTCTATAGCTTTAAAATAAAACACATGAAATATATTGTAATAACAACTAAAAGAGGTCGTATGGATATTAAGCTCGTTTAAAAACAGCGAGATGTTTTTATTATTTGCACGCAGCTAACAATACCATATTGTTGGGCGTTATGTTTTGAAAGGGTTGAATGGTCACACCACAACTGTCAGTTTGTCATTCCCTGTTTCCCCAAGCACGTTGGAATATGTCACTCTATTGTATTGCAACTGATTTTGTCAATGTGTTGATTTATAGGTTTATTATCAACTAATATTTTTTAAATATCGTTAGTAAATTTAACTCTTAACACTTATTTTATTACTATAGTAAATAAATCACTAAATGACATTTTTATATTTAAAATTACTTTTATTTTATTTATTATTTTATTCCAGAAAGCTAATATCTTTGAGGTCAACCTTAGTGATACAGCATTGCAATCAGAACATACTATGGGGTTCAGATTCCACGTAAAGCTGAAGGTTCCTAATATGCCATGGCATCTAAACATTAGGCTGTTATTAATGAATCTCTCTAAGGAAAATTTGACTCAATTTAGTAACCATGACTACACTCGTTCATCTACACACACGAACTCATTCAACCTTTACATCCGCCAATATGTCTACGATCAGCGTCTTACCAATGAATAATAATTAGCGACTGGAGTTTGAGATTAACTTGAATGTTTCAGACTTGCTGGCACTTTGCAATTTTGCCTGTATCTAACTTCATAAAACATACTTGTGTGCTCACTAACTCCTGCTGTCTGTGTTGGTCTTGGGCATACTTGAGCATCTCTAAGATATAACCAATTGATCACTCATACAATTTGTAGCTGACATTGGTGTAAGTGTAGCCCATGGAAGTCAAATTTAGAACTGAAATATCTATAACCAAATTTATTCATCTTTTACGTAAACTTCTAGGTAAACCGAACCACGATTTGCTATGGCATTGGTCATTATTTTTTACTTTAGTTGTTAGAAAAATAAGGGGTACAGGAACGTTAAATTTGATCATAATATTGATTGCAATGTTTCCCAAACCAGTAGTACATATTGATTACAATGTTTCACAAATCAGTAACACATATTGATTGCAATGTTTAACAAACCAGTAATACATATTGATTGCAATGTGTCACACACCAGTAATACATATTGATTGTAATGTTTTACAAACCAGTAGTACATATTGATTGCAATGTTTCACAAACCAGTAATACATATTGATTGTAATGTTTCACAAACCAGTAACACATATTGATTGCAATGTTTCACAAACCAGTAACACATATTGATTGCAATGTTTCACAAACCAGTAATACATATTGATTGTAATGTTTCACAAACCATTAATACATATTGATTGCAATGTTTCACAAACCAGTAATACATATTGATTGCAATGATTCACACACCAGTAATACATATTGATTGTAATGTTTCACAAACCAGTAATACATATTGATTGCAATGTTTCACAAACCATTAGTACATATTTATTACAATGTTTCACAAACCAGTAATACATATTGATTGCAATATTTCACAAACCAGTAATACATATTGATTGTAATGTTTCACAAACCAGTAGAACATATTGATTGCAATTTTTCACAAACCAGTAATACATATTGATTGAATTGTTTCACACACCAGTAATACATATTGATTGCAATGTTTCACAAACCAGTAATACATATTAATTAATTGCAATGTTTCACAAATCAGTAATACATATTGATTGCAATGTTTCACACACCAGTAATACATATTGATTGTAATGTTTCACAAACCAGTAATACATATTGATTGCTATGTCTCACAAACCAGTAATACATATTGATTGTAATGTTTCAAAAACCAGTAGTACATATTGATTGCAATGTTTCACAAACCAGTAATACATATAGATTGCAATGTTTCACAAACCAGTAATACATATAGATTGCAATGATTCACAAACCAGAAATACATATTGATTGCAATTTTTCACAAACCAGTAATACATATTGATTGCAATGTTTCACAAACCAGTAATACATATTGATTGCAATGTTTCACAACAGTAATACATATTGTTTGCAATGTTTCACAAACCAGTAATACATATTGATTGTAATGTTTCACAAACCATTAATACATATTTAGTACATTTTCCTTATGTCTAAATAATAATTGTCAGTGAGTTATGTATACAGAGTGATTAAAAAAAATACTTCATTTTTTAAGGGTGGACCTTTTGAGATCGGATTTGTGACACATTTAATCGGATCTCCTAGTATAGACATTTAATCTGATGTACTACTTGACGTATGTTCTTGTTTAAGATTTTCTCAAGAATCCTTGTGGGCTGTCTCCTTGATATGGCAAAGACCCAAAATTGTAGTTAATTAAAAATGTTAATTTATAGGTTCAGTGCTATTGCTTTGTCTGTTATCGTTTAGGTTATATTATTGATTATATAAACCTACAATAGATAAACCATCTAATAGGTATATTTGTGGCAGAAATTTTGTTAGTTTGTGTGGCCCACAACCACAGCTGGTTTAAACTGCATTACATTTACATGGAGCTACACTAGCGCTCCACAATGGACCACAAAAACAGCTGATATTTTGAGACTCAAAATTTAACATTGGATGGGAAATCTATTTGTTTATAAAATCAATGGTTATATTAAATCAGTGAGGTACTTTAGAAAACTCCACATATTTTATATCTCACATTTTTTTCATGGCATATTTCAAACAAGTCTAAAAAATCATTATCATACTTCAATTTTGTTAGTCTCTTAATAACTATAACTAAATATCGGAGATTTTCAAAAATACTATTTGACTCAGTAAAGTATTTATACATCCAAAACCACAATGTTTTAGATATTTTGTGATATTTGGAAGTTTGGAATATTTGATAAGTTCAGCCTTAGGCTATATTTAGCAAATCGATATTTTAAATAAAATATTCTTATTTTTATTTATTACCACAAAGAATTACGGGTGACTTCAATAAACGCGTCAGTATGTTTTTACACCCAAACTAACTTCTAAAATTATACATTACAAGGCAGATTTCATAAAGGGAATAGCAAATATGGTACATTAATAATAAATTATTAAATGTAGCGAAAAGATCTAGTTAGGATGGGAGATTCTGATTGAACTGGAGGACATTTTTGCAATAACAAACTCAATGGTATTAATAATTTTTAATGATTTAAGAATATATATACAGGTAATCATAAAAATATGTTAGTTTAAGTATAGTTAAATTCCAAACAAATTATTTGTTAGTAATATAATAATCATCTAATTTTATTTATTGCAACTTAATTTCATATAATGTAGCAATTCTGTTTGTGTATTTATGTATGAAATAAATGTTATTGTAGTAAAAACGTGAGTTCATGATACGAATTCAATCTGCACAGCGATAATTAAGTAGTTTTAAACAAAATACATGAGCATAAAAATAATACTTATCGAATTTATGTTAAATAGTTGTCATTCTTCATCTATCAATGGCAGTTTACTAATGGGGATCGTAAGCGATAGGTTCTATGCTCGGTCATCTTAGTAACAACACGGCGTCCGCTCAATGAGTGCTATCGACGTGGACTGTACTAGATAAGTCTATCCATGTTGGGTGTTAGTCAGGATCTGGATGTTGTGTAGGAAAGTGAACTGAGTATCAGTGCCAATTATCTAAAAATCATACCAATACCACGTGGTTCGGATTCCACGTAAAGCTGTACGTCCCTTCGTACCCTGACTATTTGGCTATTAATAAATGGTCCTTTATGAGCTTCTGGTACTTCTTAGAAGTCAAACTCAGTTAGTAACTAGACTACAGAGGTCATCCAAACTCATTCTACATTCAAGTAATCATCCATATTTGGCTTTAATTACTTAAAACGTGTGTCGGTATCTCGAATACGAATAATTATATCATTGGTACAAGATGTCTCAATAATTGTTACCACTAATAAGACCACTACGATACTAACTAATTCAAAAATATAGAGTACATATTTATCATTGATTAAACCTTTCACTGAGTCTATATTGAACTATGAACTTTTTTACACAATTTATACAAACAAATAACACCGTCAAAAGCGTCACACTCGTTATTACGTCACTCCATGCATCAACTTCCCATTTAAACCAACCCCCACTTCATACTGGCCCGTTTCAATCAATGTAGTGAAATATAGATGTATATTTCGTTTCACCGTACTGTGTCCTTAACACCCCGATACTTTACTGTCACTTTACTTCCATTCACGGGTCAATATTTCAACTGATTGCCTGGCCGGACCATTTTATTATTATTTCATTTTTTATATTTAATGTCGCTGTTCAATTATCACGTCTAACGTTGACGATAAAAATTAAGTGTAAATTAAGTATGATACTATCTTATCGTTCACTTTCTCAACCATCAGTAAACTTTGTTGGATACAAAAATGTTCCAATAGGTTTATGAAACCATGACAACGTTTCGGCAGGTATGATCTCAGTAATCTGCAAGTGTTACTTTTTACTATAGCCTACTTTAAAAACTTTCTTTACCTAATCACCCATATTAATGGCACTTAAACCTGCATGATTATAGACCACTTTAGTCTCTTTAAAAAGCAACGTCCTCTGAAATTATTAAATTATGTTTAAAGACGACAGGAGTTTTATATATATATATTGAAACGTTGCGTTTATTTCATGTAATACATGTAGTGTTAAAAATCTCCAAAAAATGTTACAAATCATAAGTAATCCAATTCCAAGAAATAACTCTAAAAATACAGTATCTCAATTACATAAGTATTTATTCGTAAATATAGAAAACAGAACTATAAAATATATTTCTCTTTTAATCACTATCAAACATCCAGAAAGTTGTTATATATATATATATATATATATATATATATATATATATATATATATATATTAAAACACTGGTGAAAGCCTAACACACTACACACAAGTAAACGTCAGTAGTCTTGGCTAGAGGGTACCGACATTATCGCAAGATAACGGAGTCAAGAAATACCGAACGTGGCTGTTCTTGGATAGGTGGTGACCGGTGAGGCATTCTGTCCTTGCACGCAGCCCGGTCACTGGTAGTGGTTCGGGGGTCAACCTTAAGCCGTTGGTCCTCAGGTCATGTGGTAGAGACCAACCCTTAGCCCTAAACTCACCTGTAATATAAGACCTCCATCAACTTTTAATTTTTTTAAACGTCATAATCATGTTTTGAGTAAAATAAATGCATATCACTTGTTTTGTTTGGAATCGTTTCATAATACCCATCTCTTTACCATCTGCATCTTAAAAATAATAAATATTTTGTACCCCCATATTAAGCAGCTTTAAAGTGGACTTTATGAAATAAATTTATTGAAATTAAAGAATTTTTTGGTCTTGTAATTTTTTTCATAAATTTTGTACTATTTTTTTGTACTTCAAACTAACTATTTTTTATTGAAAAATAATTATTGTTTAATCGATTCTTTCTTTAATACATTTAGTGTAAACTTTGGTTTATGAAGGTTACTTAGTTCCCAAGAGATTAAAACTGTTTGTAAAAATACAAATAGAAGTTAGTGCTTAAACAATAAATTTCTAAACCTGCATTAAATAAAAAGCAGTTTGAATTTAACAGTGCTATAAACTGTATAAGTTTTTAATGTCCTGCTTTGAACCATCAACAGTAAATGCTCGTAGAACGATACGAGGACGACATTATGACGTTGACAAGGGTCCAGCTGTCAGGGGAATTCATTATAATTGCATATTTTATAAAAAACGTGTCATGAAATGACAGGCGCAAGTCTGCTTGAAGTCAAAGCTGCCTGTGTCTGCATATTAACTTTAATTTAATAAAGAGTAACTTTAATTAATTCTGATAAATAAAATATGAATACAGGAAACCGTATTAACTATGAAATAATAAGTCATTATTGCAAACATGGCGTCTGCATAATTAACTTAATAAGACAGCACTAGTGGTACAATGCTGTAATCCAGCTACTTGCTTACAAAGTGTTGTGGAGTAAGCAGGAACTAGTGGCACAGTGCTGTAGTCCCCCAACGCCAGCTACTTGGTAAAATGTTGTGGATATTGTACTAGGCACAAGTGGCGTAGTGCTGTAATCCAGCTAGTTGGTTACAAAGTGTTGTGGAGTAAGCAGAAACTAGTGGCACAGTGCTGTATTCCCCCCCACACCAGCTATTTTGGGACAAATTGTTGTTGAGATAGAAGGCACTAGTGGCGTAGTACTGTAAGCCAGCTACTTGGATACAGAGTTTTGTGGAGTAAGCAGAAACTAGTGGCACAGTGCTGTAGTCCCCCCCCCCCCAGCTACTTGGGGACAAAGTGTTGTAAAGATAGTAGGCACTAGTGGCGTAGTGCTGTAACCTCCCACTCTTCTGATATTAGGGAACAACGTAAGGGTTACTCAACTCTTCTTAAAGGGCTTGAGGTGTTTCCACAAGTTTAAATTATTGGAAATTCCGTCTTTTAATGTTATTGAAGGTTATTTTGGTATAGTAAATGGCAAATAATATTATAAAGAAACATAACAATAATAAATAAAAAATATTTAAATATCTTTCATAAATGTATGGTGTACAGCCTCTTGTATTTTTAATCTGTTGAATCGTATGTAAATATATGGTCATGCACACGAAGAAGTAGAATTCAATTAAGTAAGCAGAAACGATGTGCACCCGAGTTTAAAGGTTGTTTTTTAAAAAAGACTAAGAGGCCTTCGGAATATATAATCACACCATTTTTATCCTCGTTTAATTTTGCGTTACTAAATATCCATTTTCAAAATGTATTACAAGTTTCAATCATTTATATCCTACTTGGAATAAAATAGTACATGCATTTTAACTAGTTTTCACTGTACATCAAATTTACACCGTTATTACTCAAAAAGCCGTTCATTTAGAGCATTTATATTTTAATACCTGATTGATAAGAATATTTTCTAAACGTTTTTTAAAATTATAAATTTTAGAATTTACTTTTTCAAAAAAAAAGCTCTTATCAATTCCCTGAAACTTCGTTTTCTTGGCTTCTAGAGGTCGTAAAATTAATTACTTGGTCTTGTTGTAATCCACATGACATGGATAGTAACGCTAAATCACTTTCATATGTTTAAGTAAATGCAGTAATTTTAAATATATTTTAATTAATTTAAAATAACTTTAAATTTATACTGATTTAAATCAATATAAAATCACTGCATTTAATTACATTTATTTAAGTGATGTATCGTATATCACTTAAATAAATATTAATATTATATATTAAATAAATATATATATATGTCATAAGGATTACAACAAGACCAATTAATTAATGTTATAATCTCTAGAAGCCAAAAAAACAAAGCTTTAGGGAATAAGAACTTTTTTGTCGAAAAGTTAAAATTCTAAAATGTATAGAACTTATATAAAAAGTTCCTATCAATCAGGTATCAAAATATAAATGCAATACGTTAATGAGTATTTGAGTAATAACGGTGTAATTTTGACGTACAGTGAAAACTAGTTAAAATTCCTGTACTTTTTTGTTCCAATTAGGATGTAAATTATTAAAACTTGTTACGAAATTTGAATAAAATACATGCCATAACGTACAATTGAACGAGGAAAATAATGGTGTGATTATATTTTTCGTAGGCCTGTTAGTGCCTTAGAAAACAAACAACCTTCAAACTCGAGTATAAATAATGTCTGCGCTGACAATAGTCAGTTTATTGAGTATAATTACGATACATCACTTTAATAAATGTAAGTAAATGCAGTGATTTTATATTGATTTAAATCAGTATAAATTTATAAATTTTAAGTTAGTTAGCATGAGCTAGCTAGTAACAATGAGAGGACATGATGCTATCACGCACACAATGCTGGATGAGCTATTACAACATCTCAATGGGTTTTAAAGCTCATCCAATGAGATCAATGCATGATGAGATAGGGCTAAACAATGAATCCCAACATTGTCATATCAGTTGCAATTATGAGATAAATGGTTTTGCAACTAATCCAGTATTAATTAACTATCATCGCTGGCATTATCATATTATAATCAGGTATTTCATTAGGAGATAAAACACAAACTGTTTATGACAACCTGTTTAAGCTGCAACAAATATTTAGTACATTGTTACCATTCAGTTATAATAATATTACATTAGTATTTTGTAAAACGTATACTTATAAGTTATAATATATTTTCAATCAGTAGTTTATGAAGATTACTGAAAAATAAATACAGTCCAAATATATATAATGTATTTATTAAGTAAATAATCCATAGTGTCTTCACGTAGTCGACACTAGTAGTGCAGTGATGTAACCCAGGTACTTGGAGACAGTGTGTTGTGGAAATTGTAGACGATAGGCTACATGCTCCGTCCTTCTAATAAAGACATGACATCCACTCAGTGGTTGTCATCGACGTGCGCTCTCTACTAGAGAAGTCTGGAGTGTCCGTGTTGGGTGGTAGTCAGTGTCTGGATGTTGTGTATGGGAGAAAACTGAGTATCAGGCATGTCAAACAGCTGAAAATCAGACCAATACTCTTGATTTGGATTCACCATAAAGATTTAGGTCCCTTAGTTTCCCTAGTTATTGGGCTATGAAATAAATGGCCCTTTCTGAAGAACAGTTGGTTAGTAACCAGACTACACTGGTCAGCCAACACTCGTGTAATAATTCGTATTCACCTGTTAGCGTCTCATAACTAAGATAATAGAGAACACGTGATATATTGTGATTTAATGTTTTACTACAAAGACAGTAACTGACCAAGAATGTTGAAAATATTTCGTTTCCTTAAAGACAAACGTGTGTTACTTGTCAATGTTTTAATATCATTCTTCACTTCACTAGCTCAGTATTTTTTTTTAATTTTTGTCCGTGATCTTCTGGTTTGTCTGAAACATTTATATTATTGGTTCTTCATTGTATTTGTGTATTTGTCAAAGTGTTCTTACATTTCGCGGTTTTGTTTAGTTTTATGTATACTGTATTCAAATCGTATAGTTCCGAGAATCATCCTCGTAACTGTTCGTTTCACTAGTTGTATTTATTTATTTTTGTTTATTATTTTTGTTTATTTGTTTTTTATGTTTCAGTTGTTATTTCTCTAAATAAATATACTCCATAAAATAACAACTAAGACAAGAAATGATGTTACGTTTCTGGATGATGGCATTTCAACTTATGCTCTAATTACTATAACCATCAATATAAGTTATTAAGGGTCAGACCGTTATAGCAGCGTCAATTGACCGTTACCGAACAGTTAAGTACATAACAACCCACTAACGGGTTTGTAATTAAAAACGTGACGCAAAATCGATAGTAGCGTTTACACAATAACACAAGTCTACTGAATATATTTCCAAATTGTTCAATGTCACAGATATAGAACATAGAATACTATCAATTTAAATGCTACTTTTTTGTTTTCATTACCAGACTTACCATACTTCAATAAGTCGGCAGTGCTGTAATCCAACTACTTGGAGATAATGAGTTGTGGAGATTGTGGACGATAGGTTCTAAGTTCGGTCTTCTTAATACCGATCAGTGGTTGCTATCGACGTGGACATTACTCTGGGGTGTCCATGTTGAGTGGCAGTCAGGGACCAGATATTGTGTATGGGAGAAAGTGCGTATCAGGCTTTTTAAATAGCTATAAACCAGGCGAATGCTACTTGGTTCGGATAACACAAAATCTGTATGTTTTTTTTTTTTAAGGAACATTGATCTCTCCTAGTAACAAGACTACGTAGGTTATCCACAATCATAATACAGTCATGTAATCTTACATAGTTGGCCTAAAATACGCACAAATTTGTGTTGGTATATACAGTATATTTAAGAGAATCTAAGTATTTTTTATGATTTCATTTTGCTTAAATGCTAGTATATGCATAATTACACCATACTATTATAAAAGATTAATTTTAAACGTATATTTTCAATTTATTATAAATTTTAAAACCATATAATTCCCCCAATTATTTAACAAGTTTGGGCCTTTTAATAATTTAAATTACAAAGTATATTTTATTTGCTCGAATCGCTCGAATTTCGTTAGACGATAAAGTCGTATAATATTATTGTGATTGTGATGGAAGTCCTTAAAAATAAAACCTATTTTGAATCAGATTTTACTATTGGTATCACTCTATATATTTCTCATATAAAAAATATTTGTTTATACTCTTAACCTCCTCCTTTTGCCATGTATATTTTCAGGATCACTGTTGGAATTCACTTATAAACTGAATGTACTTAGCCCTGCCTTTATCATTTTCTATCTGCGTTCTCTTTCAGATTGTTAGTTTATATTTTCGTTACCCCCATGCATATATTCCAGCTTTCTTTCTATTATCCCCTTAAACTTACAGAATCTGTAATTTACGTAAATGTTCTATTATTTGTGGTAGTACGTGTTTCTCCGGTGTGCTTCAATTTAATTTGAATCAGATTACATACAACACTTCCTCTAAACACCAAAAAATTAAATTAAATTATAGTTAGTGTTCGAAAACTCCATTGCTTATAAGGATAGTTTTGCTAACCTAACCTAACCTAACCTTTTGTAGAGCAACAGTAAAAAAATTTCAAATCGAAAATACAATCGTACCCATCAAAGAGTCATAAATCTACCACAAAAAAAATGCCAGTTGCAAGTTTGGCTTTCAATGGTTTATTTTACAATTTATGTCTCATAAATAGACTCGGAATTTAAAGTTTTAACTTAATGGGTAATAAATAAGCTGTAAGGCTTTTGGAAAAGTTTACCAGGCCTTGCACCATGATTAATGGTCTTAATAAGTTATATCTCCAGATATTTTACTATGAAATCGACTTTTGATCGGTATTAAATAAAAAAATCTAATGATACGTCATTTTTAATGAGATTCAATGCTTTTAAAATTGTGCATATATGTTAAAATCTTGTTACGTTATGGCGTCGTAAAAGGGGGAGAAAATAATTACACAACTTTGAGCATAACAAGACGTTCGTGGTTGTAAAATTTATGTCGGTATTAGTTTTGAATCATAAATATTTATATATATATAAAGAACCACACTTAGCAATATTTTCTTGATGTTTTTAATGTTTAAAATCGATTTCTGTCTCGAAAGACCATCATCAGTTGAAAACAGAATAGCTAAAAATGTCAAATCATAAATATTGTTTAACTCAAAAGTCACGAGCGATTAGAATGATTTATCTATTTCACTTTTATTTACTCTCAGTACAAGTATTTTGAAGGGAGTTGATAGGCTTCGATGAAGAATAAATGTGTAACTTAGGATCTTTTGTGTCTTTTATATATAAAATATTAGTACGAAAAATTGTCACTAATTATTATATTACTACAAAAATGTACTATTAAAATACAATTATAATTTAATAAAAGCGTTTATTTGATATATTCTTTAATTGTATATATAATAAATATTTTAAAATCTAATGAATGGATAATTTTCTTTTTTATGATGTGTCAAAGACGTTTATGACAATGTTTAAATGATATTTTAGTATATTGGCCTTTAAATATGTAACTATGCATCACTATGATTATATTTGCTGACGATCAGAAGGGGTATGTAGTACGAAATGGATTGTATGGGACAGTTATAGACCAAATCACATGTCGAACGTAAACCAGCATCGCTGAACAAAGCTGCTGGCTTGGTTACTTTAATTGCCTGGAGAGTTAATCAGCTCTGGTAATCAGGAGATAAAGTACGTCTTTATTTGTTCCTGTTACACCTGCTCTTGGCAGTTCTGTGTCTCTAACAACTTATTGGAGACAATCACTTTGACTTTACTATTCATTTTTATAAGAAGCTATGATTTATTTATATTTGTGTGTCCTAGTATAAGACTTTTAAGTACTAGGGAATAACGTGTTGAAATTATCACTAATAATAATTATCAGATAATAAAATAATGTATTAATTACCACAAAACCACAAGATAAATAATATAAATACCTGAATTCTCGTATCTCAGGATGATATAGCCGTGATTAACACAATGTGATACTAACTATAACAATGTGTCACTAACAAGGACAATGTGACACTATCATGTGACACTTATCAGGACGATATAACACGGTTTTATACTAACAATCACAATGTGTCACTAACTAGGACAATGTGACACTTACCAGTGCGATATCACAATGTGATACCAACTATAACAATGTGGTACTAACTATAAAAATGTGTCACTAATTAGGAAAATGTGACACTATCGGGTTACATTGTCCAGCACTATATAAAACTAATTAACACAGTGTGATACTAACTATAACAATGTGTCACAAACTAGGACAATGTGAGCTATCACGTGACACTTACCAGTGTGATACTAACAATAACAATGTGTCACTAACTAGGACAATGTGACACACTATCAGGTGATACTTACCAATGCGATATAACACTAACTAACACAATGTGTCACTAACCAGGAGAATGTGACACTATCACCTGACACTTACCAGTGTGATATTAACAATAACAATGTGTCATTAACTAGGACAATGTTATATCATGTGACATAACCAACACGATATAACACTAACTAAAATAGTGCTATAATAACTATAACAATGTGTCACTAAATAGGACAATGTTACACTATCAGATGATACTTACCAATGCGATAAAACACTAACTAACACAATGTGATACTAACTAGGACAATGTGACACTATCACCTGACACTTACCAGTACGATATAACACAATGTGATACTAACTATAACAATGTGTTACTAACTAGGATAATGTGACACTATCATGTGATACTTACCAGGACGATATAACACTAACTAACACAGCGTAATTCTAGCTTTAACAATGTGTCATTAACTAGGATAATGTGACAATATCATGTTACATTTACCAGAACTATATAAGACTAATTAGCACAATGTAATACTAACTAGGTAATGTGAAATTATTATGTTACACTTACCAGCATGACATAAAACTAACTAACACAGTGTGATACTAACTATAACAATGTGTCACTAACTTGGACATTGTGACAATATCATGCCACACTTACCAGGACGATACAACACTAACTAACACAGTGTGATTCTAGTTATAACAATGCCTCACTAACTAGAACAATGTGACAATATCATGTGACACTTACCAGGACGATATAACACTAAATAACACAGTTTGATACTAACTATAATAATGTGTCACTAACTAGGACAATGTGACAATATCTTGTGACACTTACCAGGACGATATAACACTAACTAACACAGTGTGATTCTAATTATAACAATGCTTCACTAACTAGAAAAATGTGACAATATCATGTGACACTTACCAGGACGATATAACACTAAATAACACAGTTTGATACTAACTATAATAATGTGTCACTAACTAGGACAATGTGACAATATCTTGTGACACTTACCAGGACGATATAACACTAAGTAGCACAATGTGATACTAGCTATAATAATGTGTCATCAACTAAGATAATGTGACAGTATCATGTGACACTTACCAGGACGATATAACACTAAATAAAACAGTGTGATACTATCTCTAAGGGATGAGACAAATCAAAAGTATTATACTTCATCTTGAACTGACAACATCACTAAAGATACAGTTTATTCTGGTATTAATGTAATAATTAAGATCGCCAGTGCAGTAATGTGTGACGATAAAAGGCTGATTCAGCCTTAAATATATAATTCAGTAGAATTCTTTCTTCCAAAGACAACAAAATCTCCCAAGACTCCTCTCACTCAAGTGAACAAGGCTATGAAAGGATAAATTTAAAAAATATCCTGATTGGAAAAAGCACACATAAAATCACATTATCTACAAATACATTTTCAAGCTATATAGTGTATTTCTATTGTGTAAATTCTTCATATTTTACTATCTGCGTGCAAGTTAGTAAAACTAAATCTTGCATTAATTTTGACAAAATATTAAACTAAAATAATATAAAATATATTTTATTAATCAAAATCTTTTTAAGATAAAAATTATAATTAGTTTTAACTCAATTCCAAACTAAATATAAGACTCTATATCTTAAGTATGAGCTTAATAAATGCTTAAGTCAGAGCTAAAAATGGTCATTAAGATTAACAATGAAAATAATTGTAAACTCCATCGTCTTTAATCGTCAGTGGCAATGTAAGGTCAAATTTATAATGTGCATATGAGCAATTATACTTTGATGTTTTCCATTACATTCCTAATTAATCATACCTGTGGGGTACTTACTGGTCAAGGGTGGGTTAAATTTATTGGTTGGTAACCTAATATAGGAAACAAAAGTAGGTCTGATGTTTTATATACTGATAAGTTTCAATACATACATTATATAGGGTGTCTCTGAAGCTCTCTTGTTTATTGTTTCTGATTCATGTAGAATCACAAACATCATATTTAATATGTTCTAAACACCTCGGTTTACTTTGCAGTCACCATTTATTTATTTTGTTTTGTTTTATTTTTTGTTTTATTGTTTTTACTTTTGCATTTTGAATTTCTATCTCACAAACAAGAACGTGTATTAAGCTGAAATTTCATATAGTCTTGTATAACAAAAACATCCATTTTTAGAAAAACTATTGGTTTTCCTGTATTTAAAGTTCGAAATGGCGTTTTAAATGTGAAATCCAAAATATATCCTAAACCAATAATTATATTACACATTACAAGAATAATATATTTTAGGAAGTTAAATTAGAAATCCGATAGCATGATGTTTTAAAAATTGTATTAAAAATAACAAAGAATAGATAATTTTTAGTAGATAAAGAATAGAAAGTATGTACAGTGCAATATGCCTGTACAATGTACAACACACATGTAACAGGTGATAATGATAAGGTAATTTGTGATAGTCTGAAATAAGATGTTTACTTGAACTTTATTTTTTACCAGTCAGCTGAATTAAAACTATAACAAATTACTTTATTGTTATCAACTGTTATGTGACGTGTGTGTTGCACAGAGTACAGGCATATTGCACTGTACATACTGTCACATAAATGATCTTTTCTTTGTTATTTATCATCCAATTCTTAAAAACTTTGTATCATTTAATTTTTAATTTAATTTCCTAAACAATATTATTCTTTGTAATTTTTAATACAATTATTTGTTTAAGAGGTATTTAGGATATAATATTTAAAATGGCCGCCAAAGAAAACCAATATTTTTCTAAAATAGGAATTTTGTTTTATAAAGAATCATACAAAATTACAGCTTTAGAAATAGTTTTATTTTTGAAATCTATTCAAAAGTAAAATAAACAATGGTGGCTGCAAGGTTGACTAACTGGCTGCAAGGTGTTTTAAACTCTTTAAATTTGATATTTTTATTCTAAATGTACCAGAAGCAATAACCAAGAGAGCTTATCAGAGAGTTCAGAGACACTCTGTATATGGTTCTCAGTTTACTAAAGTAAAAACAATATATTTTTAAAGAAAAACAATATTTTTTGGCACTCCAAACTTTTAAAAAGTTGTGTTTCGTTTTATTTAACACGCAACGGGTAACAACACGTCCGAGTGTGGTTTCCAACCAGATAGAAGACGTGCTGAGCATTCTCGCGGCCTTGCTCACTCAGAATTGACCCACCTGAACACTGATACACGGTAGGGACGTCGTGTGGCTTGGTTTACATCACACTACATGAAAACGTAACACTTTGTCACTGTGAACTCTACACATCCCTCTTGTCACACAGGTTTTCAATCAGACAGAAAACGTGCTGAGCATTCTTGGGCACCTGCTCACTCAGGATTGTCCCACCTTAACAATGATAAACACTAATACTCTACATCCGGACATTTAGTATCATCCAACACGGATACCACAGACTTATCTAGTAGTGTCCATGCCGATGGCAATCATTGATTGGACACTAAGTCAGTATTAAGTGGACCGAAAATAAAACCTTCAGTCTTCAATTTTTACAACTTGGAATTTATTAAAATCGTTTACTAAAACTATATTAAATAAATAAAACTGTGTTTCTGTTTTATATAAAACCTTTTTCTTATGTTGAAATGAGTTGAGATGTTTTATTTTTAACTAGGGCTTGTCAAAGAAACCCACTACAGCTGATTAAAGATAATGTCACTGAAATAAATAAAGGGACAAACAGCTGTTTCATCTGTTTCATTAGGGCTGTTGAAGGAGAATTAATTAGAGGCTGCCACCTCAAATGACACATAGGACTGAACCAAACGGGTGTCTTTTAATGAAATGAAAAATGTAGATACTTTGTTTCATCCCTAATTATTAAAATACATGTTTTATATTACATCGAAATTCAAATTAATTATTGTGTGTAACTCTACAGTAAACAATTAACAATTAGTATGACTTTGTAATCCAGGTCTTTACGATCAACATATTAACACTTTTGAACTGATTAATGGTCTCAGCTGGACATTTTTTTGTTGATATATTGAACAACTGTTACTATGTACTTATGTAAAATATCATTATTTTCTAAGAAAAATATAAATGTTACGGTTATTTATATATCAGGTACAAAAATATTAAATTTCGTATTCCATTGTAACTAAAAAACTAAATATTAGTCATAAAACTTTAAAAACCAATGTAAATTTATAATTCGAGTTAATGCTTACAAAGTAGATTCCTTCAATTCTTCTTCGTTAAACAACTGATATTTATAATCACTAATTATTAAGGACGATAACATTGTATTAATACATTAGTTTGTGTGATTAATACTCCTTATTTATAAGGGTTCAGTAATGTTATTTTGATTTGTATAAACTTTTAGCTGTCCTTTTCCAGGGCAAATTTCTTATGTTGAAACAAAATAAAAATGAGTACCTTCACTATACCCGATTGGCTAATTGATTGCATTGAAAACCAGTTTAATTTCTTACCTGTCTATAGTCTGAAGCTGTTTAAAGAGCCACAGTCAAACACCATGCTAGTTTTACAATTTGAACTATATTGTATTAAGATCAATTGATTCTACAAATACAAAGTTAGATTGTTTATCTGATGCTACACATTTCGCCTCCAGTTATCACCTGTTTTGAGGACCAAAAACGAAGTGCTATTGAGTTCCATGTTAATACAGTGCACTTTTATCCAGAAATAGTGGCAGTCCTCGTCAACTAATCCAAGTCACGGCACAAAAGTTCCTGTTGAGTAAAATGTGAATTTATGACCACCCCACCTATCCATACACGTAAAGTGGTATTGACCTTCCCTCCCACCCATACAAGTACAGTAGTTAAGACTCTCCATACTACCCGTACACGTACAGTGTTCATGACTCTCCTCCCACCCATACACGTTTAGTGGTATTGACTCTCCCCCCAGCCATGTACGTACAGTGATTATGACTCTCCCTCCCACCCATACAAGTACAATGGTATTGACCTTCCCTCCCACCCATGCACGTACAGTGACTATGACTCTCCCTCCCATCCAAACACGTACAGTGGCATTGACCTTCCCTCCCACCCATGCAAGTACAGTAATTATGACTCTCCCTCCCACCCATACACGTAAAGTGGTATTGATCTTCCCTCCCAACCATACACGTACATAAGTTTTTACCCTCCCTACCACCCATACACGTACAATGGTTATGACTCTCCCTCCCACCCATACACGTTCAGTGATTATGACTCTCCCTCCCACCCATACAAGTACAATGGTATTGGACTTCCCTCCCACCCATGCAAGTACAGTGATTATGACTCTCCCTCCCAACCATACACGTACAGTGGTATTGACCTTCCCTCCACCCATACACGTACAGTGGTTATGACTCTCCCTCCCACCCATACACGTTCCGGAGTATGACTCTCCCTCCCACCCATACTCGTACAGCATACACAAACAGTGATATTAACCCACCCGTCCACACATACACGTTCAGTGGTACAACCCACCAGCCCACCCATACACGAACAGTTGTATTAACCTTCCCTCTCAAATATACACGTACAGTAGTTTTGACCCTTCCTACCACCCATACACGTTCAGTGGTTATGACCCTCCCTACTACCCGTACACATACAGTGGTTATGATTCTCCCTCCCACCCTTACACGTTCAGTGGTATTGACTCCCCCTCCCAACCATACACGTACAGTGGCATTGACCCTCTCTCCCACTCATACACGTACAGTGGCATTGACCCTCTCTACCACCCGTACACATAAAGGGGTATGGTGTTTTACCTTTCTTTGTTTGTAGGCAGTAACGTAAGAGCAGTCTGGAACGTAAATCACCAACTTTATTGATTTACTAATCGTATATTTGATCCTATGTTTCATTCGGGTAAATTTTACACTAAGCCACGCAGATTGGTCCGGTTGTCATTCAGCGTAATACACACGTAAACCAACTGGCACTCTGGTTTCACACTGGTTGGCTTCAATCAACGCGACATGTCCCGGAGTGAATTGGGAAGAGTTATTTGAGTCATGTAATTTGCAGTAAATACCGCTGTACCTGAATACATTTAGGGGACAGTTCGTTTGTCGGTAAAGTACTATTTATAGAACATATAGAACGGCTGATGATAGATGTAACTCAGAATATATTTAATATATAATTTATTTTACTCATCGTAGGTGTCGGTGCTAGTTTGCAGTGCACCCAACTACATGGGAACACAGTGTTGTGGAGATTGTGGGCGATACGTTCTATGTTCGGCCTGTTCATAGTGACAAGGTGACCGCTCAACGGTTGCCATCGATGAGAACACTGCTTGAAAAGTCTAGGATGTCCATGTTGGGTGGTAGTCAGAGTTCAGATTTTGTCTATGGAAGAGAACTGAGTCTAAGAATTGTCAATTAGCTGACAGTCACACCAATACTACGTGGTTCGGATTCTATGTTACGTTTTTGTTCCCATATTTATAACAATTTTGTTATATTTTATATTTTATAATATTTTGTTCCCATAGGGCTATTTATAAATGACTCTTTCTAAGGAAGAGTATGAATCTTAGTTACTATTGATGACTACACTCTATATATAGAGTCTTGATCTTCTGGATCCGACAGCGTTAATTTGTTATGAACACTAGATAATTAGGCTGCCTTTTCGTGCTACATGTTTGAGTCCTATCTTCAAGGCTGACTTGAGCTGAATATTTACGTGGTCAGATCCAGAATACCAAGGTTATAGATATTTTTGACGACCGTGAAAGCTTATCCATGAAGAATAACTACACCCATTCATCTACACTCATTCTCCCTTCATATTCACACATATCTCTACGATCTGCATCTTAGTGATGAATAATGAATAAAAATAATGACGAATACGTTCATTTAAGAAACGAATGCATTATCGTTGCTCTCCAAAGGGCTTATTGACTGTCATACCATCTCTTCGATAAATTCAAATTAGTAACATTAATTATTCTAAATATTTTATTTTTAGAACATTAATAAATGACTTAATCATTTAAATTATCATTAAATAGCTCTCAGCAACTTTCAGTTCTGTTCAGTTCAGTTCAGTTGAATAGCTCTCAAAATTAAGTCTGTACAGTTTACGTTTTATAGGATAACGATAAACGAGTAGTAACCATAAATACAGATTTTCAACGATGGTCTGAGTTTTCTGAAAAGTTTAGATATATTTGTAATCTTTCGAACAATTTTGATGAATTTTTGGGTGTAATTTTTTTAAGGAATTCTCCTTGCTGAAAATTGGTTAGCAAGTCAACTTCATTAGGGGTATCAAATGATTTTTTTTTATTTAAAAATGTGATCACTATATTATATGTAATGTTATAAATAAAATAAAGTGCTGATCTCCATTATACATTCACATTAAAATATAATTTTAATTTATCTACTGTAGAAAGGAATATGATAAATAATACAAACTGTATCTATATGAACTTTTTGCATAACATTATTATGCTTCTTTGTCATGACATAAATTTCTCAGGTGTAAATGAACTTACTAAATAATAAATTATAATATTATGTATACTTTTTATATCTTTAATGATTTGAATTTTATTTATGTTCACAATTGTGAATTTTCAAACAAATAGTTATTTATTTTAAATACATTTAAGCTTTCTTTTACTTATATTAGATTTACTAATTAATAGTACAGATTTCACTATTAAATTTACCAGCAAAATTTGTATCTTTACATATATATTGTAAGGCCACAGAATCGAAAACGAGAATTAAGACCAATTGGATTAGAAAGGTCACTTAATTAATCATATATTGTTAAGAGGAATGGAAAATTAATCAAACAATGTTAACAACTGATCGAAAACTCTGATATGTGAATAGCAATCGATAATCTGATATGTGAGGAAGCAAGTAAAGAGAATAAAATAGTTCCAAAGTGTGTTATAGGATTTGATATTCCAGTCTTGATTAATCGAACCAATTATTAGTTCAGAACTTAAAGTAACCTATTTTTTATCAGTATGGTTTGCCAAGGTGCGATGATAAATTAATTGATCTCTGTAACTGACTTTTCTTTCCCTAAATATGTTGAATATAAATAAATGATTCAATTTTTGTTTATTATTGTTTTTATTTTTATATTTATTTTTTTTTAGGTTACGCAAATGTACGGGGTGTCTCTGATAAGCTCTCTTGATTTTTTATGGTTAATTTAGAATCACAAATATAATATTTAAAGTGTCCAAAACACCTTGGTTATCTTTCCAGCCGCCATTTTATTCACTCATAAACTTATTTCTCAAAAATCAGCTGACGAGTACAACAATATAGTTTATGTAAACATCTGATTAAAGACTAGCACAAATTACTTTATTATTATCGGCTGTTACATGTGTGTTGCACATTGTACAGGCATATTGCAATGTACATACTGTCACATAAATTATATTTTATTTTTTGTTTTTAACTTGATTTTTAAAATATTTACATCGATGAATTTGCAATTAAATTTGCTAAAAAACATTGATTTGCATAATTTTAAATATAATTATTGGTTTAGCCATTATTTAGGATTTAAAATTTTTGTTACAGGAAATTCAATAATATTTTTCAATATATGTTTTTATGTTATAAAGAACCATGCAAAATTTCAGCTTAATACACATTTTGGTTATTGAGGTATAAATTTAAAAGTTAAATAAACAAAATGGTGGCTAGAAGAATAACCAATGTGTTTTGGACACTTTAAATACGATTTTCGTGATTCTAAATGAACCAGTCACAACAACCAAGTGAGCTTATCAGAGAGTTCAGAGACACCCTGTAACTGTAAGATATATTAGGATAGAATTATTTGTTAAATTCATTATAATTGTTTCGTTTTGATAACATTTCTCTTGCATTTATGAAATATGAACTTCTTATCTAGCATTAATTTGCGTGCAATGTAACATAGCCGTAATTAGTGACTGGAGTTCCAGATTAACTTGAATATTTCAGACTTCCTGGAACTTTGCGGCGGGGCCTCCAAGTTCATAAAACAAGCGATATATGTTTATAAATTCCAGCAATCTGTGTGTGTCTTGGGAATGCTTAAATACTTCTTTGAGTTCAAGTTCTGTAGAATAGCTCACGCTTGAATAAATTTCAAGCTTATCTTTGCTTCATGTTTGCTTTTGGTTTCAGGTATTAAGGGCGTTCGATCAAAAACTAATTAAACACCATTAAGTGTTGGTATCTCGAGAAATAAAGATGTTGAGGAGGAAAATTCTAAAAAATTCTATAAAATTATACATGGAAATATGGCTAACTAAAGTGGCATTCCTAGGTGCATAACTCGGTGAGAAACCGTGCGATATAGTTTATTACAATTTTGAGGATATGGTGGAAAAAAGGCATTAACAAACCTAGTTTAATGTAAAACATAAAAAAATATATATACATATATTTTGTATGTATTTTGTATTTGATAACATCAAAATTTGTACAGGTGTCTTTTATAGTAATATAACTCATTACACTTTTTATAAATATATGTTTATAAAAATTTTATTAAACTATATTACTGTAAATGGCATCCGTACAAATTTCGAGTTAAATTTTTAGAATTGTTTTGCTTATTATTTACTTTTGAACAATTTGTGGATCTAATCAGGTGGAAACAGTGAGGGTGACAGTTTCTTGTGTAAGATTCAAAATAAAACTATCAAATGTCTGTTGTTTTCTAAAATAACATTACTATTCATATCAAAACGTTTGCACTACAGTTAAAACTACATTTTAAAGAAAGGTTAAGCCTCAAATACGAATCTAAAGAACACTTTATAGCCAGATGGCCGTAAAGGAGCAATAATCTTCATATAAAGGGCGTTATTCTTTCCTTTTACCTACCTTTTTATGAAACTATAACACTTTAATGAAAGGTATTATTTACATTCTGCTTTAAAGTGCTTTAAGTAATAAAGTTACGAAATGGTTGCTAACTTCAACCGTCCTGATTACATTGTAATAGCATAGGCTACTTAAGCAGAGAGCATATCCATATTCTAAACATTCTCATCACAGATTATTAGCTCATGTACACTGACCTCAGATGATAATACGAAAGGGAGCGGAAAATGTCTAGATATATTTAGGAAGACGTCAGAAACTGGAAATTCGATAAGGCTGAGAGTATCCACTTTTATGCACACAGAAACAATTTTAAAAAATTGCCGAAAAACAATTTACAATAGAACATAATTGTACAACTCCAGAATAGCCTTCATATTTAGTAAATTTAATTTGTAATTTCAATAACGAAGGATTATTAACTTACAACAAAAATAATAAAAACCGTGAAGAGAGTTTATTTGAACCACGTTCAATTAATTAGTGCAATGAAGTAATGTATTAAAGAACATATTTAATGTCAGTAAAGTTTTCAAGCAAAGATTGTATTTTTCAACTTTTACTATAACAATCAAAGTAAATAAAAAAGTGTTAGAACATAATTAAATACATATATTTAAGAAAACCCTAAACATTTCTTGTTATGTGTTATAAATGTACTATCGTACATTTACGTGAAATCAGTCCAGTTTCATCTGTAACAGACAACGAGCTGTGCATACTATCGTAATAAGAGAATTGTTCCTCCGTCCATGCATTTCTTTGATCAATCTGCCAGAGCGACTAGATGCAATTGAATTCCTTGTGTTTGGTTTGGAGATAGTAATTTTTATTAACTATTTTCTATTACTATTTATAAAATTAATAAATATTTAAGAGTAAAAACTTATTCTTCATCACGTTATTAAAAATGCTATGTTTATAGTCTTATTGCTTTATAGTCTTGCTTCTTGTATAGGAGACTGTTTATAAGCAAGAAACTGGATTTTTTTAAGAAGAGGCCGATCTTTTCATCCTTACTCTGTCCGTAAAGTACTTAATCTGCCCGTAAGGTCCTTACTGCCTTTTAAGGGGGAGAACCAGTACAGTACAAGGTGAATATTACTGATAAAAACTAACAGTCAAGGCCAGGTTTTGAACACGCACTATCTCTAACTCGGTACAAAGTTTTGACGCCTTAGACCGCCCGGCCACCGGCTGTCTCTATTTTTAATTTAATAGTAACACAAATGTAGTACAGATGAATATGTTTTTTATTTTCAAATGAACACTTTTTCCAAAGTTTTTTCTCAAACTTTCAATATTACTTTATGTTTTTTTTTTTTTTTTTTTTTTTTTCATTTTGGAAATTATTTGGAAGTACTGCTTTTGAATCATATGTAGTTATGAATTTTGAAATGGACTACCGCAACAATGGATTCCGTATTGTAGACTTTTTGGAAACTTTTAACTCACTAGTTCGATTTCAATAGATATTATAACCGTTTAGAAACGAGTATTTCCTCACAATGTTCTATATCTCCTATACACTTCAATAGTAAGGCGCTGTGATAGGCAATCGAGGTGCTCCAATCAAGTTGCAGTTATAATAATGCAGGCGCGCCCAGTTTCCAATAATTAATTCCATTCCAAATTTCTTTAACTTAACTAAGCGTAATACATTTTTAATTTAAAAAAAATCAAAATATGAAGATGACAAGTGGTTTTGATTAGTGAAATAAAGAAATAATGAATTCACTTGTTTGGATATTGTAAAGAGAGAATAGATTTCCATTTGACGAAGTTATTGTTTCATCAATAATATGACCTTAATCCATTCAGCGAATACCCGTAGGTAGAACCGTTTTAAGGATCAAAACCAATAGAATTTTGATTGACATTTAGAAGGAAGTCAGTCACATCCCCCATGGCATTCTTGAGTGACAAAAAGAAGTTAGTTTTTGTTCTGTATTATTTCATTTGTCGTGACGCTATACGGTATATTAAGGAAGTACTAAAGCGTATTCCTAATTCTAAAAGTATTGGGTCATTTTGGTTTCAGAGAAGGTCCTCTGACAGGCCAGACAGGCCAACATTCATTAGGTCTTCAATGTACTTAAAAAATTCATTCTTGAACCATATTCATCTACTCACTGAAAATCGGAACCTTAAATGATAAGTAATACAGTACTAATATTTATATAAAGTTTGAGCGTAAATTTAAAGAAAATACGACCCTCCAAGGGTCAAGAGCTGGTACAGATTACCACTAATGGGTTAAAAGCACTTAGTGGTAACTGATTTATGGTCTAGCAGACAAGTGCTGTATTCTTGCACCTACCCTAAGGCTTTCACCCCACCGGAAGGCCATTAATACTGAGTTATGGCGTGATTATGTCTTTTCGACAAGGCGTTCACGTTCAATATTTATTACGAAATTTTTAACTGTCATCCTTTAAAATTTGTTTGAGCCTTCTTCTTGTTGTATTTGTATTTAGTACTTCATGGTATATTTGGGTAAAAAATAGGAATGTTTGAAAAATATATTTTGTGGTCTGCTTAAAATATATTGACTCTTTTCGAGAAGTGGCAGATTATTTGAAATACATTATTTTTTTAATTTATGGTTTATGACTCTTTATACTCCTTAAGGCTGTTTGATCAACAATCATTTTTTTTTAATTTGATTGATTAAAAATGTTCCCTTCTTATGATTAATAAATGTGGAAGGAATTTTAAAAGGTTTCTTTGTAGAAAAATGGCTACCTACAATGGGTCATTTGACCTTTCTAGGAGCATAACTCTGTAAGAAATCATGTGATATATGTATTTAAAATTTTCAGAATGAGATTTGCCAATCTATGCAAATTTAGATTTGCAGTTTGTACAGTTATCTATTCCTAGAAAACAAAAAAATTTAATAGTATTTTATAAAAATTTCATAACTAGAGTTTAGATAAATGAGGGAGTTATGTACTTTTGTACAATTTCTGGTGTGGGGCAGGTGGGTACATATATCACTTGGTTTATTGTCACTTGGTTTATTAATCTGTAAATATCTGTGCTATATAATTAGATAAAAATTTAAAAGTTATTTTGCAGTCGTATATTAATTAATAACAACATAAAGTTATAACCTACCTAAAATTATAAAGCTAAATTCAACCAAGGCAGGCGAAGACAGTGATGTAGAGAAATGGTATGGACACACGTTGAATGTGTGTTAGTGAGGCAGGAATGTCTGTGGTTACAGTCTGAATGTTATTGGTAACATACTCAGGAATGTCACCACTGAACATGTCTGTGTGGGCGTGAGTGTTGAGTCAAGTTAACACTAATGTGGTTAAACAACCAACTCAACTCCGACCAGTATTTAGTGAAAGACCGCCGTAAGATCTCTAGGTAGGCAAAATGCATGCTGTATCCAAATTGCATTCACAAACGGCAGGCGCTGTCTCTTTATGCCTGTTAGTTTATTAATACTAAGAAATTTAATTCTACCTTTTTAGTTTTCTAAGGTCAGTTTGACTTGCCTCTTAAAATTACTGGACATGTATAAGTCATCTAAACAACAACTATGTTTGCTTCTCCTAGTGACAGATGTGGTGTAACTAAAACTGAATTCCTTGGAGTGCTCAACTGAGCACCAGAAAGAACACCTTTACGCTTGATGATATTATGTTGAATAAAGACCGCTACACGATGTTGTAATTTATAACAACCACTATCATAATTTATTACGTGCTACTTATGGTATCATCAATACAAAATTATTAAACGTTAATTAACTTGTCAGCAAGTCCTTACGTAGTCAATTAATTTACGTAATCTATGATTTATTATCTATTAATGTTTATTTCAAACAGCGACAAAAGTATTTGACAAAAGTGATTGACTTATTGGATTAAAAGTTGTATTTCGGAAGTAATTGCTGTGTTAAGTTTGCTACTATAGTACAACGTACATCCTTATCTTCCTTATTTATACTAGTTTTAATATATATTTTTCTTGGGTCAGGCTTCCAGCATCCCAATGATTTACCTTGTTATAACTCTCTCTCTCTCTCTCTCTCTCTCTCTCTCTCTCTCTCTCTCTCTCTCTCTCTCTCTCTCTCTCTCTCTCTCTCTCTCTCTCTCTCTCTCTCTTTCTTTCTTTCTTTCTTTCTTTCTTTCTCTCTCTCTCTTTCTCTCATGATTGTTCCCGACTGCTTCACCACGAAAATTGCTTGAAAGTACATACCTTCTTTAATTAGAGGAAAATGTAGTTTTATATATTTTTAATTACATATTACACTATATTCAATCCTATAAATATTAACTAAACATTTTTACAGATATAATTTATTAAAAAATAATTGTTTATACTTTTAAAAACAATTTTTTTAAAGTTTTACTTTATTTTATTGGATAGTACCTTATGTCCATTATATTCTAAAATTGTTAGCAATATTTTTTGTGGCTTCTTAAAGACCTATGAACTTAGAAAGTCCAAATCAGACACATGTTATTTTATTTTTTCCTCAACTCGTTGATTACTTTTTTTTATTTTTAATCGAGCAACCTTTTGATAAGAAGCATACATTGTGTATCAACGTAATTTAATTCCATAACTAAATGCATATTGCTTTTTATATCTAAACGTTCACAAATTTATGTACTCACGTTTTAGTAAGTGATGAAAACTAATTAAAAACAATTCCTCCAAAAGAAGTTTTTCTGTTCGAATTTAATTTCCTTAATGGATGAAGTTTCGCCAGTTCACTGAGTGCTTTGTAAATGAACTTCTCTTACTTCAAAGTTGGTGTACTAAATATTTAAGGAGATGAAAATATATATAAATAATATAATTATAGTTTTATCGTTATCGACAGATTAAAAGAAACATTCAAAATGTAATATTGATCAAATTAAAATAATATACAAATCTTGAGCACAATATTGGCCTACTCGTTTTAACGTTTTATGCATAATTTTAATTGAATGAAAATAAAAAATCAATATTAAATTGGATAAACGGGTAATTTTTTGAAAAACCTTTCTTAAGGGATTCAAACCCTTATCTAATGTCATGTATGTAGCCCTCAACATATTATTAAAAATTTTAAATAAAAATACACAAGACAATAAAGACATACATTACAATAACGAATAAGTCCATATACATTCAAAAATTAAAACTTATACACTAGCTCAAAACCAAAAATTGTGAATATTTTATACATACTCGTACGTAAAATTGTTCATTACTTTTTCCTTTTTTGTGTGAATGGTGAACGAAATAAATGCGAAAATAACGTACTTTATGCTAGATACTTTGAAATTACAATAATGTCAACTTTGCGTCAATTACTCATCACATTTGACCTATGGAAGACTTTGGCTTAATTTTTCCAATATTCCACCCATAAATAGCACTGAATTTGTATCTTAAATTAGGCATATACATTTAATAATGCTTATTTGAGTTTTTATTTGAAACCCCCTAATATACACGATACTCCAACAGAATAATGTTGGTGGAATATTTACTATTTTAGAGAGTATCAACTGTAAAACATCAATCAACTACAGTAACTGTGTGTGACAAAACATGTTGACAATCTGCACCCAGGGTTAACGTGTGGTTGATAGTGGATGACATGCGACGACAGCGAGATAAATCGGTGACAGCTGAAATATGATTCAACATTTTGCTATGTAACAGTTAAACTTAAGAAAATAAAAATAATCGCTGGATTAATATTGAACCGAATTGTTTTATTTTAACTGATGACATCCGAATTATGAAGGAACTTTATAAATTACTCTTATAAAGTTAAATATTTTATTTAATTAATATGGCAAAATTAAATAGATTTATTTCACGTCTCCCAATATACGTACAAACACTGTCGGCGCTGAAATTATCTATATCCGAGTTTCTTAGTTGTTTACTAAGAAACTAAGAGGCCTTTTAAAAATAAAGTAACACTATAGTTAAATTTTTCACGTTTAATTATACTTAAACTGTGAATTTCTACATTTTATTATAATTTTCATTATTTTTGGAACAAAAAGGTTACGGAATCTGTCCTATTTTTACTGTTCATCAAGCTTTACACTTTGACTACTCAAAAATCCACTATTGTATCGTATTGATATTTCAAATTGGGGTTTATGGGCATGTTTTCTATAAGTTTTATACATTTAAGAATTTTAAATTTTCAATGAAAAAGTTTTGAAGAATTTCTTGAAACAACGTTTTCTCGGCTTCTAGAGGTTATAAAGCAGTTAATTGGTCACGTTTTAACACTTATGAAATATAAAGCTACGATACATTACTTTTATGTGCGTAATTAAATGCATTAAAATAAATCATTATGTCTTTAAATATACATTAATGGGTTTATAAGTAATAAAAGTATAAAGTTGACTCAAAGTGAAAACTATTTAAATTTCCGGTACTTTTGTTGTTCCAACTAGAATGAAAAGTACTACAACTTATATCGATTTGAAAACTTACATGTTGTAACGTAGAATCAAACGAGGAAAACAATGGCGTGATTTTATATTTCACAGACCTCTTAGTTTATTAGTAAACAACCTTCGAACTTCGTTAAACATATTTTCAGCACTGACAGTAGGTATGTTGCTCTCAAATTAGTAATATCTTTTCACATACAAGATGTTCTTTAATACTTTAAAGTCGTTTAGCAAACAATAACCTATAAAGAAAGTACATTATAACTGAGAAGGTTCGGTCTCCCATTAAAAAAAGTGTTTAAATTAAAAAAATAATAAATAACTACAGAGAACAAAGAAACAGAGGTCGATTTATCAAAGCCGCACAAACGCTTTAGTGGCAGTTAAAAATAGATTACAAGTAATGTATATTTTTATACATCTATTGTAATGATTAATTTGTTATCCTTGAGGATTTGGGGAAATAAGGAGGTGCTGACAAGGTTCTTTCCTTGCATTCCGTTTGGGACACTGGAGAAATAACTACTCGACACACATTCACCACGTTATTGATCAAATTATTGTTATTATTATTATTATTATTATCATACCACTGTACGCGTATGGGCGTGTGGGTGGGTGAATACCACTGTACGTGTATGGGCGGGTGGGTGGGTGAATACCACTGTACGTGTATGGGCGGGTGGGTGGGTGAATACCACTGTACGTGTATGGGCGGGTGGGTGGGTGAATACCACTGTACGTGTATGGGCGGGTGGATGGGTGAATACCACTGTACGTGTATGGGCGAGTGGGTGGGTGAATACTACTGTACGTGTATTTTAACTGTAGTTACACATAACATCAACCGTTCTAAATTGGATACATTTTTAAGTTAAAGTTTGATGCATATTTGGATTTTATAATCAAACAAAATATTACTAACAGGGAATGCTGTTGTTCGCATCCACAGCAAATCTTTAATGCTGTACGTATCCCCTAGGTAGTTGTTCGAAACGCCCCATACTCTTATCAATCAAACACTAGTAGTAGACACACATAGGCTACAAAAGGATAGTCTGCATTTGTTGTGGACAAACAACTAATAAAATATATCAGAGCATACAAGATACAAATAATATTCATATAAATAATTAGTGATTATACATATAAACAGTGAACTATCACAATAATTCACAATGCAGTGGTCAGGATGTATGTCAGAGTTACCAAAAGATGGGGACCACCACGTATCGCGGTAAATGTAAAACTGGGTTTCATTACCAATGTTCTGGTCTGAAGAAAAGTGCTTGGAAGGCCAAACACCAGAAGAAGAAAGAAGAGTGGCAATGTCTAAATTGCAGAAGCTCGGAAAGAACCTTAAGCCAGGGCACAGAAGATGATGTTGCCGAGGACTTGAATTACAATTCAATTAAAAGTCTATTAGAAGGTATGTTTGCGAAACAAGAAAATATATTTCAGGAAAGACTGGATAAAATGACAGCTGTGTTCACGTAATTTGAACAACGAGTTAAGGACGTTGTATTTCATGTTATTTCATGACATGGACGTTGTTTGTGTGTGTTGTGTGTTGTTTGTTTGTGACCTCCGCTTATTTCTTCTGTGTATTAAAACTGAACTACATAATGGCAACATTAAACGTGATAAAATTTGTCATACAAATATAATTTGGCTTTGTACAAATTTGAGATGTATTGAAAACCAAACAAGTCTTGGGAAGAAGTGTTTTTTTGGCTTAGAGTACGTAAACAGAAGAACTTCGTTTTCTGTACATTTTATAGGTTAAGGGAGCTTTTGCTAACACAAATTGATTATGCCTAATAGAGTAAATAAAACTATTATGAAAGAATATAAAACCGGAGAATCGTGCATTATTCTAGAATCATTACGCTTTCAGTCGGTGTGTTTAATGGGATTATTTGCAGGGTGAGTTTATATCCGTTTATGCAATATGGTGATGAGTTATGTACCTATCGTAACCAGATTTAGCCTTTTATTTGGTGTAGCCTCATTGGATATGAATCCAGCAATAAAGAATAGTAGTGTAACACCGATCAAATTCCAAACAACAAAAATATACTATCGTTTCATCTTACATGTGTTTCTCTCTTTTTCTCAATTGGAAATAGTAGAAAAACTTTAGAGGCTATGACAAAACAGCTACTAAAGAGAAAGTCAACTGATGGTAGATATTAAAGTCTGTCTGTGTTGTTCTCCCCTCAGTTGATTGTCTGTGAAAACACCCCAGCTTTCAGTTGTCATAATAGTGAACTCTTATATTGCTTTGTCTTCCTTTACGATATTAACCATTGTTGTTTAGTTTGAACGGTGGTGTTTTGTCTCCGTTCCTTATCAATTTAATTAAATTTCAGAAATGTGCGAAGTTAATTAGATGCTTCCCACCTGTTGACTACTAATTTATTACTTGCAAAGCAAAATAATTCAATAAATAGCGTTAAAAGTTTAATTAATCGTATACATTTAAAGCCTGTTAACCTGATTTAAAGGTGATTTTATTTTAGGTATGGTTTAGTAGCCATAATTACGAGGCTCTATAAATGATATAAATGTTTAATATTTCAAAATAAATTGGTGATGCGGAGATAAATGAGTTTATTTAATTATACGTGAAAGTTATTCTGGTTAAAGACAGGCTCTGACATGACAAGCGTACCCAATTTACCTTTTATACAATTACCATAGTTATATACTATTATTTGAAAGCAAGTATATTATTTCAATTGCCTAGTCTGTATTTACGAACATCCATTGGTCTGATAGCATTACGAATAAAGTTCCATGAAGAGAAACAGGCCAAGTTCAAATTAAGCTGCAGATTTGATAAAAAAAGATGAACGTGGATATAGAATATGCTAAGGAATGCAAAGGGAACCATTGAGGTGGATGTTCTTGGTTAGAACACGCAAGGTGCTAGGAAAGTAGGTAGCCACGAGAAACCTGGAAAGGAACTATTGGCAAAGAAGCGAATGAGTTTAATAAGACTTGAGGTACACCGAATGAATTTGCTGGAGACAGGGACAGATCGAGAGTTTACTGGATGCCCTATGTTCCTAAAGGATTTCAATTAAATACAGTAAGTCAATTTAGTACATTGATTAATGTACATTTACTACAATATAGTCATGCTAAATCGTGTGAGTCGAATGTAACTTTGAAAAGCAGATCAGGAGTTTTAATACTTGTCTGACAAGAAGGGTGTAGAGAGTTCACAGTGACAAAGTGTTACATTTTCATGTAGTGTGTTGTAAACCAAGCCACACGACGTCCCTGGCGTGTATCAGTGTTCAGGTGGGACAATCCTGAGTGAGTAGGTCCCCAAAAATGCTCAGCACGTCTTCCGTGTGATTGAAAACCACACCCAGACCTGTTGTCACCTGTTGCATGCCAAATAAAACGAAACACAACTTTTCAAAGGTTCGAGTGCCAAAACCTTTCTTTTTTTCTACATATAGGATAGTCTTAATTACCAACACGTTGTTTTTCATTAAAACTGCATTTTTGTCATTGTAGTCAACTAATAACCTTAATAGTTAACCACTTACAATAGTTATGACCCCCTATCCACCCATACATGTAAATTGATGATGACCCTTTCAACCGTTATATATGTACGTTAGTAAATGACCCTCCCATTCAACCATACAAGTACGTTGGTGATGGAACCTCCCACCCACTCATACACGTACATTGGTGAGGGAACCTCCCACCCACTCATACAATTACGTTGGTGAGGGAACCTCCCACCCACTCATTTAAGTACGTTTTTGAGGAATCCTCCCACCCTTTAAGGTTATGTGGTAGAGAGGACTGTCCAGTCCTAACCTCGCCTTAAAAATAAAGTCGTTTTCATTTCATTTCATTTCATTTCACCCACTCATACAATTACGTAAGTGGTGACCCTCCCACACATGTAATTTTCTTTTAAGTTATTAACGATTTAACCAGAAACCATTTGTTTTAATTTAGTTTATAAGATAGTTTTTATAAAATAGTAAACTCCTTTTGCTCTTGATTAACAGTGGTAAGTCAAAGACAGAACGGAACTCTGAATCAAGGTCTTACGTTTCTGCTGCATGATAAATCAAGGTACTCCAAGTTACAAATGAGAACTTCACGTCGGTGATTCTTCTTCATTCCCCAGCTTGGTGGTGGTAAATATATCTGACGATGTATAGCTCAAGACACAAGTAAAATTAGGCAAAATACCGTTCTGTATTACAACAAATATAGAATATTTTATGATTTCATTTAGTTTATTTGTTATTTTTAGTTGTTAAGAAGATATAATTCATAAAATCTCTGTCCGTGTACTTATTAACAATTCAAATCAAATTGTTCAGTTTTCTGTTGTTCTAAATTGTTCTAAAATAACGTAAAAGAAGCGTTTTTTAATAATAATAATAATCTTTATTTTCTTCACTTAATAAAAGTATTACACATACAATATATAAAATAGTAAATTAATATAAAATAAAAATATTAGAAAAGAAGAAAAAATAGTGTATAATATTCTTACGGTACTTGAAATTCAAATTCATCAATTCCACATAGACAGTTTCTGGTCTAGTGATATTTCAATGTTTTATTGAAAGTATCTTCTTTTATATTTCTTAAATGTATTGGTAATTTATTATGAATCTTGTTTCAACAATAAGATTTGTAATATTTGTTCCATAATTGTACTTTGTTTAGGAGCCGGTTGTTAACGGGTTGTAGATAGTTTGAATAATGTTAATCTTATTTTTTCTGTGTGTGTATGTTTGTGTATGTGTATATGTGTGGTTTGCTGGCATTGTTGTGTCCGGGTCGCCGTTGATCGCTGCTGCTCTAGGTACTCTGCTGTCGCACATGAACTCTTACTCCTCCCCGCCTCAGGCGGGAATACTCCTCCTCCCCCCCACCCCGACAATCTCTGCCAAATACTTAAACCATACCATAAACATCTAAAGGAAGCTTGTGTTAATGCCCAAAAATCAAGAAGTATTCCAATTTTTTACTTTCAAGAAATAAGGAACTATTTTTATTACATTTCAGTACCAAGATATTAATAAGAAGAATTTTATCTGTTAAAGGTACATTCCAGTTAAATACAAACAGAATATTCTGTGGACTTTAATAAAAGGTTAGAAAAAGAAAACTTACTTCCTTTTTTTATTATTTCTTTTTACTTAAGAACTGTTACTTAATAACTATCAACCTTAATTTAATTCCTCAGAGGATATTTTTAACTTAATTTAATAATAAGTTACTTCTTTCAAAGTTGATAAAATACTTTAAAATACGTCGAGCTTGATATATTTTATAAATTAGAAATAAGTTTTTCATTACTCTCTTCTCGACAGACAGAATAGCCACTGGACTGGCCTTTAATCTAAACTGTGTGTTATTCTGTAATCAGCTGATGAGGTTTCCTTTGAAAGGTGAAGTTTAAAACTTTTTTACAGCTGTTTCACAGTATTTGCCACCGTCATGTTGGTACAACGTGATAAAATTAGTAATATCCCGATTGTTACGTATTTAAAAAAATTAGTAGTATCAGTAATACATTTTTATTTTGTTGATTTGTATCAAAACGCATCACACGATTAATTGTTAAGTAGATCCATAGACACGAAGGATTTTTTTAATATTTTTAAATGATAAATTACCTTGAATATTAGATAAAATGTAAGATATGTTACATTTTGTAAGTATGCTACCTTTAGTATAGTAAATTAGTAGCCACCAATAATTTTTTTAAATGTTATGTATTTAATGTTTTCTTATACTCAATTTTAACAAATCTATATTTAGCAGATGATATCATTAAACAACTTGAACCGTCTTCTTTTCTAAATGTTAAAACAGTCAATGAAAAATAAGTAGTATGTTCACTTTCGTTAATAAAATAACATTTAAAGTCATGTGTTGAAAAAGTTTATATTAAAAGATTCAGAAAGTTTTATTTGACACGTAAATATTCTTTACGTCATCGTCCCAGTGAGAAAATATCTTAAATAGTAACAATGTGAAAACGTCTTCTCTCCAAAGCTGTTAAATATGAAAAATTTAGTTTAAAATAACATATTTTAAATGTTAGGGGTACGATACTAAATTCAATGTTTAAAAAAAATTTACGAAAACCTTATCATTTTGTGATTTATTGTGGCTTTTGGGTAACACATTTTTTAGAGATTTTTTAACTCGTAATTTTCTAGTTCTCTTCTTTATTCTAAATCCCAAGTTTAACTGTTAGAGCTATTAGATCTTTCTCATTATTAGATTCCTGACTTAATTATTATAAGCTGAATTATTATAATACAATCCTCAGAAGACTGCCGGCGTGGTTGCTCAGTAACTAAGACTTCGGACTGCGGAGGGCAATGTCCAAGGTTCGAATCCCCACTGAGCCAACGGTCGGTACTTCACTCGTTGAAAAATGTTCACGCACATGCCTATATTCCCATTTGAACTGGTGAGTGAAGTTAAAAAATGATTTAAAAAATCAAACCTTTGGCTTACTACTGTAGTTGACCAAAGTTCATGAGTTCATCACTGTCCTCAGAGCTTATCGTCAACGTCGGCCTGAGAATTAACTGATCTCCCGCATCTGCTTATGGCTATGATTTTTGTCTCCTCCCCGCATATAAAGGGGAGATTAATGCACATATTATCTCTTTTATTTAACTCATATGAAACACTGACACATCTTGGTCCTTATTTTAAGGCGAATTTGAACGATTACGTGAGTGTAGGATGAGTATGGATGACCTATGTAATCTGGTTACTAACTAAGGGTTAAATTGTGCCCAGAAAGTACCAGTTATTATTAGTAGCCCAGTAGCCAGGGAAACTAAGTGACCTACATTTTACGTATTATCCGAACCACGTAGAATTGGTCTGAATTTCAGCTAACTGATGGGCCTGATATTCAGTAATCTTCTCTACACAACATCCGGACTCTGATACCACCCATCATATACACCCCATACTTATCTAGTAGTGTGCACGCTGATGTCAACCATTGAGCGGATTAAGAGGACCGAGCATAGAACCTATCACCTATAATCTCCACAACCCTTTGTCCGCTAAGCAACTGGATTACAACATTTAGCCACTAGCGTAGTATAAAGTACAAAGTTTTAAGTATTTTGTATAACTTACAGAACATCGGTGAGCTCATATCTGTTCTGCCATCTAAAGTAATTAATTTATATCGTTGATCAATTTATAAATTATCAAATCATTAACGATATTAGTACTCTCCAAATTAACTTAGTAACTAGGAAAATTTTTCTCGGTAAAATTATTATTGTGAGAAGTTTACATATTAAAAATCTTTACAGTTTAAACAGAAAATGGTGGAGTTCAGGTATGATATATGGCTTGACACTTAGTTTCTGCTCTTAACAGCCAAGGTCGTGTGATAAATGTGCTTCAAGCTGAGACTACTTGAAGTAACGCCTATTTCACTTTACCCTCATTAGGAAACTATCATGCAGGAAATGTTTAAATAATTAAAACGTACATAACTGTTTTAATACATACAATTTTAAAAGCCTTAAAACTTTTGATTATTTTACTAATATTTCATTAATCGTGTATGCTAATGAGATGTTGTACAAGTTACGATATATTCAGTAAGTTTACGATAATTGTTCTCAATTTACGACCCAACTGTGAATTCCTTAATGATATAACAAACTTATTTCCATATCTCTGCATCTTAGTTTATCTTTTTCCCCTCAATAGAACCCACAGTCACGAGTATCACAGTAGGTATTCTCGACCGAGTGAGCATGACGATCATAGTCTTGGAAACTCGGTGTTGGGCGAGTCGGTGACCGAGTGGTCTAAGGCGTCAGGACTTTGAGCTTGGGTTAGAGATAATGCTGGTGTGAATCCGGCCTGGACTGGATTCACCTTGAACTGTACTGGTTCGCCCCCTTGCTCTGCCCGAACGAATTCCTTGCACATATCAATAGTCTATGAGAGTAACGTTAAGAAGGCGGAAAAAAAGAAAAATTCTTCCGAGAATTGACCAAATTCATCACCTGATTCAGGCGTAACCGAGTTAATTCCGGAGACCTACTGAACCGCGGCTACATCATCGGCGTAGTCTGCCAATAATATATCACTGTTCATAAATGCAGTTTCTATGTGTAAAACGTTTTTTTACCTGACGACATGTCTCTTTGACTATTTTGTCTTATATTTATCGTAGTCTAAATAACAGTTTCCATCTAAATGTTTCATAATTTTTATTTTTATTTTAGACTTTAATTCCAACTCTAAATAAAGTATAACACTTACCCCATATTAGAGTGTTATTACTGTTTATGTATGAAAGTTACTTTTTACAGACGGAATGTAATTCCCAAACTTTATTTTCAGTATGATAATGATAACCCTATTTTTTACATTTCAACTGCTTCCGTTTTAAGTGGATGACTGTTTTAGGGTTAGATTTGCGGCATTTTCTTGTAGTATAAATCTTTAATTGGATATAAACTCGGACTACTTTCTCAACAAGATATTTTTCTGATTGCTGGAGGATCGTCCCCCTGAATTGATTAACAATAGACAGTTGCTTTTAAAAATGGATTTTTAGGCGCAGTCCACTATTTTTAGGCGCAGTCTACTATTTTTAGGCGCAGTCCACTATTTTTAGGCGCAGTCCACTATTTTTAGGTGCAGTCCACTATTTTTAGGCGCAGTCTACTATTTTTAGGCACAGTCTACTATTTTTAGGCGCAATCCTAATTTCCTAGCCATGAAAAAAAATGGTAGCTGACAAAAAACTATTCGATATATATCCACTATACTGTATTATCGACATTTTAAGAAAAATTATCTCACCGGTTCTTAGTGAGTTACGTACCTAGAAAGGCTACATTAAACATTGTTGGTAGCTATATATCTATAAAGAATTTTTTTTACAGGTTAACTTTCCAACAATTTTTTTACTTTAAAAACGACTAATACTTACGACTAATAAAAAAAAACTTTGGATCCAACACCTCTCAACTCATTAATGTTTCATCGTATAAGTGAGAAGGGACAAAAGGAATCAGAATAATAATGAAAGCACAATGTTTTAGTAATCGCATTTTATGCGTTGAGATGCGTTTTTCACATAAAGATCTTTATTAGGAAAAAAACAATGAAACAGAGCCGAACTCAAATGGTTGTAACTATACAAAATGGTGGTAGTTTGTATTTTCAGCCTTGATTAAACAATTTGTTACTTTGTTTAACCATTAAAGAGTTACAGCAGTGAATCGTAAAATAGTAGACTGCTCCTAAAAATAGTAGACTGCGCCTAAAAATAGTAGACCGCGCCTAAAAATAGTAGACTGCGCCTTAAAATAGTGAACTGCACCTAAAAATAGTGGACTGCGCCTAAAAATAGTGGACTGCGCCCAAAAATAGTGGACTGCGCCTTAAAATAGTGGACTGCGCCTAAAAATAGTAGACTGCGCCTAAAAATAGTGGACTGCGCCTAAACATAGTGGACTGCGCCTAAAAATAGTGGACTGTGCGTAAAAATAGTAGACTGTGCCTAAAAATTGTGGACTGCGCCTAAAAATAGTGGACTGCGTCTAACAATAGTAAACCGCGCCTAAAAATAGTGGACTGCGCCTAAAAATAGTGGAATGCGCCTAAAAATAGTAGACTGTGCCTAAAAATATAAGACTGCGCCTAAAAATAGTAGACTGCGCCTTAAAATAGTGGATTGCACCTAAAAATAGTAGACTGCACCTAAAAATAGTAGACTGCGCCTAAAAATAGTAGACTGTGCCTTAAAATAGTGGACTGCACCTAAAAATAGTGGACTGCGCCTAAAAATAGTAGACTGCACCTAAAAATAGTGGACTGCGCCTTAAAATAGTGGACTGCGCCTAAAAATAGTGGACTGCACCTAAAAATAGTAGACTGCGCCTAAAAATAGTGGACTGCGCCTAAAAATAGTAGACTGCACCTAAAAATAGTGGACTGCGCCTAAAAATAGTAAACTGCGCCTAAAAATAGTGGACTGCGCCTAAAAATAGTGGAATGCGCCCAAAAATAGTAGACTGCACCTTAAAATAGTAGACTGCACCTAAAAATAGTGGACTGCGCCTTAAAATAGTGGACTGTGCCTAAAAATAGTGGACTGCGCCTAAAACTAGTAGACTGCGCCTAAAAATAGTGGACTGCGCCTAAAACTAGTAGACTGTGCCTAAAAATAGTGGACTGCGCCTAAAAATAGTAAACTGCGCCTAAAAATAGTGGACTGCGCCTAAAAATAGTGGAATGCGCCTAAAAATAGTAGACTGCACCTAAAAATAGTAGACTGCGCCTAAAAATAGTGGACTGCGCCTAAAAATAGTAGACTGTGCCTAAAAATAGTGGACTGCGCCTAAAAATAGTGGACTGCGCCTAAAAATAGTGGACTGCGCCTAAAAATTGGGGACTGCACCTAAAAATAGTGGATTGCGCCTAAAAATAGTAGACTGTGCCTAAAAATAGTAGACTGCGCCTAAAAATAGTGGACTAAAAATTTTAGGCGCAGTCCACTATTTTAAGGCGCAGTCCACTATTTTTAGGCGCAATCCACTATTTTTAGGTGCAGTCCCCAATTTTTAGGCGCAGTCTACTATTTTTAGGCGCAGTCCACTATTTTTAGGCGCAGTCCACTATTTTTAGGCGCAGTCCACTATTTTTAGGCACAGTCTACTATTTTTAGGCGCAGTCCACTATTTTTAGGCGCAGTCTATTATTTTTAGGTGCAGTCTACTATTTTTAGGTGCATTCCACTATTTTTAGGCGCAGTCCACTATTTTTAGGCGCAGTTTACTATTTTTAGGCGCAGTCCACTATTTTTAGGCACAGTCTACTAGTTTTAGGCGCAGTCCACTATTTTTAGGCTCAGTCTACTAGTTTTAGGCGCAGTCCACTATTTTTAGGCGCAGTCCACTATTTTAAGGCGCAGTCCACTATTTTTAGGTGCAGTCTACTATTTTAAGGTGCAGTCTACTATTTTTGGGCGCATTCCACTATTTTTAGGCGCAGTCCACTATTTTTAGGCGCAGTTTACTATTTTTAGGCGCAGTCCACTATTTTTAGGTGCAGTCTACTATTTTTAGGCGCAGTCTACTATTTTTAGGCGCAATCCACTATTTTTAGGCGCAATCCACTATTTTTAGGCGCAGTCCACTATTTTAAGGCGCAGTCCACTATTTTTAGGTGCAGTCTACTATTTTTAGGCGCAGTCCACTATTTTTAGGTGCAGTCCACTATTTTAAGGCACAGTCTACTATTTTTAGGCGCAGTCTACTATTTTTAGGTGCAGTCTACTATTTTTAGGTGCAATCCACTATTTTAAGGCGCAGTCTACTATTTTTAGGCGCAGTCTTATATTTTTAGGCACAGTCTACTATTTTTAGGCGCATTCCACTATTTTTAGGCGCAGTCCACTATTTTTAGGCGCGGTTTACTATTGTTAGACGCAGTCCACTATTTTTAGGCGCAGTCCACTATGTTTAGGCGCAGTCCACTATTTTTAGGCGCAGTCTACTATTTTTAGGCGCAGTTCACTATTTTAAGGCGCAGTCCACTATTTTTGGGCGCAGTCCACTATTTTTAGGCGCAGTCCACTATTTTTAGGTGCAGTTCACTATTTTAAGGCGCAGTCTACTATTTTTAGGCGCGGTCTACTATTTTTAGGCGCAGTCTACTATTTTTAGGCGCAGTCTACTATTTTTAGTAGCAGT